>BLKR01002129.1:0-220623 GCA_011170035.1 Teleogryllus occipitalis | reverse complement strand
AAAAAAGGTCCCAATTTTCACAGTTCGACTGCTTTTTTATTTCTCGGTTAATTTTTTTGAATTTATGTATTAATTTATATTGTTAATAATAAACATGTTACATGTTTCTGGTCTGTTTACATGATTCTAGAGTGCAAAGTTTTGCGTAGAAATCATATTTTGAAACCAACATTTGCGCGTTTATTGCAGCTCAGCCATTCAAAATATCTATGTAGTTTATTAGACAAAGTATGATTAAAATTGTTTAAACAGCTTTTTTCAAACTTTCGACGTTTTCTTCCCCGATACTCTGTATATCCATGCTTCTTTAAAACCAAAAACAATAATTTGCGTACTGAAAACTAATTAATTAAACCCATGGCAGTATAACTGTTAACATAAGTACTGTCACACATCTTTCGCAGGATATGGAGTAAAATTTAAAGAAGAATTATAGTTCACATGAATTTTGACAAATTGCGTCTTATTTTCTATGATATTCAAATGGTAACATTATATTACAATATTCAATTGGTTAACAATTTCGGCTAAAGAGTCTTGTTTGATAATTCTCCAATTTCGTATTGTAATAAAATATCTTATGATACTCATGTCGTAAATAACTATTTGACAACTATTAGGTTTAGTGTATGTGTCTAGCAGGTTTTGTATTATTCTGAGAAACTGGATCATACGAACCACGTTTACTACGTTATTCACACAGGAGCACATGAATCTCAAAAAAGTATTTAATAATATAATCCTTGCTGACGAATCAACGTTTGATTGATGATTTTAATTTTGAAAATTTTCATTAGTTTGGATGTTGAAATATAGGTATCACATGTAATTACATGTCTGTTAAACACGATAGCATTATATGAAGCAAGAAACATTGTTTTTCGTTCGATCATTCAACTTCATCAATCACTCAAAATTACTTTAATTTTCTCTGCTTATCAGTTTTTTTAATCTCAGATCTTCGATGAAGACATGAATCAAATAACATCGTAGATATTTGAGTGTTTTAAAAATAATAACGTGAATAAATGCTTATATTTATTGAATTGGTTTTATAATAACCTGTAGAAACATGGGTTTTCTGTTGGTTTTGGGGATGTTGAAAACATTCAAATAGTAAAGGCAATGTTAAGCTGGTGACCTTTAACATTGTTTATTTGATATTTTTCTTAGGGATAGTTTATAATGGTTAAACGTTTTCAAAGATTGCACATTAGATACCTGGAATGGCCCGTTTCCGTTTAATGAACCGCTACGTTCTCCCTGTACAGATGGTCGTGCAAAATTCAAGGTTTTGATAGATTCGTAGAATGGCGGCCAACAAACCACCTTCGAACTCTGACGATACTGAAATGTAGTCTGTGTTGGGAAGGTCTTATCACTTCACCACCAAGTTCGTTCTATGTATTTTCGCTGGGAAATGCTAGTGCATTGATATTTACTAAACTGTAAACAAACGCTAAATCTCTTTGAATTGTTATAACATCTGTTTTGCTTTCTTTTAGTAATATCAACTCGTTTTTCCAAATACGTGAGTTTGTTATATTTTTACACGCTACAATTTTTTAATTTTACAAGTATTTATTTTCAAGCATTTAGGAATTCATGAAATTTCATTGAAACGTTCGCCAATCTAAAAACCTTTAAAATGTATATTAAATATATTAATGTTGTTTAAAAATATGTATTAACAATGCATAGATTTATCACGTAAAGCTCTGATTTGAATATTATACAATGAAATCATCAAATTAACAGTTTTAGAAGGGAATGATAAATTGAATTGAAAATATTAACTTAAAGTTTATATACGTTTATTTAGAAATTTCTATACTTGTGTAAATATTGTGATGTGTGATTCTACTCATGTGATCTTTCAAAACACAAAATTGAATATTTCTGTATTTGAAAACCTTAACACTACCTTCAACCAATCCAGTGCAGTTTATAGCAAACAGCTAAGCAATATGTTTCCCTATTTTTTAATGGTAATGGTTAAACAAGAGGAAAAAATAGTTTCTGACTCTCGGTGTTAACAGGGGACTTAAAAAAAATTAATAATACAGTTATTCGGTTGCTCAACACCCCTTTGATAGAAAAACAGAAACAATTGTTTAGGCGTAATGCACCTTCAAAAATATTTTTTTTATAATCAATTTCTTTCCTATTTGATAAATATATCGACTTGCAAATTGTTGGACTTAAAAGAGAATATAAAAACCAAATAAAAGTTATGCTCATACTCGCCGTAAAAATACGAATTTAGCATAATGAAATTGGCCACAGAATTTGTTTACAAGCAAGTCCATTTTAAGCGTATGTGGTAGGCAAAAGCGCGGCATTGGAGAACTGTTTTTTCTGTATGCCCATCCCAAGCTATTCTGCTAGCGCGAATGAATTAAGCGCAAACAAATGGGGTCTACTAAGATGTTAATTTCTTATAAACAATTACATATATCTCGAGAACGAGATATAATAGCACCGAACGGATTCCGGAATTTTGCATCACATTTAAACGCCATTCAGATTAGACAATAAAAAAATTTGCAATAATTGCAAATTTATAAACAATTTCCAAATTTTGCAAATCTAAAGTGGGGAGAGTCTCCCGATGTCCCAGAACCAAAAACAGAGAATTAACAATTTTGCAACAATTTATAATTTTATAAACAAATTCGAAATATGCGTTAGAACGGCCGGGAAGGCTCCGCAAATTGTGCCTGAAATGAATATCTCAAAATAGCAGTTTGTCAGGAGTTACAAATCGATTACTAAAAGTTAGAATAATTGTTGCTAAAATGATAAATATTTACTGGTCTATAGACAATCATTCTGGACGGAAAACCCCGCTTAGAAATATTTTTTTCATCGTGGCGTTCGCGCAGGCAAACGACCTCCTTCGGCAGGGAAATATGACGATATTTCCGTCTCGTACGTAAACGAACTAGCCCCCTCCCCCTGAGACAGCGTTCTTTCTGTCCCTTGGGATGTTGCACCAATCACAGACAACTGTGGTTCTACCTGCTAGCGATTGGTCAACGCGTCCCTCCCCCTGCCCTCCCCCAGGCCGAGGGGTGTCCAAGTTTGTCGGCGCGGTGTGGAAGATAGAATTTTGAACGACATTTTTTCTGAGGGAGAGGGTACGTGCCGTTCCGAGTCAAACCTAAGTATCTCAACGGGCTAAGTATTCAGTATACTCAACCTAAGTATTCAGCGCTGGATGAGGACTAGGGAGCTCGTGTATCAAGAAAACTTGCGCGAGCAGTAAGTTACACAAGCAGGGCCGCCCGACGCTTGGGCCACAGAGGCCTTGCAAGAACCTCCATTTACTGTGATACAATCCAAGAAGATACGATCCACTTTCTGGAGAATAAAACATTACTAATATTTCGAGGAATCACCAGGAGCAAGTTTGCATTGTATTCACTCATGGTCTATTTTGAGATCAATACTTACAGGACTGCCCTGAGTGTTGATACCTAAAATGGCACATTATTCGCATTCAGAATAAAAACAAGAAGAAGTTACAAAAAAGAAAAGTACGAAGACAATATGTGAAATTTGGCCAAGAAATTTCGACTGCATAGCATCTCGTGAATGTTAAAAGTACAAGAAACCTGTATTATGCAAACTAAAATCATTGTTTGTTCGTAAAAATGTGAATAAGAATGTATTACTGAAATTAACACATACATTTCGAAAATAACATATACCGCGTATTAATGTTTATGCATTTCTTATGCATTATCTGAAAGGCAAAATGATGATTTTATGCATCAGCAAGTTTTTGATGAATTTTAGAAATTTTTATTAATAATTTTAAGTAGAAAGAACTCCAGAAACAATGTTACGGATGTAAAAATTACGTCAATACCAAATTATAATAGTTCATGTTAAAAGAAACAGTGCAACGAAATACTCTGTCGTCCGTTTTCTCTGACAGAGAATTCATAGGGACCGTTGATAGGGAAGACGCGATGTCTCTCGGTTTAATTTGCAATTAGCCCAATTCTGTACATAATGCTGGATGAGTGACGAACAATGGCAGGTTTTAGCAGTAGGACGCTGGCTAAAGTAAGGTGATTATCCATGTATGAAGTGCCTTACTTGTTTACAAGAAGTATTGTGGCAAACAATGCATTCGAAATCATGCTTTGTACAAAATCAAAGTTGTTTTCAGTAAATAGCAAAGACAGAAGGCCGGAGCTTCGTAATACCGGTAATGAGTTGAAAAGCGTCATATATAGTATATAGTTAGGTCAGGTTAAATAGTATTGTATCAAAAGAAATTTGCGACGGACACAGTGGAACTCAAAACTACATTTTTAGTTTCTCACTGGCTTTAGGACCTTCCTTCCAGAAGTCTGACTCCCTTTTATCACATACTATTGCTTTTTATTCCTCACTAACGCGAGATTCAAACAAGAGAAAGGACGAGTATGCTAGTGTAGCGTCGTGTCGCTAAAACCAGCGTGGGCACGCGGCGTGGTGCGCACGGGATGCGTAGACAATGACAGAACCTATGACGCACGGGTTTTTCCGACGGGGTGTGCGGGCGTTAGGGCGGAGGCAATGGAGGCGGAGGGCAGCGTCGCGAGGGCTATTTAAGGGCTGTGAGAACAATAGCTCTTCCTTCTTTGAGACAGCGGCATCGGCAGCGTAGGTCGTCAGTGAGAGGTGCGTGCGTGCACGCTGCGAAGGAGCCGGCAGTTATTGTCGTGACTAGTGGGACATGTAGTCGGTCTCAGGACAGGCGGTACTACGCACGGCGAAACATTAGGTAGTATGTTGCGGTGTTGTAGCCGTTGTAAATATCTCTCCTAGCAGTGGGGTCTATTGAGTTAGTTAATTGTATACAGCGCATTGGTTATTTGTGACCACGGTCTAAATTGTGAATAAACCTGCTGGTATTACAACCCACTCTCGTCTGTGTACTGATTACACCCGTATGACGCCACACTAGTTTTAAACCAATTCAGGATGGCACGAACTTGGAACACGAACAAAAAATATAGCAAGGCGGACAAGGATCGGAGAGCGCTGTCCAGAGAACAAGTGATTTCCGCCTGCAGTGAATTGTTGCGTCTAGTAAACGCATCAAGAGCGACACGTGTGGTCGAGAGACTGAGTGCAACACATTGAGAATCCCACCGATGGAAGAGCGCGAGGCCACTCCAACGCTGTGTAACCTGCCGGCCGCTTCTCGAGGACTTCCTTTTATTAATATCTCTAAGAGATAATTGAAAAGACAACATAACAAAATGCCGGGAAAAGTTTAGAATGAATTCCGAAACATTCAGTGAGGTACGATAGTTTCTTACTATCGCAGTGATCCTGTAAAACAAATAATTACATTTGATTTGATTTATTTTGGTCAAAAAGCACTAAAGAATATATGTAACGTATGGTGGGAGAATTATAATTTCTAGAGAAGTTATTAAAAGTGTAAAATTCACGAACCTAAAGAGAAATAATTAGAATATATTTCATAAGCCAACGAACTTTTTTCGTTAATTTCTTAAGTATCTTTATTTGTGTAATAAATTCAACACAAAATAAACTCTTAACAATGTGCCAACATTTTACCGAGTTTAGCTCAGAGACAGCTTTGACACATGTCAAACTGATCCACTGTCTGCAGGAGAATTTTAGCGGAAGGCTGCTCTGATCGGTAGTTTTCTGTGGTATCTCCGACCAACACCCGGCGAATGCCGGACCAGCAAACGGGTCACAGAGCGTGCGCGAGTTTTTTATTCACGTACTCACATATTGTTAATGTATTATACCAAATCATTTTTTACTGTTGTTTGAACAATAACTCTAGTTGTGCTGGCATGATATACACTGCCACAATAGTGTTTAAAGAGAAAGTAAATAAGAGAAAAATCTAAGACAACTAATTGGAATACTTAGTACTCAATATTACTCGTTTATTAACTTCCATTGTAGGCAACGGTATCTGATATTCCATAGAATATTCTCATTGGTCAGCGTCTAGTCTTTTCTGGCCGTTGTGTAAATTGTGAATCATTTATCGTGCCATTCCACTCCTCTTTCCTACACATTGTAGAATGATTTGATTGATCGATGTTTCCGAGCTCGTCAACTGCTAAGGTCATTAGTTCCGTAAATGTAATGCACTTTTTTCTTTGAAGCTGGCTATGATCTTCCCCCGCTAGGTGGTGAGATCCGGCGCCAACCTACCGTCGGCTAGCGGGTTTTTTCCTCAACCCGGTATCTCCCACTAGTGCGGCACCGCCCCAGCCGGGGCAAGCTCTAGGTTCCCGATCGGTCTTCCGACACGTCTGGTAGTGTAGTACATCCACACTGTAGAATTCATTGATTTCCTCCTTCCCAGTTTCCATATCTTTGTTCGGCCCGAAATTCATTGTTGATAGAAATATTTCTTTCTTTTTACGCTTTGGTGCAATCGATAGCAAAGTAAAGTCATCATGATCAGAAAAGCATATTGAACAGTGCCTATCCCAACTTTCAGTAAACAATACTGCGATAGTCATCTGTTACGTTTCTTCATGATATCCACTAGGGTCAAATTTTTTCTTCAGTTGCTTGGCTAACCTGCTTGAGGTATAAGAGATATCTGTTGTAATGTTTCCGTCGGTATCTCTAGAGTCTGCACCACATTTAGTACAGCTTTTGTAGGTACAGGCAAATTTCGTGAAACATCATGAATTCCAGCTCATATGTAGATCTTTGAAGATACCTACGAATATGTTTTGCAATCAACAAGTATTGTTTGAAACTACACAGGGAGCGAAATCCCAACAACGATTCATGGACTGTGCAACCAGTTCCTGGTATGTAGTGCGCTTCTCAAAGTCCTACAAATCTGTCATGCACATCATGATTGGAGTTAATTTGTTTTTTGTCGTTTTGTCATCTCACGTCGCGCTGTCATCAAAACGTAGACATAACAATAGAAACAAGAACTGGCGTTAACTCGTAGTTGCTATGAAGGCAGATAAGCCTGCACCATCCTGAACCCAAATTCCTATTGTATCTATTTTCTCACTTTCCCTTAAACCCAATAAGGAGCGAAACACCCAAAAGAGTTTTTCGAAGTTATTTGAATCGTGTGTAAAACCGGCCCTTGAATTGTAGTTTCCTCTTACTGCAACCATGTCTTGACTGGTTTATTGTTGTATTCTTGCAAGCAAAAAATCGTCAAAAGAGTTTAAAAATCATATTTAGGTCTTTTAGCATTTTTGATATTTTCTTTGGGACAGGCGTTCCAGTACTGAATTTCTGTGTGGACGTTACTTCTTGGGAGACCGTCTCTCCAAATAATGTCAACAACTTCATTCTCACTGTTGTCATCAGAAGCAGTCACACTTTGTTCACTATTGTCTTCTACAAACTTTTCCCTATCACATTCACACCGACTAACGTCGTCGCTTATCTCAATATCATCTTCATTATCATCAAGTGAATCTAGGATGTTCACAGTATCATTTTCATTTAACTTGCGTCCCGAAGCCATACTCTCGTACCAGCGAGGCGATGCGCACGAATACAAACTTCACTAACAGCGCCCCACAACGCTTTAGCGGAGTGGAGTGGGATATCACGTTTTAGCGGTGTGGAGTATAATGGAATCCATTTTGACTCTAGGTATAAAAAAATCGTCACGTAGCAAAATTAGTCGAGAAAAGCACAAGTGGCAAATACGGTCTGTCACGCCTTCCTTGCCCCGCCATGCATTGTTATCACATAACATCAAAGAAGGAATACAGAAATGGCAACAGAGAAGAGAGAATTGTTTTGAAGACACGAGGTTTTATTTACGCCTAGGATCCATATAGACCCCATTTTACCGCGCCCGAGTTAAAGCTTGTCCCGGCCGGGGCAGTGCCCCGCTTTGTGAGATATTTGGAGGCGGAAATCATCTGCAACAGCGCAGAAAGAAAGATTGATTGATTGATTGATTAATGTTTCCGGGCGCGTCAACTACTCAGGTCATTAGTCCCGTTAGTGTAGTGCATGTTTTTTTTTCTCGGGAGATGGCGGTGATGTTCCCCCGCTGGATGGCGAGATCCTTCACCGACCTACCGCCGGCTACTGGGGTTTCCCCCTAACCAGGACTCTCCCACCAGCGGGCACCGCCCCAGTCGGGACAAGCTCTCAGCTCCCGACCGGTCTCCCGGGATATGTGGTAGTGTAGTGCATGTTAGTGTATGAGTGTGTGTGTGTAATGGGAGAGGAAAGGACAAGGAATGGGAAGGATAGATCGCGCGCGGTCCGTGGCCCGTTTGATAGGGTATTGCTCCGGCATTCGCCTGGGGTTGATCGGAGAAACCACGGAAAACTACCGATCAGAGCAGCCGGCCGCTAGAATTCTCCTCCAGACAGCGACTGAATTCGACCTAGCTGAAAAGCTAGTGCCGAAAATCCTTCCGCCGTCAGGACTCGAACCTAGGACCTCCCGGTCAGAGGCGCTGCAGTGACATCAGTTGATGCACTGAGCTACCGCTCCCGGTGCAGAAAGAAAGGAATACCGCCCCCTCCAGGAATAAAAACATTTACTGCACTGACGAGACTCATGACCATAGCAGCTGACATCTCCGGAAACATTAATAAAACAATCAAACAATAAATTAACGTGTACGTAAAATATTTAATTTTACTATAAGTATTTCTCTTTTATTTTTAATATAAAATATATTAATTCAATTTGGCATTTAAACATTTTGTTTATATACGTATTATAATTACGTATATATTATTATACCGAGCGAAGTGGCTCAGGACGTGATGCGCTGACAATCGGGAGGCTCGGGTTCAATCCCCATACCGGCCATCCTGGCCGGGTTTTTCGTGGTTTCCCTCGCTCATCCAGTCGAATGCTGGGATGGTTCTACTGAAAGGGCACGATCGCTAAATCGACGTCATTAGGCGAGTTCTTTATGTATGCGAAAACACGAAGGTTAAGCGAATTCGATATATCGTAATTATCAGTTGGGTCACTGACTACGAACCCTGTAATCTAACGGCGCCGAGACCAATTTACCTTTACGGGCATATAATGACTCAATACATATGCAAATATATTATTATATAATTTTACAATGTAATGTGGAATACGAGTATTTTTAAGTGTACGGTCCCTTTCTATCGTGTTCGAAAACTTCCCCAAAGCCACAGAGCCTGAATACTGAGATGGTCCCGTGTTCGCGACAGGCTAACAGTCGTAGGTTTTACTCGTCCGCAAACATCCCGCGCAATTTGACCTGCTTATTGACGGAATAAATCATTATTCATTAGAAGGCGCGCGGCCGGCCCCTACGCTGGGGAAAAAGGTGGCCTGCGCACGTGCGGCTGCGTGCAGCGCCCCGTCTCCCGCCCCGCCCCGCCACGCCTCCTGCCCCGCCTCCCGCCCCGCCCCGCTCCGCTCCACCCCGCCACGCCACGCCTCCCGCCCCGCCTCCTTCCCCGCCCCGCTCCGCCTCCCGCCCCGCCCCGCTCCGCCCCTCCCCGCCACGCCACGCCTCCCACCCCGCCTCCTGCCCCGCCCCGCTCCGTCCCGCTCGTCCCGCCACGCCCCGCCCCGCCACGCCCCGCCCCGCCACGTCCCGCCCCGCCACGTCCCGCCCCGCCCCACCCCGCCCCGCCGCGCCACGCCACGCCACGCCACGCCACGTCCCTTCCCGCCCTTTCCCGTAACGTCCTGCCCGCCCCTTCTCTCCCACCCTACTCCTCCCCGCAGACTCCTAGCCCCGCCCTCCCTTGCCCCGCCTCGCGCAGCGCCGTGCCGCGCCGCGTCGCGTCGCCTCGCCACGCCACGCGCCGCTTTGAGCGCTTTGACGAGCGCGCGGCTGGCAGCGAGCGGGGAGCGTTTCTTGTGCAAGCGCCGCATTTGCGATGCGCCCGCGCCCGCGCCCGCGCCCGCGCCTGCGCCTGCGCCCGCCGACGTATTTGCCGGCGCTTCGCGGTCGCAACGGGAAACTGCGGTCGCCGCTTCGTTGTGGCGCGGCACGCCCGCGCTTTCACAGCCCACTATTTCACGTTCTGTCACTGGGCCGGGGGCGGGGGGTTATGTTAAGCTTAATTACGGAATTGACGCGGGTGAGGAATGCATTTGATGTGCGCGTGGGAAGGGGGTTAATTTAAAAGTAAAAATGCGCTTCGTCGATGCGATGGTGAGAAGGCATTATTATTCAAAATAAAATATAGGATAATTTAAACTAGTGTGCCAACGGAACAGTGTGGTCAGTGAATTGCTGCACCACAAAGTAATACAATTATTTTACGCATGCACTCAGTCGATAAACAAACGCAAAAATATTCAATTATTCAGTGATAGACACAGGCGATAACATTTACTGGGAACGACTGTTCCCGCTTTGAATATACCATTTTCTCCCACAATATAAATTATCTTAGCAACACTTCCCGTTTCCAGTTTTATTTTTATTTCTAAAGCGATTAAAAAACGTAAACGATATATTTCCCAACCCCTTTGCGTTTCGAAAGCAATCCTAAAACCCTCAATTCGTCTACTTTCTTCAAGCACTGGAACAATATTGAAAAGTATTAATTCAAAAGCATTCACATTTTTTCACCTTTAATGCTACTCTAAAATTAATCATTCAATCGTTTCGAAATTAAACGTTCAAAAATATCCCATCGTACTGTAATTGCCCTTAGTTCTAATTTTTTATTTATATTTATATTATTTATTCTAGTTTTTTATATCGCATGCATTTACTATGGCTACGCAATTTTTTTAGCTGCAACATCACAGCGACGTTGCGTCAGTTTGCCGACCAGTTTTGATGTCGGTCTTGTGACGTGACGCGAAATCTAGCTCAACTTAAGAGCACGGATAAAGTCCAGCTTGCATCCCGCATGTCATTCTAATATTATTAACTTATGTTTCACGAAATATTAGTATGTAAATTGAAAAGTTATCGGGACCTAAAATGGCTCTCGACCGCAATCAATATGATTTACTACCTACATTTCCTGAAATAGCAGCGTGTAAGATATATTACAACTTTTTTGCAGATGCATTGTATCTTCTTTCTAAAACTATTTAACAGGGTGGTGGTTTCCGGACTAGATGTAATTTGTTTGTGGTGGTCAAAGAGAGGAATACCATTCTTACTCTGAAAAGTCTCTGAACATTTTTTCTAGTAATTTAGAAGTGTAATTAGGAAGGAAAAATCAGAAGTTTAATACTATGAACGATGAAACTGCATCCGTAAAATCCTTAAAAAACAGTTATTCAACTCGTAAACTCAAGAACTTATCTCATACTCCCGAATAAATAAGGGATAATCATCCATTTCTAAGTACTAGTAAGCCTAAATAACTTTTTACAAAAACGCAGTATTAATTGGCAAAATAATTTCGAAGATAAAATATAAGTAATACAAGATCACTAATACAATACACGCGCTGGAACTTTTGTATAGATAATTTATAGAATGAAAATGTATATTAAATGAGTGAAGAACGCTCTGCTGCAGGCTTATTGGAAGTATATTTGTGAGTAAATTTTGCTTCAAAAAGGCGATCACGAAAATTACGAATTTTAAGACAATACTTACATTTTAACAAACTTACAAAATAACAACTTGACGATTGTGACAAAAAACTATCAACTGTTTATTTTATTTTTGGAATTAAACCTGTTTAAATTTAATTACTGAACAATTAAAAAATTCATGTGACGAGTGGCGATTTCGTTAATTTGAACGTTTCAAGGACGGCATATTGAAAAATATGTTGGGAGTATCTTGGTACATCTCATTTAAAAATAACAGTCTGAACCCTCAGGTGCGGGAGAGCCGCAACCGCGAATGGCAGTCGGTGTAATTACAAACAGTTATCGCCGGACACGCGCCATGCATGGGGGTGCAGTGGGGGAGCCGGAATTTGCACTCAGGAGTTGAGAGTTCAAAAACGTCAATCAAAAGTGTTCAAACCTTTTTAAAGTTTTAATTAATGTTAATTAAAAATTAATCCTTAAGTCATATGAAGTGAAGAGTAAAAATGTTTTTTCTGAAGTCCCATTTTTTGCCTAAAAAATTAAATTTTTGATTCTATTTGGAGATTGTATAATATTGTATTCAAAATATATCTTGTACTTGTACAGGTAAAAAGAAGAAATATATCTTCTAGGCATACTTTTCTTAAAAGTAGTAATTCTATCATTAGCTTGTATTAAATATATCTGAAAAGAAATAGCTTATTTGTGTCAAGTGAAAAAAAATCTCCTTCCTGAGGACACATTTTTATTATCTACAAATTTTCATTACTCATTCAATTAATTGCAAATTTAGTAGCTATTCTTGCACGGAAATTTCACAGTCTGCAAAGAAATTATTGAAATGAAGGGTGATGGGAATAATACCTCAATAGTAGATTATGAAACAACAATATAAATTTGCAATGAACATAAAAATAGTATTCTATTAATATGAGTGCCAAAATATTTATAAGAAAGTACTAATATCTATTTAATCAAGTTTAATATAGTACTCTTTCAAAGACTAATGAAAAGTAATAGAAGTAGAACCTCATTATAATTGCCTTTTTACGTACTGCTGGAAAAAATTCCAACTTTTTGGGCCTCTTCTTACAACTACAATTTTGAAGATAGGTTTTTCTAAATGAAGTCTGATTTTTAAAGCCATATCTTGAAATAAGGTCGAGTAAAAAATTTCAAAAATATGAGTAGTTTTTGCGTAATTTTGCCTGAAATATTGGCATTTTAAAATAATTATTTTCTCAAAAACTTTTTCAATAATTATCTTCATTTTTTCTCAGATTATTAGACCACTAAAAACGGCGCATGTTCTGTTTTAAGTGAACTCAGTATTTTCGAAAATTTCAAAAAATTCACATTAAAAAGTACAATATAGAGAAAGTTGCGAAAGTTAGAAATAGTGAGTTAGTCTTTATCAGTTTTTTGAGAGTCTGTAAAAGTTTGTACTGATGTGCGACTGCACAGTGTAGCGGTAAAGTGAATACCGAGTTCGGGGGGGGGGGAGCAACTCTTTTCTGGATGGAAACATTTTGAAGGTTAGTGTATACGTATAAGTTTTCGTAGCCATTAGAAATAATGCGAGAAAGTATGTACTGCTTAAAAACCACTAATAATTTGCTCTATCACGGCGGTTGACCATCTCCACTCGGTGGGTCGTATCGACAGAACGAAACGTATACTGGAAAGATTATCAATGATCTTGCATTTTAATGTTTGGTTTGCAAAAATTGCAGTGGTTAGTGAACAACCTGTACTGTAATGAAGCTGTATCATGATTATCTTTATAAAACGAGAAGCAGCCATCTAATAAGGGAAAGAATAAACGGAAGTAGGAATAAATATTTACAAAACCATTCACTTTAAAATAGTTCTAATAATTGAAATATTCAAGCTAAATATAAAGTAAATAATACAGAACATTGAAGACATAAAAACAAAAAAACTATCCACGAAATATAAGTCCTGAGAGTCATATCATTAATAACCCTTTTAAGAATCCCTGACAAAATAAGGGAAAATTACAAAACGGACGAAATTCGAGATTCTGTACATCTCTCACCACCCTTACCGTAGAATAAGGGTACTCACAAGATCTGAATCCTAGAAATGCAAAGGGTTAAAAAAGATTTAATTTTGAAGAGATTTTGGAGAGTGAGGAGCCAATCTCGACGCATCTGGGTGTTGTGGGTTTGCAGGTGAGCCTAGGGTGGCGTGAGTTTGCGTATGCGCTCGACTTTGATAGCGTATGCGATAAAGAGTTACTATTTATAGTCTTGAAACTGTTGTCTGTGCTTGTGAAGAGTAATTCCCTATCCACCGGTGACAGATTTATGTCTGCTGACTGCTTAAAAGTAGACCAAACTTCGTTTCGGTCTTAAGGAAATAATAAAGATGATGGTACAACTAGTTGAGAGGGTTCACAGTGAATCCAACACTTCCAAAATAATACCAATAAAATAAATTATAAACAACAATTATTTCTAGTCTTAGCATTCCATACGCTTCTAATATAGGAAAGAGCTGTATATCATCGCCGTCAGGTTACTGCGTCTTGTGCTTCCCATGCTTTCTCCGCTCAGTTCATTTCATTGTTTTGTTTTTCATCTCTCTGCAGCTCTTCCCTTCGGTTATATAATACAATATTTGGATTATCTTTCTTCTCCTTTTACAATGTTTACTCCTATGACTTCTTTGCAACTGCATATTTTTCTCTCAAAATGTATTACATTTATTTCCATTTTCACCATTTACTACCAGCTGTCTTTTCTCTCCTAATTTTCTTGGCATTTCTACTTAAATTACCAAATCTTATGTTTTTCCTCTTCCTGGTTAATATAATTTGCTTTTAATTTGAGTTATTAATTTCAATATATACTCAATTTATTTTTAGCATATTTGTATAGTTATAACTATAAAATTCTACACCACACTATACGTACTACATAACGTTGTGTTCACTTTAACCACTACAGCCATCTTGTGATTCCAAGGCAAATGAAGAAATACTCTAGCATTAAACAAGAGTTGTACCTCAAAAGAAAAAGTAAATACGAATTTATTTTGCCATTTTCTTTCTTGATAATCAATGCTGATATACAGATCTCTCTGAGTGTGTTGCACTAATTGGTCGTAGGTTCAGCAACAATATACTTTTTACGATGTTTCCTTTGACGAGTAGTTCCGCACTTGAGCTGGGCGAATATCTATTGGATTCCTTTTTCCCGTATACGCGCATTTATCCTCTCTATTCTGTCACACAAAAATAAATCAGAAAACTTTCGCTGTATGTTTTTAAAAGTGGAATTTACGTGTAGTAAATTCATGTAGTATGTGTAGTAAGCGTAATTACGTGTAGTAAGCGCGAAAACAAAATAAAGTACGTTGCGGCAAGGAACCTCATACGCCCCGAAAGTGACGCGTCAGACTCCGGCAGCGGTAAAGCGCTCGCACTGAAAATAAGTGTCAACGTTATTCATTAAAGTAATCTGACCGTAATGCTATATGGCTTTCCGCGAGCTCAGAGCATGACTCGAGGCATCATGAAGCTGAGGGATATACTTCATTTCACTATTCTCTCAGAACTCTACGTAAGTACGTTCATCTCGGCCAGGATAGAACAGTTAATTACATTACATTGCGCCTTTACCCTTAAGGCAAGAAACTCCGTTCCATGTTCGCTTAAAAAAGGGGAGGATGATACTCAGAAACTGGACGGGCATTCCTTTTAGATTTTTATGCATGGATACCAAGAGGAACACAAATCAAGATATATCCACAAAGAGACAGCGAAGTCAATGACGCTTTAACTTAATGTTGTGTATGTAAACACATTTTATGAAATTTTTACGTTCTCCATTTAATGAAATATACACTTGGGAAATACATAATAGAACTTTTTTTAACCAACTTATTGTGTTTTTACAAAAGGTGAGAAATATTCCAATATCCATTCTTGTTAACTCTGAAAATTTAATTATACGAGCTGAGTAATTTTCTTAGGATGTGTTAAAAAGATTAAAATCTCCTACAAAGTGGTTCTTTAATTTCGGAGAATTAATCTGTACTTGTACGCCTCCCAAGAATATTAAGCAATAAACTCTAATATATAGTAATAATAAATTACATGGATATTAATGAATGTTACGTTTTTCGCATTTCCATTGAACATAAACTTAAATTATGAGATTCTAAAACATCCCTCAGCCAGTAATCGGAGACGAATATCGGAATTTTAAGAAAGTATTTTCTGGAACGAAATAGAAAAGCGTTAACCCACAACAGTTTAGCGCGCGGATAACTAGGTAGGCCACAGACAGATTAAAAGCGTAACGTGGATTACGTTGCCAAGAGCGTCCGCGATAAAAGACAAAGCTAACATTGGGCTACGTTAACAACGGAGGCGCCTGCAACCGCTGAGCGCTGCCGAGCGTGCACCCGCCGGCGGATCACGCGAGGGGCAGCGCGGAAGGCGGCGGGCGGAAGAGAAAGCGAGCGCCGGAGAGGGTCGGGGCGGAAGGGGAGGGACAGCGGCTTCGGAAAAGACCGAGACCAGCGCACTAGCAGGAAAGAAAGTGCGCTGGCAACAGCCGTAAATGGAGGAAGAGTTTCAGAATGGTATATGACAGTGCCTCAGATAATAAAGGGTAAAAAGAAAAATGAAAAAAAATGTGAAAGCCAAGGGGAAACCTGTGTGAAGGGGAGGTATAGGGCATTATTAAGTGTAAGTATACAGAGAGGAAAACTGGAAACGTAATTGAAATCAATGAATATTACTTCACTGGGATGGTAGTACTACATAATATTCAACGACATTCTATGGAGAAGAGAAGTAGGTACTAAGAGTAAAAAGGAGAAGAGAAGGAATGAATGTGGATGAAATAAATAATAAGATTTAAATGAAAGAACAAACAAGACAACAGAAGCGGACAAACCAGAAATGGAAAAGGAGAGCCAAGAGAGAATTCCCACCCTAAGATGCACGGAGGCTACACGCAATAAACGCCACCCAACAGCCGAAAGAGCGGAAAGGCGGCGCAAGGAAGAGAAAGGCGTCGGGTGACGAGGTGGCGCGGGAGGGGCGCTGCGGAGCGGCCAGCGCCGCTAAGCCAGTTACCGTGATGGATCACGCAAGAGATCGCGGCTATCGGGCACGGGCGCGGGAGCGCCGCCTGCGCCTGGCGCGCTGAAGGATGGTCCCGCCCCGGCCCCACGGCGCGCCGCGAAGCGACTTCCCGCCTCCCCCCCACTCTCCACCCCACCCCACCCCACCCCGCCGCACAGCCTTCTGTCGACGAAACGCCGCTTGCTGCGCAAGCGATCGCGTTCTCGGGCGACACCGAGCAACTTTACGACTTTGGAAGAAGTAAATACGGAGATCGGTATCGTGGTGACGGAGTGGCCGAGGGCCGCTTTTCATCGCGGTGATTGGGCGGCGCGTCTTCAGCGCCGGAGGCGAGCGTCCCACGCTCCCCCTCCCCCGCCGCCACACGGCGGTGGCGGTGGCGGTGGCGGCGGCGGCGGCGAGGCGCGCGCGAAACGCTTTCAGACCGCCGCCGCGCCGCCTTGGCGATCGTACGGCGCCGCCTATAAAGCCCTCGACCAGTAAAATCCGCTCGGTGAATCCGGATGAGTACGCACCTAATGAGCTAAAAACGAGGACCTTTTCGTATAGCTCCGGAATTATTAAACGGGAAAAATAGAGTGGTTTAGAGCACATAAACGAACGAATCTTTTCCTCCAGATGGAAGGGTCATTAACGCAAAATGTACTGGGGATGCGGCATTAAGCGTGCGTTTCCTCAAATTAGTCTGTACCCTGCGATAGGGTTCTTTATGACTCCCTCTCCGGGTAAACGACTCTCGGTAAGTTAAATTTTCGCCTTTACCCGTCCTCGCACAGTAACGTACTTCATGAAGCCCAGCCCCCGGCGCTAGAGACCTGGGGAATAGAGTGTCGCGGCGCGAACACAAGAGGCTCGCCCGGCGAACCGATAGCGCCGCCAGTTTTCATCGATTGCCCTGTAGCACGTAGCGCGCATTCGTATGGTTTACGGCGGGTAAATGGGAGGACCGCTTTGCATAGCATTTTATACCCGTATCTGATGTACCTCCCAACATTTTTTTAGAACTCATAATCAGCACATTCGCTGCAGCTGCATTCATAAAGCGGAACATCCGTGCGAGCCGCCCGCTATCAGACGGCTGGCGAGGGCGGCGCGGCGTGGCACAGTTCCGCATTATTGATGCGTGGGCTGCGGCGCGATTCGGATCCCAGCGCCTGCTCGTCCTCCCTTTCCCCGCACGTCCCACCCTCCCTCGCCGTCACCCTCGCCCGCCTTTGTCCCCTACCGTCTTCCTCTCACATTCCCCTCCCCCTCCCCTGCCCCCGCATCCGCCTTGCGCCCCCGCGCCGCCCGCCCCCGCTCGCGTCGCTGGGTTTCCAATACGGCGCCGCTGTGCGTTTTGGCACACTGATTTGTTCGTGTTGACGTGCGGCGGGGCGCCTGCAGACACGCTCCAGTTTCATAAAATCCAGATTTTTAGAGGAAGAGGATGCGGCCAAGTTCGCGAAGCGTGGCGGAGCGGAGCGGCGGACGAGTAGGCGGCGTGGAGAGCGAGGGTGGGGACGGGACCGCGGCGAAGGCGGGGGAGGCGGAGGCGGGTGCGGGCAGGCTGGACGGAATTAGTATTCCGCAGAGAGCGCGGCTATGGCGGAATAACAAAACAATGGGAAGCCGTCGCACTGCATCTCGCATGTTCCGGTGGACCATCCGCCAGCCTCACCCTCCCGCGCGCCCCTTGCCCGCCCCACACCCGCCCGCGCCGCCGGCTGGACCCAGCCGCCAGCCCCACCCCCGAATACCGAGCTTTCTCACCGCAGTCTAGGCCCGTTCCCTCCCACGCTTTCTTTTTCGGAAGATGTGCCTCCTTCCGCTGTGCCTTGTGGAACACGCGTCTCCGGCGCGCCGTCGGCGGGGCCCTACGTGACGTCTTTTGCGGAGCTCTTTACGAATGCCGAATAAGGGTATGAGCGTTATTGCATAACACTGTTAGATGTAGCTTTCAATTATTTCACACACATTTATATATATATATATATATATATATATATATATATATATATATATATATATATATGTATATATACACAACATACAGTTTTGAAAGTTTCGAAGCATGACATCGAATTACATTTCGTTGAACGGCACTTTAGGTGAAAACAACAGTTGATTAATTGGAAATTCTGGGCCAGCAGACGCACAAATAATTGAATGGTTTAGCGGTAAAGCCAACATTTTCTCTTTTGACAGGTAAAAGGATGAATGTGTCAGAGGAATGAATGAATTATATTAATATAGCATTTGGTACAGGTTTGCTTTAATGCATATTGGAGCATTCAGTTCGCGACAATGGAGTAACGATTGTAAGAAATAAACATCCCCATCTCCGCTTTCCTTTCTGACGTGCATACGGACGTATCAAGAAAATCGAATCGGAAGTATCGCCTGCCAGGCGAGAAATCGCGTGCATCAAGTGATCTGGGAAGACGTTTATTTCACGAGAACGACTGGACTAACACGAGAATTCCTCGCAAAACAAAAAAATAGCTCGACTCTTTTTTGAACGCGGTGATAAACGACGCGTCGGCCGTTTGTCATTCACAGCATTTTACGTAATGCGACATTTTATAAATTAACTGTCTGCCGCGTGATACATAGCGGCGTTCTCGCTACACATCACGCAATGAACATCACTATCGAAGAGGTTTGGAACCACTTACAGAAACTTGTCGGCGGCCGTGCATCATTTATTACAGTAATCCATTGCGAGGGCGGGGCGTTCGGGGGCGGGGGCGGGGCGAGGCAGGTGTTCCCACGCAAGAGCCGGTACTAGAGGGCTTCTCCGGCTGCGGATCGAAAAGGGCGCAGATCCCCATTCTCGATCCTCGTCTCGTTGCGTCCTCGGCGCCCCCGCCGGCCTCTTTCGCTGCACCGGGTCGTGGGACTTTCCCGAAAAAGACTTTTTCAACTGGCCACGGACAGTACGACGGGATGACCAATGCCGAAGTCCGGTAACAGCCGGAAAGTACTTGAGGGCGGGGGGGCGGGAGACCGGGCGAAGACGCTCGCGCGGCGGCGTGGAACGGCCTCGCGCTGAAATTGGATATAAATGCGCTTTATGCACCACAAACCTCCGGGAGGCGTCGCCCGCGCCAGACGCGCCGCCAGAGGCCGTCTGCCGCCTCCCCGGCCCCTGCCTCGCCCGCCAGCGCCAGGGCGTGCCGAAGACGATTCCGCCATGGAGCCATGCCTCCGAAAGCTAACGCATTGCTCTGCTACGCGCAAACAACTATGGTCCATGGTCCAACTATGGTCTAGGGTCAAAGGGCACTATCAACTGATGTTACTGCAGCGCCTCTGGCCGCGAGGTCCTAGTTCGAGTCCCGTCGGTGCAAGGATTTTCGACACTAGCTTTTCAGCTAGGTCGAGTTCAGTCGCTGTCTGGAGGAGAATTCTAGCGGCCGGCTGCTCTGATCAGTAGTTTTCCGTGGTTTCTCCGATCAGCACCAGGCGAATGCCAGAGCAGTACCCTAACAAACGGGCCACGGACCGAGCGCGATCTGTCCTTCCCCTTCCTTGTCCTATCCTCTCCCCTTACACACACACTTACACTAACATGCACTACACTACCACATATTCCGGGAGACCGGTCGGGAGCTAAGAGCTTGTCCCGGCTGGGGCGGTGCCCCGCTGGTGGGAGAGTCCTGGTTAGGGGGAAAAACCCCACTAGCCGACGCTAGGACCCCGCCATCCAGCGGGGGAAGGTCACCGCCATCTCCCGAGAACAAACATGCACTACACGTACGGGACTAATGGCAAAAGCAGTTGACGCGCCTAGAAACACAAAAAAAATCAATCAATCAATCAATCAAAGGGCACTAAAATAGCATTTATTCAATAGCATTTGGTACAGATTTGTTGTAACGCATATTGGAACATTCAGTTTGCGACAATCGAGTAACGATTCTAAGAAATAAACGTCCCCATTTCCCCTTTCCTTTCTAACGTGCATACGGACGTATCAAGAAAATCGAATCGGAAGTATCGCCTGCCAGGCGAGAAATAGCGTGCATCATGTGATCTGGGAAGACTCTAGCATTAGTTCTTGGTAAACCTGTAGCATGTACAAACAAAATACTCGTAGTTTTATTTGGAACATCAATGTGTTTGTGTATAATAATTACAGAAATATAATGGTTTATGTACATAGAAACAATTTTTACAAGTTAGTCAAAATAATGTTGATGAACGCTTGAGGTTTAGCGTATGTGTAATTGCCAAGACGTGATCCCTGGTGAAGGCTGGCGCCGGCCTGACCCAGTACTGAGATTAACAGCTGCGATATCCTTTGCACAAAGCACGTTGTACGAAGCTGATAAAGTCCGTTTCTCACGTTTGTAGGAAAGATCAGATACAATCTTCGCATAATCTACCCCGGCGAACTCTGGAAATAGCTTTCTGTCCTAGCAATACTGCTTCCTCTGGAGAGGAAGATAGATTTAACAACGAAATAGTACGTGTTCCTTAAAACGGCCGGTGATGTCAGTTAGCGGCGAAAAAAAGTATTGTACTACAAGATAGTACAATCGAAATGTATTCGAGCTGAAATTAATGAAAAACGAAGAGCTCAAGAAGCAAAAAAATACTGCTCAGGGAACGAGGAGAAGGAGTTTCAAATTTTCTGCCCCCACTACTATTTTTAGTTTGCCCTATCACAGGCCTACTATTAATAGTATAATCATTGACGCGGTTTATTGATGTTTGCGATACTACAATAAGAATTACGAAAATTAGCATTTTAAAGACAGTTTTCTATTTCCTTTAGAGATTTCTTAAAGGATTTCAGATGGCGAGTGACTATGAACGCCATGAACTATCAAGAAGTCGAAAATGGTGTTATGTAAGATACAAATATTAAAAAAGTAATACACGTGTCTAAGCATTTTAAACTATTAACTAACACACCGGCGCAATTTGTTAGTTACGTTTTGTCACAACATATTATGTTTTTTTATTAAAAATGTTAAGCTACGGTTTACCATATTTAAGTTAATTTATTCACACATGTCATTAAGTCGCATTTGATTTGACTGTGTGTAAAATCATTGAATGCCTAGCCTTTACTCGTTTCCCTACTTCCCCTAACCGAATAATTTTAGTAACCTGCGTATTCCATTATTCTGAGAGCATTAAATAAAAAACTCGTCAGATTGGTAATTTATTTCCAATGTATAGTGTAAATGGATAGTAAAATATATAGTAAAACAAATGTATAATATAAATTGTTAAGTAATAAATTGGTTTCTTGCAGATACCATACATCACAATTTTGAAAACTCATTCTACATGTGCCCGTCTATTACTTATAAAATCCGTATACTAACGCTTTATCCTTCGTGTTCATAAACGAAAAATAATATTTCAGAACAAATCAAATGAAATACATTCCCCAACTCTAGCATGACTTCCATCGGAGACGAAAACGCGTGCGTCGATTTGGAGAAACCCGCAACACGCACTCCACGAAAGAAAGAGCTTCACGTGGCCGCGAGGTCGTAACTCAAGCAATCCGCGCGCGGGGCGGGCGCGGGCTGAAGGCGGGGCCGGGCGCGGGGCGGGTGCGGAGGGGGGCGGGGTCGCGGGGCGGGGGTGTGGGCTGAGGGCGGTGGCCGGGCACGGGGCGTGGCGGGCGCGGGGGGGGGGCGGAGGCGCGTGGCACGGGGCGGCGGCGGTGGCACGGGGCGGGGGGCGGGGGCAGTGGCACGGAGCGGGGGCGGTGGCACGGGGAGGGGGACAGAGGCACGGGGCGGGGGCGCAGGGCAGGGGCGGGCTGAGGACGGTGGCGGGGCGCGGGGCGGCGCGCGGGGCGCGGAAGCCCAGGGGAACGCTCTCCGCGCTTCGCGGCGCGCCGCCCTTGGGCTGAGGGATTACTGCCCGCCGACGAGAGGCCGCTGCCGTCTACTGCAGCGACGATGGTGGCCTCTCGCAGTCGTGCTGCTGGACCACGTTTCTCACTGTCATTAAGGTAAACCGCCAGCTCCGATGGCTCCGTGGCAACATTCTTTGGATAAGAATGAAGGATTTTTTTCTTTGGTGCGGGGTTATTTGTAATATAACGAACTTAAAAGAAACAGTTTTTTAAAGATATAAGAAAAATAGAGATTTAGGAGTCTGTGAAGACATCAGGTGTAATGTGGAAAAATATCCATTTAAACCAAAATTACATTTATACTCCTTTTGTGGAGTCAAACCTTCAGAATCGGAAAACGAGTATAATTCTGTATAATTCTGTCATTTGATGACTGCAACCTGTTGCATAATGAATCATTGCATAATAAATCATGCATAATGTATCACAGATTTCACTATGATACAGGTTCTTGACCAATCTCAGAGAAGTTTACAAGCCAAGTATAAAAATTAATCACTGAGAATCGTTCCAGTAAATGTTTCGTTCGGTTGTGTACATTAAAATTGCATTTAATATTATATTATACTTATTATTATCCACGGCCATGTCCGCAAGGTGGCCTTGGCTGAACCCTGCTTGTCAAGTACCATAAGACGATTGAAAGTAAAACTTAACTTACAAAATGTACCATTAGTCGTAGAAAAAATACTGTATGAATCTCGACGAAGTGGGTACTAATACACTCGTGTGAAGTTTACAAAACCCGTTCCTTGTGCTGCGACCAAAAAAGTCTTGTTGGTAAAATGTTTTTTTATTCACCGACGCAATACACAGGGAGTAAAGCACGGATCAGCTCAGTTAACAGAATAGTCAGATGTGCCAGGAACGCGCCAGATCACCAGTGTCCAGAAGAAAAGTCCGTTGTATCATAGCGACGTCGTCACTAGAATCACAAACCACTTTCACTCTAATTGCTATCTCTTCACCGGGACAGCTCGAACTGCTGATGTCTCGGCGGGGGCCGTTGGATTCCCCCTCCGGGCAAAAGGTTCGCTGACTAACCCGGCCGTAGGGGCAATGGCGCGCCCGGGCGCGGCGACTGGAGCGTGACGGCTGTTCCGGCTCCGACTGTGTCGCCCTCTCTCGGGCACCATCCGCGTTTTCCGGGGGCGCCGTCGTCTGCGCCTATGTGGCGGACCTTTCAGGGTACGCGGGCGACCACTACACCTTGCTCATATCGTAATATCACAATTGTGGACTAATACCCAGCATTACATATTCGTTTCATAATATACTAATATATAGTTATATGCATAATATATTACACGTATTATGTTCACCGGAAATATTACGATGAATTAAATGCTGTTTTCACGTGTAATTAAACTATAAGTACTTCGTAGTTCAACGGTAACTAGTTATCCTTTCTATCAGTTTACTTTGTGTTCGACATACTGCATGAGATTTAGCAGCTTTCTAAAGGCGTTATTGTTTGGAAAATTTTAAAATGTTTTTGTATTTGATATTGATTTAATAAATGCTCAAAACGTATTTTTCTTCTTCTCCTATTTATGTAGGTTGTACACCTGTTTATCTTTACGCTTCATCCCGAGAATTCACTAGATGTTGACTGCAGATCTTTTCTTCCTCTTTCCTGCGGCCTTCAGGGTTTCTCCTTCCTAATGGTGTCATATCCCTGGCTATCTTCACCAGTCTATCATCGCTCATTCATGTGATATGGTTATTCCAGTCTTTTTCCTTCTTTTCACAAATTTGATAATATCAGTTATTTTACACTGTTTTGTTACATCCTGATTTCTTACCCTGTCACTCCTGGTCTTTCCTACTATCGATCGTAGAGAGTACATTTCTACTGATCGGTATAGTTATTTTGTTTTCTTCGTATCAGTTCGGGTTTCAGCTCCAAAACTGGTCTTATTATTCTTGTAGATTTTAACTTTACCTTCTATCCTAAGGTATTTATTTTTGCAAGTTACATATCTCAAGTATCCTAATATGCGAACACCTTTCATGACTTGCTCCCATCTCTGCATGCATGGCGATCACTGGAGATGTCCACTCGTGGGTATTGCAACTTCTTCACTAGCTCGATGATTTTGTCTCCTATTTTCAACTTGCATCTTACAGGGTCCTTGGATGTTACCATCGATTTGTTTTTTTCTTTTGAAACTATCATATTAAACAATTTTCTTGTCGTTATGAATTTATACAATACTCTCATCAGATTATCTTCAGAGTATGCTACAAGCACTACGTCATCTGCGTAGCAGACTATGTTTATCTGGTTATTACCCATCGTGTACTCTTCCATTGTTTTTACACTGTCAGTTTATTCATTGTCAAGTTGAAGATTACTGGACTTAAGGAGTCGCCCTGGTGTATTACACCTGAACATTCTATTTCATCTGTAGTTAGGTCTCATACTTTAACTTTAGTTTTGACGCCTGTATATGTAGTTTCAATGGTTTCTGTCGATGTTTTAGGTACTAGTTTGTTGCTCAAAATTGTGATCACGTCTTGTAGCCTTACTCGATCAAAAAAAGTAACGTAAAAACGGGACCGCAGTAGTTAATTTTTCAAGCCTCTTCGTAGTTTCGAGGAGATATGTGCTACGACTATCTTGTCATAACTAAATACAATATTTCAGCGAAAAAAAATTAAAATACCTCTAGTTCGTCATTCTTATTTCATATGGCTTCCCGGATGCTTTGATCAACGGTATGTTGATACGTTAATTCAGTTTTCAAAACGCGTTGAAAAATCTGCGAGCACGCTTTAGTTTCTAAATATAACGCACCAAACGAATTCTCAGAAATCCATTTAGTTCACATCACATACACACATGCATACGTGCGTCATATAAATGTTTTTCTCTTTTGACGACCTTTTTTCATTTTTGACGTTCTGACGAAAATACGTTATTTGCCTATCTGAATGCGTCAGCCTTTATGGAAGGCGCAATTTGTAAATTCATATCCACATATTTTCAGAAAAGACCTGGATTTTTACCCTTGTAATTAGCTCGGGTTTTTAACCGAACTCTCACGTCGTCGTTTCTCAAATAAAAAATCACATTCGTACAAGTAGCACGAATTCGCTTTATGCGCCTCAAAGCACCGTGCTGTCTTTGCCTTCCTCCACGGGTGGCCAGACGGCCGTGCAGCGCGCAGCCCAGTGCGGCGATCCGCACTCAGTATTTTAGCGCCGCCGTCAAATCCATGCGCGGGCGGCAGCGGCGGCGGCAGCGCTCTCTAATGATAACTGTCGCTGCCGGGCGGCGATGCCATCAGTTTTATTGCTGGTGGGCGGAGGCGGCGGCGGGGCCGGGCAGGGGGGAGCGTGGGGCGGGGCGGGCGCGCAGGGGCGGTGGGAGCGGCGGCGCCGGCCGCTTATCACGCTGATGTCAGGCCGCGCGCGACTGCGGTTATGGCTGTTTTTCCGTCCGCGCCATCGGGTCCTGTTATTACACACGCCACATTGTTCCCGTCCAGCGACGGCCAATCAATCAGCAACTAGAACGCGCCGGCCACATCTGCTCGGCGGGTCACCGGCCGGTGGAGGCGGCGGTGGCGGGGGTGGCGCGGCGGCGTGGGCGAGGTTGGCGACTGGCGACTCGGGGGCGCGCCGCCCTGCCCCCACCTCCGCCGCCCCGCCCCCCGCCGCTCGCTCGCCGCGCCCCGGCGCTCGCAACAATCGCGGTCGGCCCGTTGCGCCCCGCGCCGCGCCGCCTGTTGCGCGTTGTAGTGCCGCCCGCCCACGTGTTGCGGAATGTCAAGCAAGTCCGCATACAGATGCGGCGGGGCGGCGCGCGGGGGGCGGGCGAGAATGCGGGCGCTGGCGCGGGCGCCGCGGCATTGTCAGTTGAGGCCGGCGGCTGGAATAAATCGACCGCACGACGGTGAGGAAGAGCGTTCGGGCAGCGCGGCGACGGCAGCGGCGGTGGAGGCGAATGAGGAGGCGGTGATGGAGACGGTGGGGGTGGCGGCGGTGGCGGAGGCGGAGGCGGAGGCAGAGGCGGAGGAGGAGGCTGTGGCTGTGGTTTTGGCGGTGGCAGCGGCGGAGGCAGAGGACGAAGAGGCGGGAGCGATGGCGGAGGCGGTGGCGGAGGCGGAGGCGGCGGGCCGCAGCTGTCCAAAGTGGGCGAGGGGAAGCGGCCGAAGGGGGGATGGTGCGTGAACGACCTGGTGGTGTTTCCGAGACGACATGGAGGCCAAATGGACGATACACCGCTGAGGGAGAAGGCGAAGAGAAGGGGTTTCTCCAATGACAAGACAAATCATACGTGATGTCAGGAGGGAGAAGGCGCCATTAGCAAAGCCATAAAAGATGATCTGTAAGAACTGGCCGACAGGTTGTAGCGGATGTGTTGGATGATTGATGTCCAAAGAATAGTAAAATAACTGCCAAAGGCTCAAAGAGAATTGATAAAAAATAAGAGCGATAACCGAAAGGCGAGGAGAAAGGGGGCAGGTTATTGAAGTCCCCCACAAACAGTAGAGGTGGACAATAAGCGCTACGAAGGTGTGCAATGTGACAAGACCGAGTAATGCGGCGGGTAATCGTGCACTGAAGAAAAAACACAAATCGACGAAGGGGAACTAGAGTCACAAAATGAAAAGGAGCAGGCACACACAAACGGCAGTGGCAGACGGAGCTCGCCGCCAAGCATCGTGGCTGCGGACAGCAACAGCACTGGCACAACCTACGCGTGGTTCCCGGCGAGGTGAACGTGGTGGAGGGGCAGCGAGGCGGGGATGGCGAAGGAGCCGAGGCCGGTGAGGGGGTGGGGTCGGGAATGCCGTCGATGTGCGCCCGCGACTCCCCAACTCGAATAAATCAGCGACGGCGCAGACAGCGGCGTCGATAACCGAATAACGTGCGCGCGGTGGAGCCAAGGGCGAGCGACCCGTCGGCCACCGCCAACGCCGCCACCACCACACAACCACTACCACCGCCGCCGCCGCCACCGCCGCCGCAGGTCGCAAATGCGCCGTGTGCTCGGGACGCTTAGCCTGGTTCTCGGTAGAGCAGTGCTTCTGACGTCGGGCAACCTCAAAGTGACTGCGACACTTTTCATCAAAAGCTTTTGTTTATTCATTGTTTAATATCAAAAATAGTTAAAACTGTTCCTGACGTGTGGGAGGTAAGTTCAATGCGTTCACGTCTTCAGCTCAAGAATTCTTTTCCTAGCTCTCTCAACAATTCCCAACTACTGAAGGAATTTTATTAAGCTAATATGGAACGGGAATACACAAATTTTAATACATTCAGTACGGTGTCCGTTACTTTGACAACGCGGCAATATTTTGCCCCTTCGTTTTCATTAAATTGTAAGAAATTGGGGATACAAATTTCGTTGCGTTTAAATAATAATAACCCCTGGCTCCAAGTAGAGACTTGACTACTTTAAAGAACTTTTTCGACTTTTTCATGCATTGAAAAAATGTATACGTATATCGTTGATACTCGACGAACGGAAAATGCTCACACCCTTGGAATATATGACTGTTTCACCAGTTTTGTTTCATCCAGAGTACAGGGACAGATGCAGTAAGACTACCGCTGAGTTGGGTAAACGTAATGCGCAAATTCCGGCGGGTCAAACTGTGCACCTGTAAGGATCCACATGCGCTCGAGGTACGTGAGTGACAGTTTCTCCCATTCCGTTTTATTTGTTCGAGCAAACTCAAGCATCTGTGACCACAACAATCCGACGGTTTCTAATTTTCTTCAGGATTCGTATTCGTAGTTGTCCATATTCTGAAGGTCTGTACACGCATCCTAGTTTCGAGAACGGTTGGATACATGACAGGCTGCCCTCGTCCAGAAAATAGCGATCCTAGTCCCAAGAAAAGGCGTGGCACGGATAGAAGTGGCTGAGGCACACGGCAACAGACGTCGAGATGGAGCACAGTGCCAAAAGCTGGGTATTTCCTGAATACTGTTACAGATGAGACGTGGAAACATGGTAGAGAAAAACTCAAAAACCAATTATCTTACTCAATTTACGTCCTTCAAAATAATTCGCCAGTTTATTAAATTTAGATTAAATAAAATATATTCACTAAGCAGCCCTCTATTTTTAATTCTAAATCGACTATTTTCACCTTTCCATTATTCAATCACAACTCTAATTCAATCAAAATATTTCTCCGTAAATATAATATAGTTACTTTTTTCAACCAGTTAAGAAATTAGATGCATTCATAAAGAACGGCCAAACCTTCAAATGATGTAATATTTATAACATCGTGTCCTGCATCCTTGCAATTGTATAGTAAAGTTTTAGCAATCCCTGCAACATATAAACCTGGGAGTTTTTTGCATCTTATTTCATATTATTTAAGTATATGAGGCAAAAAAGATTTTTAGGATAGGACGTCACCATAAGCAGCACAAATTTAAAACTGATCGTGTCGCGACTTGCTGTGCTATTGGAACATTTGGCGGTACAGTTTGGTAGTTGTCGAGGCACGCAATTCGGTTTCACAATTTCAGCGAGTCATGGATATTGAATTCGCAAAAAAACAGCAACACCGAGTAGTATTTCCTAAATTTGAGAACTGATAATAAAGGAAATCTATAATATAATTATCTCTATCCTCGAGATTTTGTCGTTAAGTTTGGACAACACGGGAAAGATAGAGACAAGAGATTATTCTGAAAAAAAATTGCTTTTGGTTTAAGGATAAGCCGGATGTGAAATATTTTTCGCAATTAAGACGCCTCCATATGCAATAAAAATTTAAAAACCGACCGAGTCGGAATAAAATATGGTGCAATTGGAAAGACATATAGCAGTGCAAGTTGATAGTTTTCGCGGCGCGCAATTCGGTTTCAAGGTTTTACGGAGTTGGGGTTAAATTGTCATGAAAACTGAATTTGTAAAATACAATAACACCGAGTAGGTTTTCCTTAATTTGAGAACCTATTTCTGATAATAAAGAAAAATCTGGAATGTAAACCAACTTAAATTTAGTACTAAGAAATGGAATTGTGCTCCACTATTCATTATAACGAATTATTAATTTGGGAGGTTGATTTCGTCGCGCCATTTTTTGACGGGTTACTTCTAATATGAAATTAATTTGAAAAATTGCCCATATATTTGCAGATTAAAAAAACCTGACTTACAATTAAGAATCAACCACCATATCAGAAATTTCCATCTTGATACTTCCAGACATTATATTATTACCCTATATGAAAAAGATGCCAACCACTTAATTGATTGGGAGCAAGTTCAGGTGATTACAACATATTTCCATAAAAAGTTGATTCTTGAAATGCTCTGTATTTATTCCAGTGAGTGCAACTCTTTATCTACAAACCGATACCAAGGGATTCAATGTCACATTTTTCCCACTTGTATTTAATTTAAAATGCTTTTTCCATCTTTTTTTAAGGTTATGGGTGATTGGTTTTTGTATGTTTATATGTTGGTGATTAATCACATCCGATTGATATTTACGACGTTTAAACTATTTTCATACTATAATACGTCTCTTTGTGCCTTCTTAACACAACCTTTTTTCAACTTCATATATTTTTACGTACTACTTTAATACATATTTCAATATGTTTCTGTGAATTTCGATTGCTTTTTTTTTTTTCAAGTTTTAAAATCGTCTTTCCATTTTTATGAATTCTTTTTACTAAAAGTATATTTACTGTGTTCATCCATCTACTATATATTGTGTAATGACTGTGTCGGTAAGTTGGCTGTTAGTGATTCCGGGCGCGCCAACTATTATGGTCATTAGTCCCGTACGTGTAGTGCGTGTTTTTTGCTCGGGAGGTGGCGGTGGTCTTTCCCCGCAGTATGGCAAGATCCGGCGCCGACCTCCCGTCGGTTAGTAGGTATCCCCCACCAGCTGGGCACCGCCCTAGACAGGACAAGCTCTAAGCTCCCGACCGGTCTCCCGGCATGTGTGGCCACCTGAATAGAGGATATGTGGAGAATGTTAGTGTAAGAGTGTGTAATGGGTGAGGGTAGGACAAGGAAGGGAAGGAATGAACGCACGCGGTCCGTGGCCTGTTTGTTAGGATACTTCTTAGGCATTCGCCTGGTGTTAATCGGGGAAACCACGAAAAACTACCGATCAGAGCAGCGGGACGCTTGAATTCCCCTTCAGACAGTGACTGAATGTGATGTAGCTGGCAAGTTAGTGTTGAAAATCTTGCCACTGTCGGAACCCGCAACTAGAACCTCCCAGTCAGAGGGACTGCAGTGACATCAGTTGATGTCCTGAGCCATCTCTCTCGGTATGAATCAGTCCCTAATGAATTTTTAGTTGTAATTATTGTATATTATAGACAATGAAAGGTATTTTTGTTTTATTTCTTTTAATCTTCAGTTTTATATTCTTTTTTCCTACGAAAACATTTTTCCGTTTTTTCTTCAGTTATTTGAAAATTTTTACAATACAGAATCCAAACATAATACTATAAAGCCAATAATAAACTATGATCTACAACAGCTCACATATTCTGTTAAAAACGGTTAGTTTTAACTCATTGTTTTAAAGTACTACAACTGACACAAAATACAATTTTACTGCAATATTTATTTGATTAGGAAGTTCAGATAGATTCTTAATTCACAGCATTGTTTCTTTATTGTAATACTGTAATTAAAATTAATTGTTAAAACACTTACAACTTTCAAAATAATGAATTATGGTTATAATAAACAAATAGTAATTCTGGAAATGAAGTCTGGAATTTGGGACACTGATTATAATTATTTACATTTAAATATTATTCTTAAAATGAATTAGAGTTTTTCTATTTATTTACCTAAAACTTAATGTGAAGAAAAACCGTTTCAAATATGATGTTTGTGATTGTGGAAATAGATACAAACTATAATCTCACCATAAGCATTCAAATTTTTTTTTTCTGGCTTCATTGACGAATTTCGTCAATTGGCTTTAGATTCTATATCTTCCACATTTGTCTAGACCAAAAATACTTGCATTCAAGAAAGCGAGTGTTAAGATTCGTAGTCTAAATATACACATCACCACGAATTAAAATTAAATTCCGAGTTAACTTTTAAGCGTAATGAAGATAAGCTGATTAAGTTTCAGACGTATAAAGAGGGAGTTAAATCGCCGGCTCGCGTGCCGGCCCTCGTTACTACCGGCAGCGAGACAATGTTGTCCCGCGCGACGGCAGAGTTTTGCAGATTGCATACTCTACCTGAACCGATCGTTGGGATAGTTTGCCTTTCAAGTTAGTATTAATCAATATAGCCAATACAGCCTTGCTTATACGTAGTATTTTTTTTATTAAGAGACAGTGATTTTTTATTTCAACATTGTATTGTCTGATTGCAAAAAATTTAGGACAGCATAGGAAACTACAACAAGAAAAGTTTGTACTGGTATCAGAAATGAAGAATTATACTGTACATTAATAAAATTTACTTTTTATTTTTCTGTGATTTCCAATGAATATAGCCCTGTTCTATTAATAAAATGTTCTGTGCTAAAGTGTCCGATCTATGTCATGAAACTCAGTAATTTCTCCCGCTGCCGGCGCATAACGTATATGGCAAAGGAACAATGTAACTTCACTTGAAATGCAACTTCACTCTCTGCACACGTTTTCTAGGGTTCAGCGAGAAATATAATTATTAAAAGTGAACGTTCTCCCTGCCCTGGCGGCTGTAAGTCGATTTATACACGAAGGACACCGTGAGGGATACATTATTAGTCAGGTGTCCATATTCTTCTAAAGCGATCAAGTAACCATGTGATAAGGATCTTTTACATAATATTCGGAAAAGATTTTTATTATGGTACCTCTCGTTCTTACAAGGAAATACGATGTGCAATTTTCATTGTCATTACAGTTTATGTTAAGACAAAACCATTCTCACAAATAGAAGAAATCTTTTTCGAATTCTAGTGCAAATTTCGCAACTGCGAATAAGACACTAACTCTGTATTTTGATGTACAGTTATGCCCATATTAGGTAACGGATTGTAGCTCAAAACATCACGATAAAAGGTGTGTACTTTTAAAGTAATGTAATTGAATTTATAAACATAAGATCATTTTTATAATGTCTTTATTTCTGCAATATTTTCTCACGCAGAGTTCTATTTATAGAGCGATACATTATGTCAATTTCTCGTTGTCAAGACACACAAAAATATGTTTGGTGTCTTTTCATAAAATTTTTCACTCTCTCAAAAATCGATGTGATTTTAAGAGTCTTCGAATCATAAAAAGTTCATATTGGCGGGAAAAAACTGATATAAATTACTACATAATTATCAGTAAGTATCCTATGCAGAAGCGAAGTTTGCTAAACGTTCATCATTAAGTCTGGATTATTAGCCAAACTTTTATTTTTATAAGAATAAACCTTCAAAATCCACAAAATTCAAAGAGAAATACTACTGGCGACACTACCAACTCTCGTTCCACTATTCGTCACGAGGAATTCGTTTTCAATGTTGTTTCCAACAGTTAGTTAATTCAAGCCTCGTGTTTTGTTTTTGGTTTCACGCTGTGACAATGATACGTAACATAAACATCTGTCCCTGCTGTGTTGACATTTGTTTCGTGCCAGCTGACGGGTTCTTTATACACCGACGTTCAATAATCGTTACATGGACCGTATTTCACCAATTGAACTTCTATATGACATTCGGAATCAAACATAGTAACCAATATTCCTTTGGTAAAACTAACATTTTGTTCAAATTCATTTTTCAAAATAGCTTTGATATTGAACGCAGAGATACAAATGTTTCTGGTAATAAGTTAATCGTATTATTTCATTAAAACTCTCTTTACAGTGATAAGTCTTATCATCGTTTTATTTTGGTTTTATTAATCTCACGTCACGTAGCAGTAAATATTAAATTATCCAAATTTTTAAGTATAGTATTTTGAAATGTAGTTATATCAGTTTTGTTTATTAATAGTATATGGAAGATATTCTAAATCAGGGCCCGACAGAATTTGCGCGCTGACCGCGGGCGGGCGGAACAAGTCTTCCTATAAGCCAACATATTCATCACTGAGGTTGCAGTTGTAAAGTCGTTGAAGTGGATATTTTAAAAAAAAACTAAAAACGAGGTTATATATCATACAGTTCGCATTCTTGAAATTCGGGGATGAAAAACTAAGCTAGCTGCCACTCTCCTTTAAACTTCCCGGCCTCACTAATCCTCCGTTTCCTCTTCGAAACAGCCAGTCCTACTCAGGGAAACAAACCACTACCGAATGAACCACAAGCAGATGATAAAAACAAGCAAACTGATCAGGCTGCTTGAACTATAAGTAAGCTGACCCACGCTTATCAGCAGATACTGATATTGAATACGGTACTTACTACGCGGGCTGTTGGCGCGCTCGCAAGTCGGGAGGATTGGAATGTTGAGGTCTATTCAAAATCATATTATTGTCTCAAGAATTGACTTTGCCTGCTCTTAAAGAAAAGCATATAATATTAGAACACCCCGCGTTCTATGTCGCTGCATTAAATTTAACCTCCCTGCATTAACCTCCCTATCCTCAAATTTGCGAGTCACTGGGAGTGGGGGTGGGGGTGAGACCTCTATTTATTTCGGAGATAACTCGATAAAAGGTGACAAAATTATGTTCATAACTGCCTATTTTGGATACAAATATACCAAGTATGTCATATCCCAACTCAGGGGGGAAGATATTGTAGACTGGAGAATGGAAGGACGCTAATCTAATAATGAACGTGAAATAACGAAGTAAATTTTGAAAATGAAGTGTGTTTTCTGTCGATTAACATTAAAAAAATGAAGTATAAGTAGTTGTTTTCCCTTACCGCGAAGCATAATGTGAGATGCAGATAAATGTTAGAGTATATGTTATAAACAGACATTTTCTGGAAGTGCTTTTTTTATCGATTCTAATAACTTCGTATTGATGCAAGAGTTAGAAAATATTTTTAAAATCATCCATTACACTAAATGTATCAGTACAATCTCATTAGGACATAAAATAAAAAAACCTCTTTATTCAGATTGTGCAATTATTCAAATGTGGAAATTATGGGTGGAAAAGATAAGCGTCACGGGACCAACGATTTAATGTACATCAGATCGCACGTCCTTCACCTGCAGATTTAGTTAGGGTCATGGTTCAGACAAAAAGTGTCCTTGAGTTAATTTTCTTTAGAATTTTAACAACAAAACTAGAAGAACCTGAAAAATGGTCTGTAGTGCATGAAATATCAGACATGTTTGGCTTCCGTTAAAAGTCACGCACAGTACATATACTACACGTCAAGTGCCCCAGCATGGCACAACGAACTTCACTCTACAACCACTGACGTCATTCGGATACAATTTTACAAACATTCTATTGATAGGATAACCGATTCCTCAAATCTTGAAATTTTGAGTAAAGAATTTCTTTTTTATTTTTATCCCTTGAATTCCATAATTCTCTTAACTGTGAAATGAAGTTATCCGTTTCTTGGCAACGATCCCTCTCCTTGAAACCAACAATTCCTTCAGAATTATCTCGTATCAACATATTTACACTCTGTTTACTTCACGGCGCTGTTATAAAGCATTACTATTATTAGTGCACATTACCAGAAATATTTGGGATATAGAAAATATTAATGTCCTTTTGAACACCGATGCGGATTCGACAAAATTTAAAATTCATCGTCTCGAAAATATATTGTTATACTATTGAAAACCGTTATTATTAAAGAAGATTATAGAAGGCTGGAATGTAACAATATAAATTGTGCTAAAAATACTAATTAACTCCAATGTGTGCACGATAGGATGTAGTACATATACGAAGAAAACTGCGACACGATACACGAGTATTATTGTAGCAACATTTTTGCAGTATACTGTAATTAGAAGAAGACATGATGAAAGACTATGTAGTATATGCAATGCAGTAAAGCAAGTGTTATAAATGTTTATACATAAATATTTACACGCACTATATATATATATATATATATATATATATATATATATATATATATATATATATATATATATATATATATACCGAGTTTGTGGTTTTTAACTGTGTTATTAATCGATTTTCATTTATATTTTAGGACAGACAGATGAAAAAAAATAAAAATAACTTTATTAAAATCATGTTAAAACCAAAGCTCCTAAAACCAAAATATAAGTCATAGTTGCATACACTGGATTTGCCCTTCTTGTCACTCATTAAACACGAAAATACTAATTTTTTGTGAATAACACTACAGCAAACTTCAATGAATACGTTATTTGAAGAGGAATGTCACGCTCCACTCAACAAAGTGTGCAGTTTATCAGATTTTCCGCATCCAATCCACTGCAGCCTAATCTGCCTCGTGGTCGGCGTAAAAAGGGCCATTGTGCTTCTTAAGTGCTCCCTCTCCGCAAACATATCGCCGGGCGGTGGGCGTGTTTGCCCCGCGCCAGCCCGCCCTCTCCTACGCCCTCCCCCTCCCCCGCTGTTTGGCCGCGGTGGCAAGCGGAGGAGAAGCAGGCGGCGCAGCCCGGAGAGAACTAATCCAAAGTAGTCGATGAGCAGAACACGAGGCCGACCGTGTACAGAGCGCGATTGCTCCGGCGACGCCGTCGGGCTTGGGGCTCCAGTTCGGGTCACGAAACGCAAGCATTAGGCGGAAACACGAGGAACCACTTAAGAGAGCGATGTCTGGGCGACGCGAGCCACAGACGGAAAGGCGACGGCAGCGCGTGCAGGGGGCGGTGGCTGTGATGGTTCAGGGGAGGGGCAGGGTGTTGGTGTGAGGGGGGTGGGGCGAGTTTTAGTGTCGTACAGGTGGTGGCACAGAGGTTGGTGTGGAAGCTGGGAAGCATGACGAGAGCAGTACACAAAGCTCGCGGCAAGACTACCGAGCTCACCGGACAAAACTTTTAGCTAGCGAAGGAGGAAATTGCGAAAGAGTGGCTGCAAATACGAAAGCACAGAAATGTTTAGTGTGCCTGTAACGGAACCAGAGAAAAGTGATACAAATGGATTATTATAGGGATGCGTTTGATAGGAGCGGTAGAAGTGAGGGTGATGGGGAATGTGAATAGTGCGTGTGATAGGGAAGAGGATGAGAGATAATGAGATTACCATTTGATAATGGCAATAAGGGTAGTTAGTGGTAGGGGTGGTTAGTGATAGCGGTGCTTGTTGTTTTAGAAGCAAGAGAACTGTCATTAATGGTGCAAGTATCCATATCCTTTTACAGAAGTCTGGTAACCTGCGTGTGTCCGACCGCCCTTTCGTCCGTAAGTCACTCAAGGGTTAAACCCCTTCCGGTCCATCGAGTGGGGGCGAGTTGTCATTCGACGCATTTTTGTCTACTGATGAAAAATCGGCCACGTTATCTTTTCCTTTTAATCTAATTATTTTAACCCAAAAGTACGAAAACACTATTAAAACTGTTTAAAACGTCGGAGACTTACTTTCAGCTAGTACGTGGCAGTACGATAATGTTGGTGTCGTTAGCGCACCGGAAGGCAAAGAGAGGTGACGGCAGAGGCGGTGATGGCAATGGCGTTTAACTTAGACTCTGTTCGAGGCCATTTGAGACCCCAGGCGCAAATACTGTGTTCCAAAACACTGAAAAGTATTCACATGAAATTCTCTTTTAGATATACTATTTATGTCCTGCTTTACATGTGTTGTAAACTTTTCAGTTTTTTAAGTTTTCTTGATTTGAAGTAATTTGAATCGTATGCGGTTGGTCAAACATTCCAACTTACACGTCTAAAATGTAAGAAAAATTCTAAAAACGAGTCCATTTCCGTTTTATATTTTTGTGGTTTCAGAATGATAATCTGGCACATTTGCCTGTTACGAGTTAGAAGCCCTGTATTAAGCAATGTCATGCTGGTATGATTAGTTACCATGTATAGTTATGACGATATGCTAGATTTTTTCTGTAAATAATACTGTGCTTTGTTTTTTAGGACGATATGGAACAAAAAATAAATAAAAATCATCATTTTCTCAACTAATAACATCAAACAACGATCATGCATGAAATACTAGTAAACTATTGGGTAAAACGTGTAGGGTCAAATCTGACCCGAAACAGAATCCTCGTAAGTAATGGAAAAACCGAGTCGAAGGGTTAAAACAACCGCAACTCTCAGCAGGCCGTGTGGGGCGCGGTCACCTCCAGCACGACTGCCCGCCGCGGCGCGCCGTGCTGACCGACCGGTCGCTGGCCGGCGCTCGCCACTCGGCCAGGGCGGAGGCGTCGCGCCGTTTCGCCCCCGCAGCGCCGCCCGGGGGGCGCGCTGGCCCCCGCCCTCTCCCGCCCCGCCCCCCGCCCCGGTGGCCCGGCGCCGGCCGGCGCGGCGGGGCGCTGACTCGGCACCGCACTTCCCGCCCCGCCTCGCGCCAAGCGCCGAGCGCCAAACGCCGAGCGCCCGCCGGGCCTTGGACACGCCCCCACGCGACGCCACCGACGCCCAACACCGCGCGCCCAACTGCGGGGCCGCACAATAGGCAAGTGCTCGGCCGAGTCGCTAATGCGAGTGGGGGTTCCGCAAGCCGGCGGACTTGAGTCAGCAAGTACTTTGGTACAATTTTCGCATGAACCAGATTTACATTGTAGCGGTTCGTGATAACAGATTTGTTGAAACATTTTCTTCCATATGGGATCACGATTCTTTTTTCGTTTCTCTAAATACATTTTCTTGCACGTGGGATCATGATTTTTTTTTTCGTTTCTCCAAATTTTATTTATCTTGATTATTTGTGGTCTACAGTTGCGGAAGTCATTGATAACGACAATATGCCTCTCTGTAATCCTAATAAAAAGGTGAGAACTGGGATTGATGGACGTAAATAGGTTAATGCATTTTCCTGACTACCAGCCCCTAATTACTCCTTCAAGACGAGAACAATCATTGCATACATGTCGTTTATTAAATCTGATGAATAGGGGGCGGATTTTAATGAAATGTCATTTTTTTCTTTTCACTTTAGAACAATGCCGTATAGTATAGAAATTCATTTTATGTTATGACCAAAAGAAAAGACCCATTTTTATAAGTCATTATTTTGCATTTTTTGTCAATATTGACTAATAAGTCTTTCTTACCATTTTCCGTCATTTTTAATGCATTTTTGCTGATTTCATAAGTTTTAATGTCATTTTTAATGTAACTTGCTTCAACTAATATTTTTCGAGGTGCAACAAATGTTCTTCACCGAACTACACAATAGTCTATTCGATTTGTTCGCTCAGAAATTATTTTCACAATGTGAATACGTAATTCTTGTGACGTGTATCAGCGCCATTGCCGGGTCGGCCGCTTTCGGGATAACTAAAGACACACGCTTCCTGGTAAAAAACTATCCAAACCAAAAGTTTGCAAGTTTAGTTCACTCGAACAAATAAAAAAAAGCTTCAATTACATCAGTTACGTATTCAACAGCTTGAGTTGTACATCCGATCTGGTTTTGATAAGATTTTTTTCGTAATTTTTATTTGATTTTAGGACATTTTTAAAGCATTTTAAGAGCATTTTATTGATCTTTTTGGCGATGTATTAGGTCATCAAAATCCGCCCCATACTGAAAAAGTAGAAAACCTGTATGTAAAAGGTTAGATATGCAAAAACTTAGCGTAGAGCCAACGTAACATTTGCTTGAATGGACACAAGGAAATGCTGCAACCACTACAATTACACAACATAAACAATTATTTTTAAACTTCAGGTAGTGTGCTATTCAGAAGAATTGGTCAATCTAATGGTCCCCTACAGATTTTATGAATTATGGCAATATTTCCATTATCATTCCATTATGAATATGGGCTATTTTAAAGAAACTCGTCTTTCTTCCAAGATACGATCATGTATATCTAATATACGATGCACAAAGTGTCCATGCGAAACTTAAAGGCATAATTAATAAACACAGATAATTTTGTAGTTTAAGCAATAATTATTTTGTAATATATTGAATGTAGAAAACTCAAAAGTGGCCGTATTAAATAAATAAATGACAAAAGAAAACTATGACCAAATAAATGGATAACTACGTCAATTGAGTCTCCTACTGACAGAAGATACATATATGAATGCACGGAATTTTGAAGATTGAAAATTTAATGCCATACAGTAATCGTGATTTGTTTCTAACATGATCCGATAAGATAAACAGTTTCAGGAAAGGATAGTCCTGTTTGCTCCGAGACGCCGTGCCGTGCGTGCATTTTGGGATTTCGAGCGCTCCATCTCCTGTCACGAGTGCTATGCATTCTTTGTACTTTTTCGTGTGCAAACAGTGCTTTCTAAACCACAAACTGTTTGGTTAGCTGTGACTTATTAGTTACTTTATTACGCTGTGTTCTATTAATCTGAAGAAATGAGCTATGTCTTTTCTAATAGTGACCATTTATTCTCGGATTTTGGGCAGGGCATAAACGAAGCAAAGCAAGTAGTCAATAAGAAGCTATTATAACCTGCAGTGTTTCCCAACTGTTATGAGCACCAAACCTTCGACCATATTCAACATCAGCTTCAAATACAAATGCAGCATAAAAAACTCTACGACCCATATCATCAGCATTAATTAGGGTTGCTTCTATAACAATGTGCAGTCGCTGTCGTGTTAGATAGACTGCCTAAGTCGAGTATCTCCCAAAACGCTTCCTCACATTTGCAAGTAAAAATGCTCATGCTCACAAGTATGAAAACTTTTCAATATGTTAATTTCAATAATAAAATTTAAAATATAATTGTTAAACTCTTCGAGAGAGAGAGAGAGAGAGAGAGAGAGAGAGAAAGAGAGAGAGAGAGAGAGAGAGAGAGAGCGAAATGTCGAACGCGAATAGAAACCCAAAGAACCAAATGACACTAGTGATGTATTATTTCAATTGCGCTACAAGTGGGGAACGAAGGGATAAATAAATACCGTGTTTGCTAGAAACGCCAGGATCGAAATGCCCACAGACGAGAGATTAAGAATAATAGATGTTGATTTACTGGATTTATAGGATAAAGGTAGATCTGATGCAATTTATTCAGTAAATAGTAATTCTGCCTTGCTTTCTGTTATGTACATAGTTCTCCAGACAAACATTTTCAGATAATTGATCAGTCACTGCCTTTCCAGCCAAAGAAGACAGCTTTCCGACAGAGATAACACGAGAAAATAAATTGTCGATTCACTTCGAGGAAAATAAATGTCTGTGTATACAAGAACTATTCAAATTTTATCAACACAAGAAGTATCCTGACAAACATGAAGAGTAATAAGACTTTATTCAGGCCAATGTCATTGAAACTGTCAGCGGGCTGTCGAAGTACAAGATCGAGAAACGTATTTTACCGTCGGTATCTGTGAAAAACGATTGGCGAGGTCGTCGGGAGCCAGGGGATCGGCGTTCGGAAGCCACTAACCGGCGTGCATTTGCAACACGGGCGGCGTGCGTGCGCTGCGGGCGGAGACGCCGGGGAGCAGAGAGAGCCGGCGAAGAGCGGCCGGGCGCAGGAGGGAAGGAGCGACGTCGAAAAGCGGCCGAGGGGGAGGGTGCAGGGGAGGGAGAAGGCGAGAGCGAAGGCGGGATTCGGGTGGGGTGTGGGACAAGGTTGAAACCGCCTGCGCTCAGCCAAGCCCTTCTCCGACGCTCGGCGGCGGGGGGCGGGAAGGGGTGGGGCGGGGCGGATGTGGGGACGGGAAGCGAAGGGCGGGCCTGGGCCTAGCGAAGCGTAGCGAACCGACCGTGCAGCAGAGAGCGAGCGGGGTGGGCGGGGCGCGGGCGGGGGCAGGGCAGGGGCTGGACGAAAAGCGGCGCTGAAGTCTGTTAGGAGACGCGGGGCAACTTTTTTCCGGGCCGGCGTCCCCGCACAACTATTTGTCTTCCCGCAGTCAATTTATTTACTACGCCGGAATAGAACTTGACATAAAGAATGTGTCTTCCCTGGCCGGTAGCGGGGCGCCCGCCTCTTTGCCGTGGCACTGGCACACGTGACGCCTCCTTCCATGCTCCCCCTTCCCCCTTCTCATCCCCCCATGCTCTCCCGCTCTGATCTGTGACGCTTGCTCGCGAGGCACACCTACTCCCCTATGCACGGAAAGCGTAGCTTCCAATCGTATTCTCCAAGGATTTGCACACTGACTTCGAGAAACGCACTGTAAGAGTACAACTCACTCCATTTAGTTGTGAGAACGCTTTTCCCTAAGTTTATGCAGGTTTACAGTAGCTGCTAGACATATTTTTCGGGAAATATGTCTGAATGAATAACACCTGAATCACATTTTTAAATCACGTAAATGCTCCATTATATTTCTTTCACTGAAGAAACCCACTGTTTGTTTACAATAAATATGTTGATGTAAATTCCAATATTAGACCAAAACTTCGTCTTTCAATATTATTGCTAATGAGTAAATATATGTTAGTATATTATTTCAAAAGTTCGTCCCATAGTAAATTGCAACAAGTTGAAACAAACTTGTGAATAATCATGGTTTTAAAGTCATTTACTATTTTTGTAACATCAGAATTTGTTATATTAGATGTCAGAAATACAAAATACTGACCTAGAGAATAAGTGATGTGCGTCATCTTATTTTACCAAAATTATTCATTTTTACTTCTAGCTAGTACGTAGTTACGAAGTAAAGAGAAAGTATTGTATCGCTGTAGCGGAAAGTGACGATTTTTTTACTAGACTCGAACTGAGGGGGCCTTAATGCGGACAAAATATAAATGATAAACATATTTTTTTACATACATGAACATTTTTATTCAGTCACAATCATGTTTTATGGCTCCTTGGTATCGAAACTAGTGGTACTACTACAGCACACACTTTTTGTGATTATTTGTAACTTCTTCAATTTTCGAAAATTGAAGAAAAATAGTTCGATCCGTTTGAGAAATTATATTTTTAATACCATCATTTCAACTACAATTATGTGAAAACTACTCTTTTTTTCAAAAACATGAACATGACCTTATTTAAAGATAATTTTTTGAAACAGAATTTATAAAACAAAAAATCTCTATCTACAGAATGTAGTTTAGTCTCTGAATTTTCGGAAATTGCAAAAGTTCACAGGTATTTTGACGTCTTCGTACATCTACAATATTGAAGGCTGAAAGTTTTCTTAATGAAATCTGTTCTTCAAAGACAGATCCTTAAATAAGTGCATGCACAATTTTTCAAAAATATGAGTAAAGAGTAGTTCTCGCGTAATTTTTGCTTGAATGGGGGAAAAATAGTTTCTCAAAAATGGCACCAATTTTTTTAAAATTTCTTTCTGCAATAGGGAAAAGAACGCTTATAAAAATGGCGAAAAATCCACTTTCGTGGAACTTTGAAGTTTTGAACTTGCAAAAGTTACAAATAATGATAGAAAATATGTGGTGCTGTAGCATCACTAGTTTTAAATAGAAATATAAAATACCAGTTATTGAGACATTTATTTACATTTGATTGCAAATAAATAAAATTATCCTGTCTTCTCTGGAAAATCCAATGTTTGAAAATTAGTGAAAGTCTGTAATTAATGTAGCATGCAAATGATAACTAGAAATGCAAATGAAAACTATATTTATCGAATATCATTGGGAATCGAATTTGCTTTAGAAGTAACTTTCCAGAAGACTGATGTATAAAACATTAAATTCCGATAAACGACTAAAGTTTTCGGTTTATTTATTGTATACGTCATCTTGCGGAATACTTGAAACTTTTTGGTAGCTGTGAATACGTTGCAGAGAGAAGAGAGAAATTCATTGAAAGAAGAGTTGCGTTACGATTGGCATGAATAAATTCTTCAAAGCTTTTGAAATCTCTTGTGTTGAATTAAAACTTTTTGTTCGGAAAGTACACGCTCTGCGGAGTTCGGAGTGGTAAATGTGGTTGCAACCGTCCTTTCAATCTCATGGGGCGCGCACCATGAGAGAATAGCAGTTCTTCACTAAAAGCTGAAGGCACATTCTTTCCGCTCCATTACTCTACACACTGAGCTTTTCAATCCATTCGCTCTCTCACTCACCTTGCCGCTCACACGGGCATGTATATGAACCAAAAAAATCGACAATCGCTGTCAATTATGTTCTTGACCTTTTTCTCAACAGTTTCGTCGAATAGAAAGAAGTACATGTACGGAGCTGATTGGCACGAGTTAGTAGTTTTTAATTTTTTAACGAAACTCCGATTTAGCTTCGTCAAGCTTAATTGTATTAATAAAAACTACATTTATGGTACTTACTACCTTGTGGTACTTCTTATTCGTGAATGTTTTATGTTAAGTACGATAGTCAGTAGTAGTTTTAGATTTCTTTAAAGTCGTTGAGTCATGCTATGCCTACCAACACCACTTGTGATGTTGGTTTGCACATACCTTGGGCTGGGTTGGCACACTACTTCCGTGAGTGTGTGGAATAATAAATAAACGTCAACATGAATTATTTTTCAATGTTTTCATTACGCAAATAAATGCAAACAAGTAAATCACCGTTTGGTCTTCTATAACAGTTTCATATTAACATCTACAGCAGTCTTAGTAATTTAAAAATTAAGTAGATCTTTAATTTGCTTTCATCATTCATCTCCTCTTTTAAAACAAAAATACTTATCTTTTTGGAACACTTTAAGAAACCCTATTTTTATTTGTTTCATGTTTCACGCTAAAGAGAACTTGAGTTTGCGATAGACGAGCAAGGCAAAGTTGCGTATCACTATGTACGTAATTCTTACTTCAAGCACACAATTAAAAATCCTCAGTTTTCCACCGCACGATTACATAACTTTCTCTTCTTACGAAGAACTTCGTAAGGCGAGAAAGTAAAAAAGAATTGAATGTTTCCCAAAGGCTGCAAACTTGCAGAACGTGGAGCTTATGCTTTCTTTTTGCCACGAATAAAATGAATTTTATTTATTTAATTTATTTTAAATTTAAAAAAATTAGCTGAAAACATATGGTTAATAGTGGCAATACAATCATCAAGTGTATTTTTGAACTTTTGTGTTCCGGGACATGTTCAAGGTGTAGAATATCGATTTGTCACTATTCAGTGATTGTCGATTGACCATTATTTGACCACAAACAAAATTTTGTAATTAAGTGGCCACTAATGGAAGAAAATACTAGCTTGGAAATAAATTCATAAAAAAAACATAAAAAAATTAAAAATCGGCCATTTTGAGGTAAGGAATTTATTCACAAAGAGGTATGTTAACTGTCCATCGAGTTTCATTTAACGAATTTCATACTGTAGCTCAAGAATTTACAGATTACGAAAATGTCCTTAACTTTAAAAACCACTGATGATTTTACCCTGCGTGTGAATAAAAATATTAGAACAAGAGAATTACTTTGTGGAAATAGTTAGCAGACAGAAGATGCGGCTGTGCCAACCAGAACCGAACGGGATTTTTGATTATAGATGTTCATAGATGTGACAAGTGAACTCGAAAATAAAAAAACCTATAAACGAAAATCAGAAGAAGGAGAAAGAGAAGCAACATATTTCTTTCCCAATATCACAGATGAAAATCAATGAACTACGAAGATATTAGTTTTCATGATCTAAAACACATTTGAGATGGCGATTCCACCATCTTTCCACTGATAATACTCAGACTTCTGAGGCAATTTGATTAAGTCGTAAAGAATACGTGACATAAAGCTAGAGCTTAAGGAAGCTATGTAGCTACGTGACCGATGTAGGAACCCGAGTGTCTACCAGCCCCTTTTGACTACCAGTCCCGGTCTCCCTTTCTAATATAAAGTCACATTATTTTTCATGCAGAAAATGAAGTTCACGAGTTTTCCTACATTTCGTGTGTTCACCAATTCTTACAACCCAGTTTTATGTTGATAGAAAATCAATGTTGAACTTGCGCACCGTCCTACTTAAAACGTGCCAATTTATTATAGTTATCACTGAACATTTGCAGTTCTTCGTTAAAGCTTAGAAGGTATGTTGAAATGTACATTTTATTTATATTCTTAATTGCTAAAAACTATCCAAAACAATATTGATTTACAGAATGTGTACGAATAATTGCGACAATTATATTCAACACAAAAAATCTTAAAATTTCCACTAGATGCATTCTCGTCACTCATGTCACTTCTGTAAAAAATCGTAAAATGTTACTTTCAATGAAAAATATAATCTGCTAATCGCACCGAACATTTTTCAAAGTGAGAGGCTTTGATGAATGTTGTTTCTCTCACTTCCAAAATTAATTATTACGAAATAATTATGTAATTTTTTGAAAAAAAAATAATGAGCGTAACCCAAATAAGGTGTATACATGTTCAGAACATGAACGCAATAACAAATATCAGGTCTGTCAATTTTTGACAAAGTTGGAATATTATCAATCACTCCTCTCATTTTCTTTAAAATGTAATCCAATGAAGGATACACAATTTAAGAGCGATTAAACAGTATTTTACCCGTGTCTCCCAGTGCTGAAATTATTTTGAATACTTTTTGGATATATCCAAATCAAAATAATATATATGCTTTGACAAAATCTCAACTACAGTAAAAAATAAGCTACACATATATAAACACTTAACTACATTGTTTTAGCATCTATTTGAAAACAAAAAACAATATAAACTTTAAGAACGGGGTAGCAAGGATTCGTACTCATATTGCATTGAAATTTGTGTGCCTAATTTTTCAAATTTTAAGATTGAGAGAGAAGTTTGAAAAAATTCCAACCATATCAGAACCGACATGTATATGCTTGTAAATGTGTACTATAAACATCACAACAAATATATCGAAAACATTTATCCAAAGTGAAAATGACAATATGACGGTTGAATAAATCGCATTCCTTATGAATACCTGCTTAAAATTGCTGTGCTTGTATAAAGCTTCCTACAAAATTTAACTTACTTTGTTTTCGTTCAGATTAAAATCTATTAAATTTATGGAACTGATATTTATGCACTCATGTTTGTCAATGGAATATTATCCATGAAGTCTGTTGATAAATGAATTTACGAAATGATGATTTGATGATGTGCAACTGCTAAAATAATCAAGTACAATGAAGAATAAGTCTTGGTGTGTACCTGAAAATATAATGATCTGCATGTATTATGCATTTTACTCACCGCTGATGGTGGAAGGATAGATGTTGAAGGAAGGCTCTTGGAGCCAGGAGCTGACAGTCACATGGTCTTTCACGAAACTGGGCACACTGCACCTAATGATGACATTGTTGCCCAAGAACCCGCCAGGACTCTGAACATCAGGATCATAACGCTGATGTACCACTGAAAACAAAACCAAAAGTATGGACTTTAATGTTTAGCCAGTTTACTGTCTATGATGCATTTTGAACAGATAAATGAAATACTCCAACAATACAATTTGTATATTAAATAATTTTTGAAAATAAATGTGTAATTATTGAGTTACAGTAACAATTCGACTGGGACTGAGATATAACTACGGAACATACAAGAATATTGATATGTGATACGCAAACGTCTGATTTGAAAACATACTCCCGGTAACACGGAGAGTTTCTTCGTTCAGCACTAACATGCAATCTGATATGAAGTCAATTATCTACTTTTCAGATATTTAATCCTGTAAAGATGATTCACAAACATAGAAAACATTCTCTTTTTCAACAGATAACCTGCAAAATTCCGAATCTTAGATTCTGATGTCACTGACTAAGAAAGTAAATTGGACTAAAATAAATTGAAATGAAACAATATGTTTCACAGAATTTGTTCGTTGATGTAGAAAAACTTTATTTATACAAAATCCAAAAATAAATTAGGGCAAAAATGATAACATCTTGTACTAAAGAGACGCAAAAGAAAGTGTGAATAATTCGAAATTCGCTAACAGTGTTCCGCGCCCAAATGAACCTAGGTGGTCACCATTCCTCGCGGGCGCGCCATGTTTGGTGCCGGGTGCGATTAACTCCTCTTCGGCGCGGGCGTCGGCGGGGGCGTCGGCGGGGCCGTTGGCGCGGACGGCGGCGAGCGCGGGCGAGCGAAAAGCAGGACGAAAGCGGCTGTCAACGCGCGACAGGCGCGATCCTCGATCACGCGCCGCGGGCCCAGCGCCCCGCCCCCCTCCGCCCACCCTCCGCTCGCGCCCTCCCTCCCGGCCCCGCCCGCGCACCCGCGCGGGCGCGCGCCGACTCGCCGGCCTTCCGGTCGACTATGGCGGCCCTACAATTGTGTTGTGACATAGGGCCATATCCTTCCGTCCACGCGGCCATTCGACGGAGCTGCGGCCGTGCGGCGAACGCTATCAAGCTGCCAGAACTGTCGCCGCCGGCTGCGGACACACGCCACAATTTCGGGCGGCGACGTGTTTCAAGTGACTACATGGAAGCTCCTGTCATAAATTCGGAGTATGTGCGCGCCGCTATCATCTGGTATGAAATCAAAGATGAGAAGGAACTAATGAGGACGGCGGTAATTTATGCAGCATGTTGGTACAATACTTATTATCCGCGCACACGCATTGGATTTTCATTCACACAACTCTCTACTCAACACATAGTGTAAACTTGTTTAATGCTCCAGAAAATAAAAGCAACGCGATTACATCCCGCAAAACAAACGTTCATAGTCTCGCGGGGTTTTCGTCGTCACGTATGCGATGCGAATAAATATTTGCGGTAATCAAGCGTAGGAAAAACCTACGTGGATCATGAGATTGATGTATGGAACAACGTATTTAAATTGAAACCGCTCAATCAAATAAGTAACGACGTTTACAATTAGAGACAATCCTCCCAGCCCCCCCCCCCAAAAGAAATTCTGATTTCTTAACACCAGAGTGATGATATTTGACAGATTCTTGGATAATTTTTTACAAATACTCAAACCCATAAACGTACAGTAAAATGTTCTACTAAAATATATGACTATACCTGAAACATTTAAACATAACAAATGTATTAATACTGTTCATAGACATCAGTATTTTTACATACTTAAAAAAGTAATAAATGCCATAAGTTTCTATGCACAGAGATCGTGTCTATATGATTCCCCTAATTTCTCGAAAATTATTTCCATTTATAAAATATTCCATTACCGTTGTATTTTCTGTGCAGATTTTTATTCACGTTTCATATTTCATATAGTCATTTTCATTCCTTTTTAATCTGTTGCCATGAATAGACTGAAATATTTGCAACACTGAAGGCCCTAAGAGTTTATATATTACTCGTAGTCACATATTTTAATTGTTGTTACATATGTTAGAAATATATATATATATATATATATATATATATATATATATATATATATATACACACACATATACAGAGTGGAACAACTAAGTGATAACATCCCCCGTATCTCCTCAACCGCCCCACGTCCCAGATACGAAGATGCCGTCTGCACAGTCGATTGCATTAACAGGGGCTACCTGAGGACAGCATACTTCGTCTTTGTACTATTTTTTACTACGAAGATATACGATCAACTTTGTTTTTCAATGGAATCCTATGCTAAATTTTTGCTTACCATAATGGGCTTAAGTACGATATCAAATACGTGTATATCTTCGAATTTAAACGAATCGTGTTTTCGCTCAAAAACTAAAGGAAAATGTCTCGTGAATGGTTTTGCCTACTTTCCGAAAACGCTCAAAGGCCACGTACTACAAGTAGATAACAGCGTAGGCCCGGAGTATAAAACGCGCCACTGGGGTAACGATAGCGCACTTCTACCAGCTTCTTAGAGCATTCCTTTTTTCTGATTCTTCTGATTAATAAGAATTGTTAATTAATTTTTTCATTATTTACTTAAAATTGATTACAGAATATGTTCTCACAGTTGTCAAAATAACAGAATAGTATTTCCGTGACAAAACAAGTACTTGCCGGAATCCTGTATGCAGCAGTTGAGTTTTCCTTAGACGAAGTCATCTTTCCGCAAAATAAGTTCGAAGAAGTAGTTGTTATTTTGCGCATGTAAATGACCACGTTTGTCTGAAGAACGGACTCGCGAAGTTCCTCATTTAATCAGCAGGAAAGGGCGAATGGAAAATCGCCGTTTCAATGGAAAAATAATTTTAAAAACACATCAATTTCTGAAATATGATTCGCTTAATACGAAGATATTCACATATTTGAAATAGTCTTTTTAAGCCCTTTACAATAGCTACAATTTAATATAGGAATCCATTAAAAACAAAGTTGACCTTGTATCTTCGTAATAAAAAATAGTACAAAGACGAAGTATGCTGTATTCTGGTAGCTACTGTTTATGCAATCGACTGTCTAGACGGCATTTTCGTATCTGGCACGGTTGAGGAGATACTAGGGGTGTTATCACTTAATTGTTCCATCCTTAATAACGTCGTTATTATTTGATTCGGCGGTTTTAATTTAAATATGTTGTTCCATACATCAAGCTTGTGATTCACGTAGGTATTTCCTACGCTTGACTACTGCAAATATATATTCAAATCGCATTACATAGTTTTCTCAGACAACTACGACCAAATGAGCAGGTCCTCAATTGCAAAAATTACTTTTCTCACAATCACATTAATGTAAATGAAATGTATTAATGTTGACATTAATAAAATGTAAAAAGGACAATGGCAAATATGCGTCAATCTCTGGACAACCGTTTACTAAAAAAATACGACAAAAATATACAGGACCAGTCACAAAAATAGGGGGACTCAAGGAAATACATACTCCTTTGGATCTAGATATTATTCTATATGTATTAATTAAGTACGCTTGAATATTTGTTATTGCGAGGTGTGAACTAATGTCGTTTTTTGGAATAATCAAATTAACATATAAATATGTTTAATTTTAAATAACATGCATGAAAGGCCTAGCTTCTTCCACACGTTAAGATATACGGACGGACACAACGGATACAAGCAAAATGTCTCTGCAGCTGGTTAGGAAAAGGAAATGCTGAAAAACAAAAGAGAAAGATAGGGCAATAAAATTCCAAAAGGACCCGAAACTGTTTTATTATGCGATCTTTCAAGAGTGGCGTACCGCAGCTGCCCAGAGATCCTTTATACTGTGAATGCTACGAATATGAAAGCCAACATTCATTAGACTGTTTGACCTGCAAACGACAACGCGTACATGAACGACATAAAAACCGCATTTCGCTTTTTGACGCGGTGACGTTCGCAATCATTTAATTAATGAATAAAACGCATTTGCATGTGCATGAAGAATATAAAGAATACCTTTTTGGTCAATGTTTTTTTTTGAAAATAATACCTAATTAGTATTCTCTTGAAAGCGACACGAACAGAAAACCATCAATAAATTTGGTTGTATATTTGACTGAAGTGCCAAATCCAAAAGTAAAATCAATCAAATCAAATCTTGTGCAAGAAAGTGGATGATTATTGTCTAATTACCAAAGGAATATTCTATGCAGTAATTTTTTGTTATTGGAAATGATTTTCAGTTGTAGTTTTTGAATTTTTGTTTTACAAGATGTAAAAGCAATGTGTCTTTATTGAATTTTTCATTTGAAATATTTATGTCCACAGATTGGCATGTATAAATAATTTAATCGATAGGAAGCATTCAATGTTATAACGATAAACAAAATAAAAATATACTTATTATATATCATTGCTTAAATGATACAATGTATATCATTTAAGCAATGATATATAATTTGAATATTTCCGTATCCAAATGTTCAAGGGGTACTAGGCCCACTTTTGTTCCACCTTACTCCAATTTCATTGCTCTCCTTACAAATACGGTGTCCAAAAGAGAGGCATGGGAATTATAAACAGCGATCTCGAGAATTCACGAGAACGGCTCGATTCGGTTCGATACCCCGACTTGCCAGTAATTCTCCCAAAGTCTCGCGAGTAGGGAATGGAACATTGCCATCAAAACATCGATAATCAAAATTATTGCGTCGGTGTTAATAAAAGATCGCTCCCCACAAAGTGGAATTTTTAAACATCGATGTTTTTAAAACAGCATTAATAACCATTATTGCTAACGCGCGTGGGGAATAATTTCAATGACAAACACAGACAAAAATGATCAGAGCATTTAACCACACTTTTATTATATGATTGGGCAATTAAAAAAATCATTTATCGACGAAAACTCTATTTTAATTATTTATCAATTTTTTAAAGCAACACTGTTCATTCATAAGAATTTGTTCTTTGTCATTAATAATTTCATCTATTGCAGAAATAGTAAATTATTTTCATACGCGTCTTGCTCTATGAGTATTGTTTTGGTCGAATCGTAGCTGAAGATTCTAAAGCTTTCCAATTATTTTGAATGAAACTTCATGTAAAAAACACCTTTCACACAGAATTTGATATTTCGTAATTTTGGATTATTTGTAGATTGTCTACTTAATTTCTTCAGGATCAGGGCTGTCTTCAATATCCTCAAGCTCAACAATATCTTTCCGCAATTTTGTTGATTTTTAATAAAAGTTTATAATCACGTTTGATCTCTTACAACGTTTCATCTCGTACAACACAATGACAACAAATGACGTAACAACAGTACGCACTTTCTCGTATTAGTAAAGGTAATGTAATATTATAATACCGCAAGTTTGTCCATACTAACATATCTGTGTCAACATTTGTAAAACACATTAGCAATCGCAGCGCTTGAGGTGAGAAATTAAGTTTTAAAGTTAACACACCAACACAAATTCGACAACTAAAAATTGCCTTCCATACAGCGAGAAACAGTATTGCCCAACAATAGTAAATAATTATCTGCGTTTCAGACTGCCGTGTCGCAACGTTGCCAACGCATTATTGCGACGTGATACATCGAGCAAGGCTCTCGTCAGCAAAAGAAGCGCGGGAAATTGAATTTGCAATTTTGAGGATTCCATAATGTACGTAAAAATACTCATTTTTTAAAACTTTGTTCATTTCCTTACTTAAAGATATACTTTTGAAGAAAATGTTTCATTACGTAAAAAGTCACTATAGCGCAAATTGTAGTTTTGCGATAGCGTTCACCGAAAATGGTATTTGCACCATTTTTGAGAAAATATTATTTTGCCTAAATTTCACACAACATTACGCGAAAATTTCTCATAATTTCGCTGCGCCGCCCCGTTCTCACCTCCTACTCTCCCACCTGCCGTCATCCCCACCGCATCCACCCCTGTACGTGGCCTGGCTCGCGCGCCCCACCGCCCGCTCCGTGGCGCGCTGCTCTGTGTCAGGCGCCACCCCGGGCAATCGGGCTCCGCGCGGAGCGGGCTTCCCGATGACCTCGACCTCCCCTGCGGCGCACGTCCTGCAACCCGCCATACGCCGCCGCCCCCGCCGCCCCCGCCGCCCCCGTCATTCCCTGTCTGTCGTCTCGATGCGCGCCCCCACGACAGGTTGGATTCGTTTCTCACACACGGAACTATATTTTCGGTCTGAGGAGAGAGAGATTCGAAATTGAAATTGGGGGAGAAGGCTTTTAGTCAAATCAATGCCAATTTTGTGAATTGGTTTTGAGTTTTCCATCTCAGAAACCGCATTCCCGAAAAGTCGCCCAAATTCTTCTTGATCAGTGATCTGTCTTAAATAATGGAATAGGTTAGTGTACTGCCAATTGAAGGGTTGCTGTCAGGGAAATGTATCCTGAGAATTTGATAACTAACTATTGGACTATTAAAATACCTATCCTGCGATTTACAGTAAAAAAAATTATGGAAATGTATATTTTACATCACATATTTTGTCTTTGGTCATATAATCTAAATGATAAAATCTTTTACTAAAAGAAAAATATTAGGAATTATTTATTCATTTTGAATAATATTTATCTTCATTCTGAATAATCATAATTTTAAGCAAGATAATAGAAAATATTCGGAGTCACAACAAAATTAGTCCGTTGCTCTGTCGATAGAAGGAAGCTTATTATTTTTCTATTTCGTCCACCTAAGTCATCAAATTGGTAATTCCATCCATTGATTTTTAAATTGCACATCGTGAAAGCTTTGCTTCACATTCCCGTTATGAAATGATATATTTGAATTCACAAGAAATTAAAGTGCTTTATATCAAGTTGCAAAGAGAGATGTAGGTGTATATAAAATATTTTAAAAATCTGCACAAAAAACATTAATTATTTACTAAAATATAGGTTCCGACTGAGAATATTCGCTAAAATGTTGACTGAAGTTACCCATACAATGTGAAATAAAAATGACTCAAGAATTTCATGTTTTGGGAAACGTTTTCGAAGATGATCAGAACGTAGATCGTTGACCGTTGAATACGAAGAAAATGTCAAGAACACCTGAAAGACTTAAAATGAATATAAATTGTTTATCAACGATAATGCATCGAAAGAAAATGTATTAGTACTTACTTGATAAGGGATCTCAATCATCAAAATGTATACCAGTTACATAATAATTGGCCACTATGATCATGTTTTTCTTATTTTACTAATAAACTTAATTAATTTTCATTTCTGTGCACAGAAATTTCGTATACTGTTTTACAATTCAAGAAAAAATGCAGTGCAAAAATACAAGGGAAATAATTATGTGTCGACGCTCGGTTTACTCATTAGATCTATGTAGTAATAGGCGTTTTAAGTTCATATAGACAAAATAACACGTCCACTTCTCCCTGGCTCTCCTCTTTTCTGTACGCGTCTGGAAGTATCCGTGACTGCTAGACAGCATGCAAATAAGTTCAAACAAAAACATCGTTTCTTAAAAATTTAAGATTCTCCAGTCTTACTGCTCGGAAGTGTCTTCCATTTGCAGACGCACCTTACTCTGTGTTCAGTGGCGAGTCTCACGCGCGACTTTTTCAAGTGCCCTGCGTGTCTGTGTTGTTTTCCATCTCACCCTGTAAGGCCCACAAGTGAATTCAAGGAATTCCTTATTTATCAATTTTTTAAAATTTACAACAATGCTACCATCGACGTAACAAATGACTTCTCTATTTCGGACTCCATTCAACACATACTGTACTACATTACATGCAAGATTTCTACATCCGACTACTCGGCCAAGCCTTGGGATATCGAAGCAAATAGTGTACAATGGCTTCATAAGCAGCTGTTGTGGATATCTTAGATTCGTCTTCTTTTCCGATTTCGTTTTGTCCGAAATACTTTATTCCAACTGTCAACCGTGGTTAAAAATGCGTTTATTTTATTGTTACACACATTATTAAAAAGAATTATTCTTTTACATTTTACATCACAATCTGACACTTTAAAAGGTACCAATGTGGTCAGTTGTGTTCTTGTCAAAAATTTGGTTATGAGATGAGATTGACCATTTCAAGTAGTTCAATCTCATAACCTAATTTTTTACAAGAGCACAAGTAATCATAAAAATAACTCTTCACTTATTCAATTAGATCTTAAATTTAATATAATAAATAATAATTTATGATATGTTCGTTATAATGCATATTTAAAACGGTACATTTATATAATTTCAGCATCAGTACCGAATAGACGTTGCAAAGGGATATGGACCCAGGCCAATTGCATAACATTAACGACCAGTATATCGGGTATTGATCACAGAGTACTATTGTGTACCCATCTCGATTTTGTATTTTTGAGATTAGAAATATCTTGGAATAATGCCACTAATTTCTGCAGAAATATAGAACACTGTTCATTCCGAGGATCTGTTTACATAATTCGGAAACAGTTGGGTAAAACATAATACAAATCTAATACATAAACCTATGTATTAGGTTAATGGATACTACTTAATATTTGGATTTTTTCTTTTTCCAACTTTTGAAATCGTATATTCGGGGCCTTCGAATGATCTACAGAGAAATACTTCATACAAGCACAGCTGATTTGTTTAAAAGCCAGCAAGACTCAACTGTTTCAAACTTTACTCCGCACTTTCATCATCGTGTAGTGATACTTATTGTAAAATCCTAATTTTCCTTTTATTTGTATTTACTAAACGTGTTTTACTTTAGATGAAATGCATTCCATTAAAATAAACTTTTTTTCATCATTTTTATATCTCCAAACTGCTCTGATATACTTTCACACCAAACATTGTCATCCGTTTTTTCATTCATTAGCTACGTGTCTCCACCAACTCTGTGGTGGTATGAGCAAAGCGCCAGTGAGCTCGCCTAGAAACCAACTGCAAACCTCATGTAAATGTGGTTCCGCAAACCTGTTCAACAACGCCTCAGATCGTGCTCCGGGTTCCTGTTCCTCAACAACGCAACGGCTTGAATCACTCGGCAATTCTCTCTGTCATTTCAAGCTTCGTGTCACTTCCCTTCTCCACGGACTACCCAGCGCAGGTGACCATCTTGCCCAGCGGCGGTGTTTGCTTTGACCGGTTGTGCGGCGTCGAGTCATTACACCCGATCGACCATTCTCTGTCTGTTATAGTAAAAGAATAGTTTTTGAAGAAAGTAATAGCAGCGTGGTGAAAACTGGTATTACTGACATTGCGTGATATCTGGCTTCGACTGTAAAATCTCCGTCTGTACCCCGTCACATGTATCCCGCCACATTAGAGTAGAAAGCACTACACACATCATGATAAAAATTATTTTCAAAATACTCATTATTCTTAATACGTGCAAATAATATTTGTGTAACATATTAAACAAAAGGGAAAACGCTCAATATACTTAGCCATACTTTAAGTGTTTATTTGAATAGTCATGTAGTAAAACAATTTTCAAATCATGGATCCGCAATCGAATATGCAAGACCAGCTGCGTTTAGTTTGACGCTAACATCGACAAAATTTTGGAAAATCAGCAACAGACGGTAGAGATTAATTTAAAAGGAATTGAAAGTGAAAGAAATTTGCAACAAAACCACCATCTTCTAACTTTCTCATGAAGGTCGGCGGCGCTAGCCGAATGCGATTACTACGCTCCGTGAAGTCACGAAGGTTAAGCGCATTCGAGACTCGCGGGTTCGTGGTTGGGTGATCGGCCAGGAACCCCGGGACCTAACGTCGTCGAGCCCCTGGCCGAAGGGAAAAAAGGCAATGACTGACTGCGACGTGACAAAGATTAAAAGTAAAAAGCACTTTAATGGAGGATTACCCCCAGTGCTAAAGCGCTCAACGCCCCTTAAGGGGGCTTGGAGACGCAACAAATTAAAATTAAAAGAAGAAAGAAGATAGAAAAGGCCGACACCTTTCTAATTCATTCTTGATCTGCTAAACTGTGGTGAAACGTTTCCGTGATTACGTAAGTATTATAACAAATAAATTGTGACTAGTCATAATTTACTTAAATTAAGTTAATTATTCAGCTGATTCTTAGAAAATGGTATGGGTTAAAAGTAATCAGGTAAAAAAGTTTTTTGTAATGCTCAATAGACATTGGGGATTGAAAATTGTTCATTTCTCCATGGACTAATCGCTTGAATCAATGGTTTTTAATTCTTCAAGTCCAGTATTTACTCAGTCCTTTTCTTCTTTACTTCTGACCAAGGCAAGGATGTAGACAAAATCTTCATTTGTAATGAGCAGAATGAAGAGAAAGTTGTTGAAAGTGGAACGAAATAAAAAACTGAAAACTTATAAATACCCTATTACATCTTTTGTTTGTACAATACATTGTATTTAATGTATTTATCAAATACATTATATTTTCATTTTAAAATCATATCAGAAGTTCAAAATTTAATTTAGTATTCCACTTTATCCCCGGATATTGTATGTATCAATATCCACGCTCTTCCGTTTTTTCATTCATTTGGGTTAAACGAGAGATTCATCCAATTAGCAGCATAAAATAGACAAACAATAATTTAAAATATAAAAATTATTTCGTTATTGTTCATTTTTATCTTTGCAAAAATTGCTATTGTAGAAATGGTGAACACATACTCCCCTATGAAATATCAGGTCTACATTCTTAATCTCGCACATCCACACATATTTCGTATAATATATAAAATAATTATCGTTTGCTTGTTGAATAATTTCGTGGATCCCCTTGCAAACAGACAAGCTAGTCAATGATCCTCAACCCAATGATGTCCTCACTTTGTTCTTCTTGCATCGGTCGCAGCGCAGATGTTATATTTACCGATAAGCTGGTATTAGCACGTTTATCGTGCCATTCCGCTCTCCCGCTGAACATCATAATCATCACTCTCCAGGCCGTTTCTGTACCACAGCTTTGTAACTAAATCTGCTCGTAGATAGCAGCCAACAACTAGCTGACATTACATTCACCTTGTTTTCAATGTTAATAAACAGGGACATGTTTCCATCATATTGCCTACCACGTTTCGATAATGACAGTAACCGCAAAGTGGAAAAACCCAGACTTTTTTATTGGAGCATAGGAAAGTGGCCACGTGCGACCGTGTTTTAAAGACCTCAAAGATATCTCAAGTGGTTGAGACACCGCGACTTGTAACCAGTGCTGCTTGTAACATTGCGAATCATTTCTTAAAAATGTCAAATCAAGTAAAGAAAATGAAAGCATCTGATTAAGATGAAACATTTTCTCGTAATGTTCCCGCCATAACAATCTCATCACCTTGAAGAAACAAAGGCAAATCTTCAGTAAAAAAAGTCTAAAGAAATATAAGATATTACAATAATTGTAGATTCAAAATTGAATGAAACGTCACAATAATACGAGTGGTGCAAATTCAATACACTGTCCTCTTTTATATCAAACATATTCATATAATCTAAGATAGCTTCAGTAAGTTTTGCAATATAATTTGCAATATATTTTCTCTTCATGTAACCGACTTAATTTTGAATATACACATTTGTATAATTTGTGGCAGAAAAAAATCATGCTTTGTTTCGGACAATCATATCTAGAAACATAAAATAACGTACTAAATGCATTATTTGTGTATTAATTGGAACGCATCGCTACACGATAATCATTTGTGTGTTTTAAATATTTTAAATACTCTCTTAACCTTTCTATTACTTTCATAAGTAATCTGAAGATATACTTTAAGAAGGTATGCAAGGTAAGTGAATGTGACATTGCTTGATTATATCTTCGTGTAAAAACATTCATTTGGACATGGTGAGTAGTAAAATGAAGGGTATTTTGTGAAAAAGTGCGTGTGGAGTGTAATGTAAGTGTAAGTGATTGTAAATGTAAGTGATTGTGGAGGCAAGCTACCCTGCCGACGTGACACGTCCGTTTGGAAGACATGACCGGCGTTTATGGTCGCAAGTTCCCGACTGATCTTCCGTCATGTGTGCTAATTTAGTGAATGAGTGTGTGTGTGTGTGTGTTGTGTGTGTGTATAAAGATAGATGTTAGGACAAAGAAGATGGAGGAAAGATCGCAGTCCGCGGCCCGTTTGTTAGAGTATTGCTTCTGCACTCGCCTGGTGTAGATCGAAGAAACCACGGAAAACTACAGATCAGAGCAGTCGGGCGCTAGAATTCTCTAGACGGAGACTGAATTTGACCTAGCTATTTATCGTTGAGTTACAAAGTCGCAACATTCAGTTGCGGTTACGACGTGACGCACAAACACCGTCACGCAGTCGTAGCAGCAGAGCATCGGATTGGCTAGGACGCGGTGGCAGCGGCAGCCGCACCAAGACCCCTGCGCGTGGTGCCCGGCTAGACGACGGAACACAGTCGCCGCTGTTACCGAGAGACGGCACAACGCTTGCAGCGGAGCCCAGTTACGGAAGCTGCGGCTCCTGCTCTCGTAGGCGACTCGTGTCTGAGGAGCGACCGACGGCGGGGCGAGCAGGGATGAAATCTGTAATGAACCTTAGGTAAAAGCTGGGAGTAATTTTGTGAAGAAACTTATGTTGAAGACGGAAGTTTCCGCACTACTACGTACACCGCCACCTCCTGTTTCTTTGACAGTTCAGAAAGAAAACAAAAATGCTGAGCTGAATATTCAGCTTAGAACAGTCCGACCGATGTTTTTATTTATTTTACATCAAAAAACAGTGTAAAACTGCCTGACATACTATGAGGAGAAGTGCAATCTGTTCATGTTTTACCGGAGTCTTTTACGGGATACACAGTGTTTCGGGATACCGGGTGATGGGCTCTCGATTCCGCCCCCTTCCACCTCCGGGACCGGGCATCCCCGCGCCGCACACTTCAAGACAACTTACCTATTAGTATACTGAATATACTCTTCGTACTCTACGTACTTTGGCTCCGACAAACTATATTGTGACTAATATCTCTCAATATTTTCGATAATGTTATATTTTCTCTAAAATATGTTACTGAATCTCTGTTATTGTGTATGGAATATTTTTGTCCTTCAAAAAATCCCACATAAAACATCACAGAACGCTGACCATAGACCACCAATATTTACTGTATGATGTGATGGGTCTTCTTGCAATACGGCATTTAACAAAACAGTCACAAAAACTCTCGTCTCAAACTGAATCACTGCCAATTTTGTTCCGTATTTCCAATTGATTTCCGATTTCTGTATTTCCAATACATATCATTCTTAATTTCCTTCTTAACTACGGCTAGAAAGAGGTAGTGTTGATTGTTGTCATTAAAAGGACAATGGGCTTTGTATGAGGCTTTTTAAAGACCAAACCTTTCCTATGGGTCATGGGATCGTGTCCAGAGGCTTCATAGCCCAATCACCCGGTAGATAACTGCCCAAACTTCGCACAGTTTTTCAGTAAACGCACAGAATTACAGCTTACGAACTTCTTTCCGTGTGAATATTTGAATATAAAAACCTTAGACCGCGATTCTCACATTTCTTTTGTAGGTTTCTACAATCCTAATGTGAATACAACTTTCGTACGCTACTAGAGGATATATACTGGACCCAAACGTAGGGCATTAGAGAGGTTTCGCATTGTCTCTCTTTCTGCTTCCCTCTCTCTCCCTCTCTGATGACTTTTTAAGCTTCTTGAGGAAGCGTTTGTCTCTCCCTCGAAGGCCTCCCGCCGGTTGCACAGAGTGAGCAGCGGGGCATGGATACATTGAGCCATGTATCATATTTATGCAAACATTTGTGTTATTCCACTCTGAGCCTGAATGCGATAACATTCTAGCAGGCAGAACACAACAGCCATCTGCACCAACTTCTCAAAAGTTAGCTCGCGCGGTCGGACCAACTGGTTGGCGGCGAGTGCTGGCGGCAATGTGGGTCTCGCCCATCCCCTACGCGTCCATTCTGCCCCCATCCGCCGCCCACTCCCTGCCACCACACCCCACTCTACAGCCATTGACGAAATGTTTCTACAGTTGCAGAATGCAATCTAAATGTTTCTATCGATGGAGGCATCCACCGAAGATTATTGTTAACTCCGATACTGGACACCTGGAATTCGACTTATTCTAACTATGACGTAGATGTATTAAATTAAGAGTATTAATGATCGTTGTTAACTCGGTAGTGCCAGATATGTGTTTGTGCACACCAGTGCCTGCAACGTATATCAAATGCAGCAGCAAATTTTGTCGAATACGAATGGTCTTGGGCTCTAATTACTAAAATATATATTTTGTTTAATTTCTACATGTATTATACTTCAGTTGACAATGAATTCTTCATACCAGAAACATCGACTTATATGTTGGAGTACTTATTGTGAGAAAGCTGAAATTAAACACAGTAATCATTTTAGTTTTTCAATATAATTAATGGTATTAAATGCAATTTCTACAAATAATATTTGCATGTGCGAAAAATACATTAATTTTATATTTTCGACAAATATTTTGACTCTTTGTCTTTTCTCTTTTTGCAAAGCTCACATTTTTTCTTTTCCCCAAACACGGTTCCTTCTCCATCTTTCGGAAGAAATTGCGACAGTCGGCTCAAAATGAATAAATTACAGTAAAATGTCTAAACATATACAAGCCGGAAAACCTGCTTTAACCTGAAAATTTCTACGACCCCTGAAGTTAAATGGCTTTTTACTCAATATAAAACAGAACCTTTACAACGCGGAAACGGAACGGTTTTTACTGTTCTGCAGGGAAAAAATCTGTAAAAAACGGAATTCCTGTGAATTGAATGCAGTTTACAGAGAGACGCGAAATATTATTAATGAAATGAATGCATCAGCAGCCCTTTTAAAAAAATTCTCTATCCCTGAGACACGCAATTTAGTCGTGGCAGCTGGACATTGAAGGAAAGGGGCGTCAGCTGTCTGCATAGAATTCGACCTTAGGATCGCTTGTCTCTCTAGGAATAGGCCTTACGGGGAATTCCCTCTCTCCCGACTCTCTGAGCGTGGAAACGCTTAGCATTATTCACGCGTATCCTCGCCTCGCATTAAAAATCATAACCCCTCGACCAGATATGCATTGCTGAAAGCCATGCGAGGGTATCAGAAAGTCATGGTACTGGGGCATTGTGACGCATTGTTCGTTGAAAGAGCCAGCAAGCTATCCGAATACAGACAGTGAGGTGTGTCTTTTTCAACTCAGAAGGTGTCTTACATATTTATGGGTGCTTTCTTCCATACATACGTTATATATTAATGCATTTTGATAAATAAAATAGTCATGTAATTTGCTACGTTTAGGGCAGAAACGTCAAAGTGTCATCACTAGTGTCATAAAATGGACAACCTTGCATAAAATCTCTAAACCGGAATTTTTTATGTCCCAATCGATTCCGGCTTAGACAGATTTTACTGTAGTATATTTTCATATACGCAACCTTGTCATAGACTCAGAGCAAAGCAATGTTACGTATCTAAAGCGTTGTAGAAATATTGCAATGAAGATGTGATTTTTCAGCGCAATTCCGAAGTTCTTCTTCCGCGAGACTGAACAGTAACCAATTTAAGAATTATTTTCCATTTATAACTTCATTTTTATTCCCTTATTATTTGAGCGATTTTTACAGAAATATAAATAGACGAAAATACGACCATACACCATCTCCTTGGAGGTAGTACATCGTTCTTTAAGGCTTTTATGCTGAAAGATTCAATCATTTCATCAAGATATCAACGACACGCTCGTTCAATTTGTAATGAAGAATAATATCTGGTGTTATATCTACTCCACTTGTGTCATCCATCCTTTCACTATAATACAGTCATGGTATCAAAATAACGCATTTGTTATGGGGAGATACAAGAGTTCCACCTTTCCAGTGTGTCACGATCATCATCATCATAATTGATGCACAAAATAATCATTCCGACCACACCCATAATATCTTAATAAATCATATCGAATTTCTCTTTAGGCCAAGCTGTGACAGCCCCGCACGCTGTAGCACACAATACACTGGATCACTATCAGGCGCATACAGCGCATTGTAGTAATTAAGATTCAACCCGTCCACGAGGAGGGTTTTCGGCGAAAAGATAACAAAATGTTGAAACGAAATGTCAGAAAATAACGATTAAGGAATCCCTAGAATTTCAGACCACTCAGACTATTCAATAACTCAAATTCTGTTGTTTGGACCTGAGAGATACATTGCACTCTGCACGTACTTAGTTTGAACTAAGTGTTAACTGTTACCGACGTATCTATATAAAAAGGATCCAGACAAAATACATCGTATATATAGACACGTTTTACCAAATCTACAATAAAACATTGAGTCTTCCGTTTGGAATTCGCATGTGGAATGCAATAGCACACAGTCTTCTGCACTTAAACAAAAGCAGTCATACCTCGAAAAAAGTTAAACTGAAACGGAACATATTTTGAGTTAACAATACAGTGGAGATAAAGGTAATTGCATACATTTATCCACTGTTTCCACATAGCATTGTCAGCTCGATTCAAAAGCGCTCGGCAAAGATAAAAGAATTAGATTATCTCTTCCCGGACGGGCTTTCATGATTGTTGTTCGATGACCCATTGTGTACCCGAACACAACACAATTGATTTCTGTTACATTGCCAGCTGTTTCGTCACAGTACACGCAGCTATTACGCACCTGCTAACATGAACGTCATTCGAACTCCGCTCCTGTTCGCAGCTACTCTTATTCAGAGGAGATCAAAGGCGCGCCACCCGTGTAACGCGAGAAGATATTGCGTCAAGTGGCCTGCAATGAAGAACATGTCGAATATCTGTTAGGGTTCCGTCAAAGTGGAAAAGCGTTCTCAGACACGTTTTGTCGAGTGTCGGTCAAGTGAACGGGTCATCATTAATTGGAAATCGGAACATAATTTGTGTTTTCATCTAACGATACGATACTCATTAAAAGTGAGGTCAAACAAATACGATGTTTAACAGCAATTCTAATGATAACAATCGAAGGGAGATATTACCTGTCAAGAATATGCCTTATAGAAATGAGAGAGAAAAATTAATCTGGATTTCATTAAATATTAATAGCATTTATAAATAATACTTAACATGTTAGAAAATTTCCAGGCTGAATATTGATTTGCCTTTAATGAAATTTCGTACTTGGTACACTCCGACAATTTACAGTATGAAACAGTAAGAATTATGTAACCCAAACTTGAGCAATTCAATATGCACCAAAGCAGAATAGAATAGATTGTGAGCGTGCAAGCGTACGTGTGTGTATGTGCTTGCACGAGTACGTGTATGTGTATGTGTGTATGTGCTCGCACGAGTATGTGTGTGTGTGCTCGCGCGCGAGTGGGGTAGAGAAGTTCTGGTTTTCTGGCGTGTCTCTATCGTGTTTTTCGTTTAGTAAATGGAAATAATAGCCCACAATCGCGCCTGGCTTTATTAACTGGTTAAGAAAAAGTTTCTGTTGGTGGAAATACAGTGATAGTATTTCATGTACCGTTTGCGAATACAAGTAGAAATATTATTCAGCATGAGCACTAACCTAACGTACCATTCAAACCCTCGTACTGTGAGATCACTGTAGTTAAATTGAGTTTTAGAAGCCAGTTGAAATATATTGTATATACACAGTGAAGTTGCTCCAGATGTAATTGCACAAACAAAGAGTGGACGAACACTTTTTGTAAATAATCCGAAGTCTACAAAGCCGCTGTTGGACTTTTATGCTGAGTCAAAAGGTGAGGTTGTCCCAGCGCAAGGACGGCACAACTCCCCACTCTTGAATCATACGAGAAATCAGATTTTTGTGAACTGAATCGCGCCGCGTGACAAAATTACGCCGTGAGTGCTGCGCTGAACCTTTCAGCACTAAACCCTACGACTCGCTAGTTTCATGGCTGAACTCTTTTATTTTTCTGCCCACTGCGCTCCAATGGCAGGAAGAGTGACGTACGAATCCCCGTCTCGTGGCCAGGAGATTACCACGACTCGGACTCGGATAAAAGGGACACGTTCTGGGTCAGCGAACAGTGTGAACGGACAGCTCAAGTGATCAGAACGTTCTCTATGAGGTATGACTGGATTGCTTTCATTATGGAACTGTGACCTGTTAACTGCTTAACTGCTTTCTTGTCAGACTGTGGCATGGACGGTATTTTCTTTGTATATGGACAAACCTTTGGATTTTAAAAACGATTTTTAGCCTAGAATATATCCTAAGGTGATACACATATAAGCAGAAAAAAAAACCGATATGCATTTGTCATACAGAGTAAGCTCCTATAGCTAATGTTATGGTCTGCAGTTCTTCCTTTCTTCGCGCAGCCAAACAGCAACATCATGCACGACTTCAGAACTCGGCGTAGTGCCTGTCTCACAGAAACTCATCGACACCGTTTGACAGCCTAGTATTGACCTATTGACCCTAGTACAGACTAGTATTGAAGAAGTCGATTGTAAATGATGTACTTACATTTTGTGTCATATTGAATCAAGTGTAAATTGATTGTGCTTTTAATTGATTAATCTGTACAATTAATGATGTGAATGTGTCTAAAACGAGAATATAAAATAATAATAATAATAATAATAATAATAATAATAATAATAATAATAATAATAATAATAATAATATAATGTGGGATTGCGTGTATTTTACGCTGAGGTTGGCTGCACGAGTTGGTTGGCGGCGCTGGACAGGTGCGGCGTGGAGTAGTAGCAGTTTGAAGGTTGCGGCGAAGGGAGGTGCCGTTCGAAAGGGAGTCAGATGCGATGAGCCGACTCGAATACAACGCCTGTATTGCGTGTGAATGATCGCCAGGACTGCATTTTGTACGAAGTGGCGAGGAAAGAGAAAGACTTATGAAGGTGTGGGGGTTGTCGGGGGAGAACAGGGTGTTCTTTGTTTAACAATAGTATTCCTGTAATAAATTATTAATGAAAATTTATTGTTGAAAATTCTGTCTCATTTAAAGAGTTTTACCTCCGGAATCCCTCCCACAATAATAATATTGTATTTAGAATTTTAGAGTCAGATTAATCCGATTTTTACCAGCTAGATGTGTTCCCAGGCCTTGGCCTAGTTTCTATTTATTATCTATGCCTGGACATAGAGACATGGCGAGCATGACGTATTTCCATCACCAATCCCAGAATTATTGGTCTGCCTGAGCATTTCTTTAGACACAAAGGTATAAAAACTGAGACGATTGTATTAGAAAGCTACAACTCTATTTTTGCCCCGACCGGAATTCAAACCCGGAATTGCATCGCGGGAATCTCGCACGCTTTCCATTAGCCACCAAAGGAACAAGAAGGAAAAGAAAAACAATAATGAATCAGGAATCGTAGCAGTTTACTACAAGGTTGAATGCACAGAATGTTGCTTTTTTTTACATATGAATGGTCGTACGTAATGACAACGGTCTTTCTCAGTAATCATTCTCACCATCCTTTGAATTTAGTATTTTTTTGAGTCGGAGTAGCGTGTAGAATGCCAATACGTGTCAGTATGCCACCTGACGTTAAAATGCATGAAATTGTCGAGTTTACTGGTAAAATTGGGACATGGTACCCAAACGCGCTGTAAGGACCGTTGAAGGTAATGAACGTCACGTAGAGGCCAACGGACGTCAAACCCCTGTTGAAAGATGTCACGATCCAAGGGACTTCGTAGATTCTTTGATTCTCAAAGCCACCTTGGCATACGATTGTGTGCAAATTCAAGGCGCACAAATGCCACAACATCCATTGGTTTGTTTGTTTACTTTCAGCATCTGATGACGTCAAACGTCTACGAACGTTCTGCTCGTGTGGTTGGAGTACTGACGTCTCTGAAAATACGGACGTTGTAACGTCCGTTACGCGTGGCTGGTGTGCCGCAGCCTAAGCAGTGGTGCCTCGCGTTGAAGAACACTTGGAACAAGTTTCCTCGGCGCGATCGCTACCGCGGGAGAGGGAGTCGAAGTAGCGGGGAGGAGACTGGGGTGATGGAGGGGGGATGGAGGGGGTGAGGAGGAGTGCCGGGACGGGGTAGCTCATCCGCCGCGCCGTCTGCGTCTCCTGGCGCCTCCTGCGCTCGTCCTTTGTTTGAGCAGGCGGCGCAAAGCGAGAATGCCGATCGCTCCCGCGAGGAGCGCTGCTGTCGCGCCGCGCGGCGCCGAGACGCACACCTCCTCCCTCAGCTGACGCTCAATTTCCGGGTGTTCCGCGCACAATTACGATCCGCGATTACCCGCGGGATGGCGCAGCACACACTCCGGCTCGCGATTATTGTGAGAGCGCCGACGCCCCGCCATCGCCGCGGCGCCGTTTGGCACGTTTGCCGATGAAGATCACGCGCTTCCATCCAAGTTAGGGGTCTCCAAATTTTCACCAGGTCAGGTAACGCTCTAGATATTCATCAAAGACCACAAATAATATTTTTCTTGGACGACAGAGTATCAGCTCTTCAAAATATGCAGACGATTATGATAGAAAGACGAAGAATAAATACGTTAGTTCTAGGTTTTGCTATCCGTTACATCTCACGAAACGCAGAATTATTGTATTGGCAAAATATGAGCTTTCAATGGTAAATAATTCATTCATTCAATAATTTGGAAACTTCATTAACAATTTTCTAGTAAATATTAATATATTCTTATATTCAAATTCGTTACCGTAACTAATCAGCATTGACACATTTCTTATAAATTTTATTTACCGACTATTGCATATTCACCAACTAAACTTTTGTGTTCTATTTTATATTTTCTCTTGTATTTTACCTATTTTTAGTGGCGGAATTTTATCAATCTGGCCAGATCGGTCGCTTGAAACATTCTTTGGAGACCCCTGAGGCCAGAAACAGTGTGGGATGAGAAATAATTGCGCTTCCGGATTGTCAAACATTTTATACAAAGTTGTTGAGACGAGGTTATTAACAAACTTATTCTCGCGATAGATGATACAGCGTTGAAGCGAAGGAGAATTTACGCGATTCGGATCTTTCATTAAGTTTTATGTCTAATCTTCTGAGATCACGATGGTGCCAGACCTTACTTCGCAAATTCCCTGATTTGTCGAACAATTTGAGTGAAATGACATAACTTAATAATCAACTTGCTTATTTAATCAATATGAATATATGGAGTAATATTTTTTGAAATTTCGATCGTCTGAGGAAATGGTCAGTACTAATCTGAAAGTCCAAGTGAAGGTTAGTTCAATTGGAGGATATTTTACTTAAGGGTGCATCAATTTGTCACCTCAAAAATTGAAATTGCTTTCACCTCGTATCTTGAGCTCGCAAAGAACGTTCAAATACTTGAGATAAACAAACAACCCATTTCTCGTAGAAGTCCGTTATCTCCACGAATTTTGCATTAAATAGATACGTTTCTTTGAAATTATTCCTAAAGTTGATTACTAACAAACACTAGCAATTACTATTTCCTTGAAACGTATGTGTGATGCAAAGGGTTAGAGTTTATGGTGCACAACGACAAGTCCGGACCGAGAAGAAGCCAAATGAAACTTTTACGAGGAACTGGGGAAGTTACGAGGTTATACAAAGCACATAATTCTGCTCCATGAGAAAATTGAAAGTTTATGGGATATAGAACAAGACAAACGCAATAAAGTGAACCCAGTACATTCATTCGTGTAGTCATTTTCTGGCAAATGTCTTACTCATGCATTGGCACATAAAATGGTGTATTTTCAGTCTGAAAAGTGATGACATTGCGCGATAGATGAGTTACATACGATGTGCTGGAAAGTATTATTACGTGAAATAAACATCCATGAAATAAGATATAAACTTGTGAATATAGTCTTAATCTTCAAAACTTCAAAAATAATGGAGAAACGTAGTTACCACTCCACTATCTCTCTCTGCAATCATGTAACGAAGAACTCCAATCAAAATTAGGATGATTGTTTGCGGTATAAAACTATGTAAAAATACACAATAAATTTAATTTCTTTATGTATGTATATATTTGGCGTTATTGGGTCGGCAGTCTGACTTCGCGGGCCAGCTACCGGTGTCCCCAATGCTTGGGCCTAGTTAAATTCCCATGCTTGGGAGCAAGAGCGACATGAGGCGAACATGACGTATTCTCTTCACCGTAACTAGCATGATCCGCCTGCTTGAGCCTTTCTTCGTCACGCAAAAACTGGGACGATTTTAAAGGAAAGCTACTACTCTATTTTTGCCTCGGCCGGGAATCGAACCCATGACAATGGCACGGGAAGCTAGTATGCTGCCCATGAGTCATCCCAGAGGCATTCATTTCTTTATGTTTTTACAATAAACCGTAAAATTATATTGTGGTTTCGTTAGTATAAAGATACGTTACTCACCATATCCCTTGTTATGGCATTTGTGATCATTTATTTATCACAGCTCTTTGACTAATAGTTGTTGGTTCATTAAATAGTTATTAATAAAACACGATTTGATTAATATATTATCACTCTTCTCACACTTGAAAATTCAAAATGTTTCCATAGCAAATAAAGCCATAAAACTTAATATTTTAGAAAATTTAAATTTAAATTCTTTTCAAAAATTTTCCAGCACTAAACAAACAACCCTCTTGTCGAAACTAGCCTGATTTTAAAACTTGTTACTAACTAGTTCAGTTACTCCAGTGTTCACATCAGCTTCCTTCTTCCTCCGTTGTCACCCTTCCTCTCAAGCTCAACATGGCACCAACATTACCGTTTATACGATATTACCTTTTTCAGTTTTAGCTTTATCTATGTTTTTCACTTTACATGAGTAGTAACTACTTTATTTACATTATCTTAGTGTTGTTTTCGTTTATTAATTTTTGACATTGGTACAACTATTCCCTTCTTTAAAAATTTTTACTTAATATTTCCTTTTTAAGTTGCTGTAAAAATGTACTGATGATGGGATAAATTGTCCCTAAAATCTAGTTTTGGTTTTGGAATTATATAATATATTAAATCTAACACAATTTGGGCCGTACTCTGACACTCATTTTAATCTGAACTACTATGGGATTTTGATTACCGCCATTGAAAACATTTTATTACATATTTCTTATGTTTCACTCAGGCGTGACTTTAGGCTCTCACATACTGTGAGGATATTGGGCCTCATTCACAGCATACGACATGTTAAACATAGAAGAGCGAACTATCGCCAATTGAAGAAAGACAAAGGTTTATATAGGTCAACGTATCAAAAATCTACAAAATGAATGCATCACATAGAAGCATAGACCTAGTTTTATCACCTGATTTATTTATGAACAAATTATTATAAAATAAACCATTCTTTGACATATTCATGAAAATTTTGACTGTACATTTGAAAATATTTTATAGAAATAGAAATAAAAATCATTTACATGATCACATTCTCTACGGTGACGTCCTCGGATGTCGATTTATTAGCCATGAATTCTAGAGAATCTTTCCCATCATTCACGGATGTCACGACGACGCGGAGAATAGGGTCATATTTTTTACATTGGGATCCGCATAGCAGCTCTGTAGATGGTGAATGGTCATTCACGTACCGTTAATTCAGAGATCTGACCCTCGAGAAATTGGATAGAGATATCGATGACCACTACTGTGGAAGCTTTATTCACAGTCTGCCATAAACACCGAATATTCTGTCCGTCGATAACAGAGACAAGGTACGGCTGGCGAGTGGTAAAATCGGCAGCCAGTCTCGCCTACTACTCCGCTCATTCCAGGCCGCCCTTATCGGAAACCCGAACCATCCATTCCCTCATCCTCGAGCCCCCGCGGCAATCTCTCCCATAACGCTTCTGTCCATCCGCCTGGTCATTGGACTGTCCGCTCCTCTATTTGTCTACTTTGTCACATGATCATTTGGTGTTTCAGGACAAATATTCATCCCACCTCAAACTGAATCTGTCTGACAGTCCGTCAGCGCGACCGCCTTTCTACATTCGACTTCCCGTCCGCCCGTCCGACCTTCCGTCCGCCCCTCGTCCAACTGATGGCCCCATCTAACTCGCACGTTTAACCATCCCTTCCGCCCCTCTCGTCCACCCCGCTCGTCCGCCCCGCTCGTCCGCCCCGCTCGTCCGACCCGCTCGTCCGACCCGCTCGTCCGACCCGCTCGTCCGACCCGCTCGTCCGACCCGCTCGTCCGACCCGCTCGTCCGACCCGCTCGTCCGACCCGCTCGTCCGACCCGCTCGTCCGACCCGCTCGTCCGACCCGCTCGTCCGACCCGCTTGTCCGACCCGCTCGTCCGACCCGCTCGTCCGACCCGCTTGTCCGACCCGCTCGTCCGACCCGCTCGTCCGTCTTACTCTCCCGTCCCACTCTCCAGTACGACCATTTCGGACTGGCTCTACCATCCGACTCGCCCGTCACAAACTCCCGTCCAACTATCCCAGTTAGACCCTACCGTCCAGCCCTCGTTTCCACTCTCCCATTCGACTCTCCCGGTGCGACCCTGTCAGCCGACCCTTCTCCCTGAATCCTGCCCCGTCCAACCTTTCTCCCGTTCGAAGTTCCTGACTGAACCTCCTGAGCCCTATCGTTTTTCATTTTCCTGCCCTGCCATTTTATTTTGTTTCCCTCCCGCCCATTTTGGGCATCGTTCCTGTTTATTTGCCAATACATTCAGCTAATTGAACATTTCCATTCATTTGTATGTGAATATGACAGCAGTTGAAACCGATCTAAATGTATTGTTAGGGTCAAATATCAGCTCCTGTTGCAACGGTGTGATAGTGTAGTGCATGTTAGTGTAAGTGTGTGTGTCAGGGGAGAGGATAGGACAAGGAAGAGGAAGGACAAATCGCGCGCGGTTCGTGGCCCGTTTGGTAGGGTACTGCTCCGGCATTCGCCTAGTGTTGATCGGAAAGCTACCGATCAGAGCAGCCAGCCACTAGATTTCTCCTCCAGACAGCGACGGAATTCGACCTAGCTGAAAGCTAGTGTCGAAAATCCTGCCGCCGTCAGGACTCGAACCTAGGACCTCCCGGTCAGAGGCGCTGCAGTGACATCAGTTGATGCACTGAGCTACCGCTCCCGGTAAGCTAGTTGTTCTGGTGGCATTTCTGCATCGCTCGTCTCCCCGTTCCGCCTACATCCCGTCTCCCCGTCGCCCACGCGCCAGCCCGCGCGCCCGCGCCTCGCGCTCTTCGGCTGTTTAAGGTAGAATACACAGTGGGAAGCTCGCCCGCAGCGCGCGGCCGCGGCTGAGGGCGGCGGGGCCGGCGACGGGGCAGGGGCGGGACGGGAGCGGAGGCGAGGGGGAGCGCCTCAGCTATCTCTCCCGGAGCTGTTCAAACAGAAACGTGAAGACCCGCACAAGTTCCAGAAGCCAGTGCACCAACGTCAAACTCGACTGGTCCTAGCCTCGGCCGTCTCGATCCCGTGCCGAACAAGGGTCTGCGGATGAGATAAGCGGTGATTTCTCGCTTCCTCCCACTCCGCCTACTTCCCCGCACGCCTTCTAGTCAGCGCGCCCGTCCGCAGGGCAGCGACGCGCCCCGCCCCGCCCCGCCCCGCCCCGCCCCCGTCCCCGCCCCCGCCCCGGCCCCGGCCCCTCCCCGGCCCCCGCCTAGACCTCGCAGGGCACGAAACTTACGCGTGGCGCGAGGACTCTCTTCGCATCTGCTGGGTTTGGCACTGAATTACTCGCGATAACGTCAGTTCTACAACTCGTAATCCTCAGGACTTGCACCCGGCCGCCGCCGAGGAAAGCTCGAAGTTCAGCGCTCGTCGCTTTGGAAAAGACAAACCCCGTTTCTTATGAGGATGTCTTCGCCGCAGTTACAGCCCTTACTCGCCTCATCGGAATACGCGAGGGGTCGTTTATCCACGTTCCCGGCGCAGCTGTTTGCCATCGGCTCGTTGCGTCTCGTGCCAGGCGATTTTTATATCTAAGCTGTACAGGGCGGCGAGGCCGAGAGTGGCGCGGATTAGAGCGTATTAGAGGGCACTCTGGCCGCGGGGAAAAGCCGGCGCTCACAATCGCGATCGTCGTGCTCGAGAGCCTGCTGGGTCATAATGTGCGAGTGCTGGCGCTGGGTGGCGCGGGGGCGGGGCGGAGCTGACAGGAGCGGCCTGATAGGGCGACGTGACGCCGGAGCAATTGCGGTGAGGCGCTGCGGAGCGTAAGGGAGTAGGAGAGGACGTGATGCAGGAGCTGACGCGTGGTCGACAGACTGGGAGGGTTAACAGCTGGACGGGGTTTTAGGAGCTGAGACGGTTGGGTGGCGACGGCCACACCTAAGGGCTCCACGACGCCAAGACAGCGGATAAGAATACAGTGAAGAAGAAGCCGAAATAAGAAATATGGAATCAAAGTAATAAGCAAAGAAAGAAGAGAAGAAAGAAAAACTAGAAGGAAGAGAATAAAGAAAAGGAAACAAGAAAATAAGAAATTAAAGTTAAGAGATTCAGAAACGATGAAAGATGAAGAATTTTGATAAGAAGGTATAGATGAAAGGATATGATTACGCACGAAACAAATAATAAGCACGAAGCAAGAAAAACTCACTACAGAAGTACATACGTCACAGAGACGCAAGACAGCGTTGAACAAGGTGTCAAAACTCTGGACTGAAGGAAACCCAATTGTTTCAACGGAGCGAACGAGACAGGCAAAAGAGCAGAGAGTCGCTCAATAAAGAAGAGCCATAGCTGGCGGGACGGCACGTCAAGGCGTTGCGTTTGTAGGGCCCGAGGCGAGGTAATGAACGGGATAAATGAGCGACAACAACGGGACGCGGGGCGGCGTGCGGGGAGCCTCGGTGACCGCGACGAGGAGCTAGCGGCGAGAGCAGCGGCGAAGGGGGCGGAGCGGGGAGGGGGCGGGAGAGGGGAGACCTGATGGGGATGCGCCGGGGGCTTTCGGTGACGTAATCAGTGCATTCGCGCGTTCCTCGCGGCCGCGCTCATGAACGCGGCCCATATATTCCCGCGCGGCAGCTCCCGGGCCCTCTCCGTCCCGCGCGCTCGCTATACAAGGCAGGGTGTTTATCCTTCCTTTTATCCTCTATAAAAAGTTTACGAGATAATTTTATAGCAGCAGCCTCATATTTCTGGTACGTAAAACATTGAATGGAGAGCAATTCCCCAGAGTTAGAGGTTTATACGTACTGATCCGGCCGTTTTTACACTTTTGGCTGGAAATACTTGCACATTGAAGGCTGGACTAACCGTATTGAATATAGTGAGGCCATGAAGAAAATATGAAGTTCACTGATGCAGATCAAGAGCTAGCAAGCATTATTGAAATTAATGTATCATGCGTTTTGAATCACGTAAAAACGTACGTCATTGAAGTAAATGCAAAGTAGGAACAAATCAATCGAAGTATTTTTTATAGATCTGAACTTTTCTACCCGCTAACGTATACGAATTGAAATGAAAAAATATGCTGAGTAAAGGGCTAGTCAAAAAAAGTAAAGTTGGCAATGAAATTTGATTAGATCACCTTCTGCCACAAATAGTGACTATAAAACATATGAATAATCAGCTTGTAAAAATTGCTAGTATACAAGCACAAAAGCGTAGCAGACGTTTAAAAAAACTACATTTATTGTATGTTCTCTGACTTAAAATTATAGACAACATTTACTTCTGTAACACACATTTTATGTTTTTCTATATGAAAACATCGTGAAATAGAATACACTAAGAAGAAAACTGAAATCAACCAAATCCCGCTATAAAAGAGAAAAGAATCTGAGGAAGTATGTGAAAGGAATTTTATATAAGATTCTATTCCACAAAATTTTCATATTGACTAGTAAATGAGAAGCAATGTGCAGAACACATACAAAAAACTAAAAATGAACACGGAATACTAATGCAATGTTGCAATACTGTTCTGTTATTGACATGCCTTTCTTCAAGTGCGCTCTCTTGAATACATGTCTTCAGTTTGCTGCAGTTAGCTTTCTAGAATCGGTACAGTGTGAGAACACGCAGGTTCGTCGCTGCAATGAGAGTTGCCGCGAATGTGAGATCGTACGTAGACCCACATGTAGAAATTCAAGTGGTTCGCCATATGTGGTAGCGTAGAGCATGCAAGTTTGAGTATGCAAGTGAGATAAATGGGCCGTGACCTGATTATTTGGGTACCGCTCCGGTATTCAGCTAGTACTGACCAGAGAAATTCTGCCTCAGTCAGGATTCGAACCCGAGGAACTCCTGATAATGCTTTTCAGCCATCGAAGCCGATTTTTTATACTAGTATCAACGATATGGTCAACAGAAAATTTCACACATTGTTCTTCTCTTTGTGCCTCAACGCCGGACCCCGGCATAGGTTTTACATTCTCGCTTTACTACTTACCTGCCTAGTAAATAGAAAATAAGTTAATGCTGCAGCAGAAAACGAAAAAAAAATTCGACAGAAAAACTCGTGTTGTGGGGCTCTGGTAACGAAAAAGCGGGCAAATCCTGTTCCAATATATATTACATTACAATCAGGTTTGGTGGGTCTGTAATACACAAAACTCTCACTGCCTGTTGCCTGTTTTTCTGACCGTCCGTCCGTCTGTGATCAATGTTAGCGCCTACACCATTCAGAGAATTTTCTCCAAAATAGAGGTTTCCGAACCAATCTGAAGAACTCGATTGATTAATTGACTAGTGATTCCGGACGCGTCAACGGCTTAGATCTTTAGTCCCGTAAGTGTAGAGTACACCTTTATTGGGGGAGATGGTGATCTTTTCCTGCTGGCTGGTGAGATCCGGGGCCAACCAACGTTGACTTACGCATATTTTTTTCAACCAGGCATGTTCCACAAGCGTGGCACCACTCTAGCCGGGACACGATTTAAGCTCCCGCCTAGCCTCCGTCATGTGTGGTAGTGTAGTGCATGTAACAGTGAGTGTAAATAAGTGGGAGGAAAGGCAAGGAAGAGAAAAGAAAGATCGCGCGTGGTCTATGACCCATTTGATCAGGTATTGCTCCCGCATTTCCCTCATGTTTATCGTAGAAACCACGGAAAACTGCTCATCAGAACAGTCGGCCGCTAGGATTCTCCTCCATATAGCGACTGAATTCGACGTAGCTATGTAGCTAGTGTTGAAAATCCTGCCACCATTGGGATTTGAACCTTAGGTTCTCCCGATTAGAGGCACTGCAGTTGATCCACCTTCACTTGTCTGAACAACTCGAAGCCCTGTGAATTTGAAATTGAAATTTTAATTTTGGAGGTACTTGGCATGCAGAGTATGAAGAGTAAATTCAAGGTCAATTCTCTTTACACACACCATATATAATGAAGCGTAATTGAATTTCAGCAAAACATGTTCCTCAAGCAAATGAGTTAAAAATGAAGTCTGAGTTTCTGCAAAACAAGTCCTTGCAACATTGTAATGTTCAGGGACAGTCGTGTGAAAAACGAAACAATCAATATTCCAATGCAGGTAACCAACCTGCATAGGAACAGGGTTTCATTAAACTTTTATTTATTTTCCTTTTTTCATATGATGATGGTAAGTCAATAACTTGTGGGCATATTGGACATGATTGTGGGATCTCTATTATGTGTTTATTTATTTATTTAACATCAAATAGCAATTAAAAATTTTATGTGACTTATAGTTGAGGAGTACAATGTTGCGGTTGCATTAATGATAAAACTCACAAAATTAATGCTTTTCACATTGAATTGAATTCGTTTCCGAGCCGCAAATGAGAAATTTCCTAATGGCAGCATAAACATATTATATTGACAATACATGCACATTCATATGTCATTATAACCATTTTAAATACAATCACTCGATTTTGTCATGAGAAAGAATATGAGGAATAAAAAAATTGTAAAAAGAAGCAATAATTGCTTATAAGTTGAGAATGTTATGCTCTTGAAATAGTATGTTTTTTAAGACTTGTACAACTGTCGTAGGATATTTGCAAATCAAATTTTAATATTTGTTTCACGATTTTCAGATATTTAATAAACAATTTCGTGAATATGCCAAGTTGAAACTTTAAAATTCACACGCTCAGGAGACTTAATTCGTAAATCATACGTTAACGAGAATTTAAAAAGATTTTCGTGAACGACACTTCAATTTTGTCAGAATAAAGATAAATAAAGAATCACGTAGTACGATCATTATAATAATAACCAGATACAACTCTCGCCGTGTAGTGCTCACTTTTAAAACTAAACTCAGCAAAGGATAAATTCGATTAGTGCAAGGTGTGAAGAGGGAAGTAACTACTGAATACTAAAAAGAGCAACATCGTCCATGGACTACATTATTTTGTACGAAATGACGATTTCGGATAAATGAAGTCAGAAAAAAACGTTACTGAATTTTTGCAGGTAAACTCGTTAACATATTGGACAGTTACGTAGATATTACAAAACGTTTTCTTCAATCAGAGTTTTAGTCCAAACTGTTGGAACCGATCACTTTTATCACAAGATGCATTAGAATATATCAGCAAATGTTACAAAGTAAAATATTCAAACTAATCCCAAAAGAAGGAAGAGTTGATAATGTATTGTAATAACCACTTCTCGTATATTAATTGACCCTGCTAGCCATTACGAGCAAGGAGGATTAGTGTTTTATCGTGTATTGCTTCTCTGACGTCGCATCGTTGGGATGCGGGAAGGATCAAGGCGTAGCACATGATCAGTAATATGATTTACAAACTCAGTATTCATAATAATGTAATTAAATGAATTAATGAACTGCCTCTCGCCTAGCAAAGGTCCAAATCTAATCCTATCACTCGTACACATTGCGTTTTGATCCCTGGCGAGTCTTTCTATCAATGTAGATGTTTCTCACCCTCGTCCAATGCCCAGCATAACGGGTGGGAGTGTTCCGGCGAGCAGGTAGGCGGCCCACGGCCGGCGGCCAGGCTGTCTGCAGCGGAGCGGCGCTGCAATATCGGTGGCAGCAACAGCGGCTGCGCCTGCGCCTGCGACTGCGCCTGCGCCGGCTAGCGGTGCGAGCGAGCGCGCGGTCGGGGAATGACCCGCACCGGCCCAAGCAGCTTCCGGACGATGGCGCCCCGCAAGCACCCGTCGTACCGTGCCATGTCCAACAATAACCGTGCTTTATGGGCGCTGTCGCCTAAATATTCGCGGAGCACCCTTTCCGCGATTGTGTTTCCTGATGCTGGAGTGTCGCGTTTATAAGTTTGCGCATTCGTTGGTCACGCACGTGCTCATTAACGGCAAGAGAGCCGCGTTCTCTCCAAAGAGCAGATTGTAAGCAGTTGGACTTTCAATTTGACTGATTAATTCGCCTGTCTGGCTTCTTAGGAGAGCTATCGTTCTGACTCATATACAATACAAATATTTATTCGTTAAATTTGAACAAATAGTAACGATCTGCGTTTTTTTTGCCCAATCAAATTTCGGCGCCAGTCGATTGAAACTATTTGAAAGTAGTGGTGCTTAAACAGCACGTACTTCTCTCCTGTATTTTAATGCATAATTACGCGATAAGAACTCAAATTTTCGAAAAATTGTACATGACCTTATTTCAAAATCTATCTTTCAGGAACAGATTTCATTAAGGAAAAAATCTCTATCTTTAATATTTTAGTTGCAGGAAGACTCCGAAAACATTTTGAACTTTTGCAATTTTCGAACAATCAGGGTTTTCAACGAACATGAGACCTTCACCATTCTCTTAAATATCCTTCACACTATCCAATAAAAAATTAATCAAAAACGATGGAGCCTTTTTTAATTTTCAAAATATCTCAGGGGCTTCATGTAAAGTACCCTCAGAATTAAAATTTCGGTTTCAAATTCAAGGGGCCGCTGCATCAGCCAGATCGATTGTGGAATGTCAATTTTGGAGAGAGTCGCAAGCGTTGTTCACACACGGACGGACACGTGGACGGACAAACGTACAGACAGACGCAGACGTTTTGTTGTCATTCGACTTTTCGGTATCAAGGAGCCACAAATCATGGATTTTTGGTAACATCACGTGTTTGAGGATCTTTTAAAAATTGAGCAACTGTATTTATCCACTTTTTCGTTACCAGGGCCTTGTAGGAAGTTTTCTGCTAAACATTTCCTGTGTTTTCAAGCAGTATTCCATAACTTTCACTCTACTCCGTAGCGAGAGAATAAAAAGTATACGAGAGTGAGCGAGTTTCCCAAAAATAAAAATTTCCTAGTAATTTGATTCTCTGATCGTTCTAATCTCTAGGCGAGTGGTAACAACTGCGCCGAGCGGATATATTCTCACGGTCGCGTCAGGATATTTTCTAAATTTCTCCAGTCATAAATTCCAGAATCTGCAGCCTAAGAGGGCGAAAGGGCGTTCTTTTCCTTGAATGTAGTTAAGTGGCGACAAAAAGGGCTGCAGTGGGGGCGGGGCTGTGGCGGTGGCGTTGGCGGGAGAGGGGTTGGAGGAGAGGGAGCTTTTACGGCGCTTGCGTGTATCGCGGCGTGAATCAAATAATCCTCTACTAATTGAACAAATAATAAGTTATGCTCTTGAAGTTGTACGAGTATTAATTTTACACAACAATATTTTGTACAACTGTAGTGAAATATTTGCAAATGAATAGTTAATATTAATTTAATGATTTTTCAGTAATTTCACAGTATATGCTAAAGTGATTTTAGACTATTTTGTGGTAAAATCACAAAAATAATACCGTTAATGCTACATCAAATACACAATGTTTAATTACCAAGATCTAACTCATTCAGCACCTTGACAACTACATACGTAGGAATCGATCAGGTATCTGTCTGCTCATTTGTAACCTTGTTAGGCCGCTCTGAAAAATGTGGAACTGAGTTGAGGAAAAATGCCCAACCTAAGACGTCAGCAACATTGCAGGTCCCGAGAGTACCTGTTTAACATTTATCATATTCTTCTTGGCGGGAATTCTGCATGAAGGATGTCCAATAGCTTGTAGGAAGAGCTTCCATCGGGCAGTGGCAGCTGTTTCCTGCACTCTTCCAAAATTTACTTTCCTTCCCTACAATCTAATGTAATATAGTATAGTTGGAGTCACCTCAACAATACCATTTCGAAATTCTCGTTTCACGCGTAAATTGTCGGGCCGTTTTGGAACTGTATTTTCTCACACACGCCAGGATTGAGGGATGTATGTGTTGCACTGGAGATTGTTAAGATTGGTGCAAATAACCATGAGATACACGGTAATTTCCTCCCGAAAATCTGCATGACTATATGAATGGATGGCTGCAAGTATGTGTAATGCCTAACTCTGTCAGATTACAAATATTTGAACTGAAACTGGATGAGTACGTCAAGAATAACATCTAATTGTGCATTTCCGGGGACAATATATTTTAATTTTTAGGAGTACTTTACAAAAGGCCCTTGTGACTTTTCCAAAATTTCTTGAAAATGCCACAAACATTTTGCCCGAATAGAAGAAAGTGCATTTATAAAAATGGTATGGTTCCGACTTTCGTTAAAACTTCAGAAACTTTGAAAATTGTAGAAGTTCAAATTTATTTTCGAACTTGTCCTATTCCTCTAATATTATATCCACAGATTTATCCGATTTATCCTGCAATGTTTGATCATTAAATAATGAGGTGAACTTTTAAAAAAATATGAGTAGTTGAGTAATAACTAGTAACCCTAAATGTATAGAAAATTTGGAATTCCGCGTATTCTCACAATTCATTCATGTGACATTCATGTGTCAACACAGATCATTGTGTGAACATGATTCGTGGATTTTTTAATGGGATATTTTCCTGTGGGTATCCTTTATGTGGATTCTGTAATACAATTATGAAACGGTGTAGAGGCAGTTTCTAGTAATTTTTGTATTTATTGCCAACGAATTGGTTACTATGAATATCTGTCGGCACCATAAACTAGACCTTGCAAGCCAACAACGCGAATTTATTTTCGTGATTCCTACTATTATCATCGCTCGATTCATCCCCGCATCTAGTTTCATTATATTTTCCTATTTAACCAAGCTGAAATATAGCGTTCAAAGGTGAAGTAAGCTTAGAACTGAGGTTTTCGTTATTTAATAGTGTAAAAAAATGTGTCCAGGTAATTCTAACACGTTTTCACGATAAACACAAAGCTACAATAAAAAACTGCAGATATTTGGAAAATATTTACATACAATTATTTAAAGTTCTGATATTCGAGAAAAGATTGAATACAAAAACACTGGAAAATAAAATGATACGTAAATAATATAAATGAAAATTATGTGATTAACTAATCTTCGTACACTATGATACAACAATATATTAAAGAGGCCGTTTTATATAATTTTGTATTTATGAGAATGATTCAATTAAAGCCGTCATAAGTTTAAAACCACAATTGTATTTTTCTTTATAGGCAACAATCTTATTAATATATTAGATTCATTACTACTCAGTAATACTGATAATAATGAAGACATTGAAAACTGTAATTTTTATTCTATATCGAATGTATTTTGAAAATATTTAATTGAAAAGTATGAAACATGCTTATATTATAACTTTTCAAGTTCTAAATTACACGAGAACCAGTCTGCATGGAAAGTATTGATCTGCGAAACGGTGAAAGAAAGCTTCACTTTATTCGGCAGTTTTTGTATTCAAAATTAAATCCTCTGTTTAAAGTAGATGCAGCATATGTGTGGGCTCATAGTTTCCTCGTCATCCTCCATCAATTTTCTGTATCGTGGATTATATCATTTTGGCGCGGGGCGTCCGGCATCAGAACGCAGTGAGGCTGTGACAGCTGTGTGAAGCAGAGTAATAGCGGTGAAACTGAAAGACAGGGAGAGAGTGGGGGGAGAGAGAGGGAGGAGAGAGAGAGAGAGGGAAGAAAGAGAGGGGGAGAGAGGGAAGAGAGAGGGGAGACAGAGAGGAGGAGAGAGGAGGAGCGGGAGTGGGGAGAGAGAGGGAGGGAGGGAGAGAGAGGGAGAGAGTGAGGCAGGGAGAGAGAGGGAGAGTGTGAGGGAGGGAGAGAGAAGGAAAGTGACAGAAAGAGAGAGGGAGAGTGAGAGGGAGGGAGAGAGAAGGAGAGTGACGGAGGGAGAGAGGGGAGAGATGGAGAGAGGGGGGAGAGAGGGGAGAGGGGGGAAAAGAGGGGATAGGGGTGAGAGAGGGGGTGAGAGGGGAGAGAGGGGGGGAGGGGAGAGAGTGGAGAGAGGGAGAGAGAGAGGTGGATGGAATCTAGGTCACGGTAGGTTGGAAGAGCGAGGTGAGGCGAGGAGAAGGCAGAGTAGCGAGGAGGGCGAAATAGAGCGAGAAGAATGGGATTGGAGGAGACAAGGTTAGGAGAATCATAAGGGAGATTACAGGGATAGAGTGAGGAAGGCAGAATTACGTGCGATGGGGTGCGAGAAGCAGGATAGTGATGACTGATACCACGCAGGGGATGGAAAGTGGGGATGTAAAAGGGAAAGGATTAGTGAAATGACTGTGAGAATCAGAAGTGGGGAGAATATCGCAGCAGAAAGGCGAAGGCAAGCTAGCGTCTTCGACCTGTATGATTTAGGGCTCAAGTGTCGACGGTGATGGATTTTTTACTCTAGCTACACAGCTGGGTCGAATTCAACCGTTGTCTGTCTCTAGCGGTCGCATATTGTGATCGGTGGTTTCCATTGTTTATTTTTGATAAAAACTAGGCTAATGTCCATACATTACCTTCACAAACGGGCGAGGGACCGTCCGCGATCTTCCCTTCTGCATCCTTGTCCCCTCTTCTCCCCTTACACACACAATCACACACACACTTACATGTACTACCATAGCACGTATGTCAGGATATCAGTTGGTAATTTTAGCTTGTCCCGTCAGAACAAGTTCTGCTCTTGGATGTTCCAGGAGGGGGCAACCAAGTCACCGTGTTGGTCGGCGCCGAATCTCATTTCCAACTGGGAAGAACTCCGCCACCGCACAGCCATAACATGCAATACACTGTGGGCGGTGTGGGGAGAGATGAATTTGAATGGGGTAAACAGGGGCGGACAACGGTGTCGCAGCGAGGACGGAATGCATGGAAAGGAGGGGCAAAATGGGAATCATAGCGAGAAGAGGAGTCAGGCTAGAAGTGTCCCGGGGCAGTCCTGAGCGAAAGGAGGGCAGCAGGGAGATCGAAGTGAGCACAGGCAGCGAAACGGTTCAAGAAGTGTGGGGCTGACAGTGACCGCATGGTGTCGCAGCTGGCGTTGGTTTGATTGATGTTGCCGGACACACCAATTGCTATGATAATTAGTCTCGTAAGCATAATGCTTTTCTTCATGCCTGAAGTTGGTGGAGTTTCCTCCTCCACTAAATGGTGAGATCCGTCGCGGACCAACACGCATTGTGGGGGTATTCTCCTCAAGGTATCTCCTGCAGCGGGGCATCGCTCTAGCCTAAACAGTTCCCGACCGTTCTTCCGTCGAGTGTGGTAATGGAGTGAATGTAAGTGTGTGTGTATGTAACGGAAAAGGAAAGGACAAGGAAGAGAAAGGAAAGAGGGCTCCGTGGCTCGCTTGTTACGGCTTGTTACTGCTCCGGCACTCGTCTGGTATCGGTCAACTTAACAATGGAAAACTACCGATCAAAGCATCTCGCCGGTAGTTCTCCTCCAGACAGCGACTGAATCGGATTCAGTCGGCCATCGTCGAACTCCAACCGTAGGCCCTTCCGGGGTTCCGAAGTAGCTGCAGGAACGGCAGCAACGCTGCCTCCGAGCTCAACTCATCCTCTACGCGGCGCTGGGCAGGTGAATGCGGGAGCGTCTGATGCGAGTGCGCTGCACACGAAGCTCGTTTCCGAGTACCCGCACGCCAACCGTCACTGGCGCAGCACCCGCCCTCCACCCGCACGCCCCCTCTTCGAGAGTTAGTTAATGCCTTATTTTATGTGGCGAGACTCGGGCCATCAGGCAAACCACGCAAATTTCGCAACGCCCCTTTCACCACCTACCGGAGAAAGGAGGTATTATCTTGGGCGACGAAACAGGCGGATCTCAATTTCGCTCAGAGGCTTCTTTTAGGCTTGAGGATCTTTTACAAGCAGTAAATCTACTACATGGGACAGTCGGCTTTTCTTCCCCTCCGAAGGAAGGCTTCCGTACGAAGGATTTTTTCGCCCTTAAAAATCCACGGCTTCGATCCGGTTTGATCTCGCAAACTCGGGTACAACAGTCCGGTACGCTCACCGTTATACCACTTTCAGTCACTCACTTGCACGCCCTTTCAAAGGGGTTAAACAAACCGCTTCTCGCAAATTATACGTTGCACTTTTCACGATAAATTGCACGTTTTTTACTTCAGAATATTTTTTGAAATATGAACTAATTACTTTCCAAAACTTATCAAATTTTACCATGAAAATACTTGGCACTGTGATAGTTTGTTGAAAGAGCCTTCACTGATAGTTTATTTATTTTATTTATTAACATTTATTTTAGTAAAAGCATTCATGGACACTAAACAATGTTCATTTTGATTCCACTTGTTCTTTTTTATTTTAAAATATGTCCATTATTGTTACATTGTTTGTTTGGCTATATATTAATTTATCTATTCATATTCTGGTATGTCTGAAGAATAAGAAAATAACACGACTAGGTCAGGTTCTGTAACTTATGTCATATAATTTCCACCAAACAATACCATAAGACACTACTATTTTGTCTGATTAAAACGTTGTATCAATTTTTCCGATTCGCAGCTAATAAATTGAGAAGTGAAGAGTGCTCTAAGATTTCACCGAACGATTTTTTTGCAGTAGCCTTCAAACATGATTTGGTGTTTAAAACATAACTTCAGTTTTGCATTATAATAAACGAAAAGGGTAGTCACATTTGAATAGACTCACATTCATAAAGTGGGGACGAATTACGGACATATTGCTGGATTATTATGATATATTTTGACGCAGTAATGATACCATCATCTTTGACCTTCAGAGAATTCTATCGAAGGTTGCATGATGAAGAACAGTAAGCCAGTGGCGCGATAAGCATATAAATTGTTTTGACAGAAGAGAGTATCTCCTATTGACTGTGTAAAGGATGGCGCGATCTACATATTTACATTTCCTGGGATGCATTTGGGAGATTTCGTGACAGGTCATGAGCTTAGAGATGACATTCGCGCGTAATACTGTTGGCGGACTTTCGATGCTTTAAATCTTGATTCTCTTCTAACTTTTTGCTAGTTTTCCCCGAGATATTCTTGTGGTAATTCATATTAGTAGATTCTGTTGCTGTATCACTGATGATGTAAAAATTTCCCCATAACTAGTTTCGGTTTTATCCAGAATGTTTAATACATTTTATTAAATAAAACATTTTTTTATATTATTGTGGAGGAAAACATATTGATTAATTTTCAATCTCAATACGTAAGTTTTATATTTTTTCTCGAAAAACGAAATGAGGCTAAAGAAAACAAAGTAATTTATCAAGTATGATTTGCCTTCCTTGTATTTATAGGTCAAATAATGAGCACTTCATGAACCCACTTCATAAAAACGAAACCTTTTTATGTGAAAAAAAAAACAACAACAACAGAATGACAATTAATATTCTCTGTACTAAGCCGTAATTGAACAGAGTCATTTAGTATGATACAACTACGCAATATGCAAGCGTTCTTGGAAATTTTGATAAATTTCCAAACAATATGGGAACGATATATTTTTTGCATTACCTCTTTTTTCGTAGCAATGTGTTGTCCCACGTTTCCTCGCTGGAAACTTAGTTCGATTTTGCTTGCGGTGTCCTGCCGTTCAATATAGCACGATTCCAATGCTCTGTGTGTACGAGGAATAGGCCAAAAGCATTCGTGATCGCTCACCGAATGAACTTCATCGATTCGCTTAACATTTCATCGGTCTGCATTTGAAAGTCGGCAAACGAGATGTCAAGTTTGCAGCCCAAGAATAAAATCTTATAATACTTTTATATTAATTTCACGGCAAAAAATATTGTTACTGAATATTTTGTGACTGTGGGATAATAGTTTCGTAGAAAATCTTACCACCGTAGGAAGGTGGGAAATTATCAAACAAGACAGTTTCGCCGATAACCAACGGAGTATGCTTTGTTGATGAAGTTACGATATTAATATCGTACTATATCCGCGCTATAAAAATTCCAATATCCTGTAGTTTTCGTTAAAAAATTGACACTTCATTCTGCGAAATGTGACAGACTGAAGTTAATATGGTTAATAGGATGTCGTGGATTATTCGAACTCTTATGTGAACACTTCATTTCATTATGTAACTGATCATTTTTGTGAATAGTAGACCATTGATTATTGGGACACTTGCATTCTAATTACTTATTACAATAATCGCACTGTCGCAAAGTTAGATATAAGTTAGATATTAGTCATTAGTTAGTAAAATCATTGAGGATAAACTGGTATTTTTCCGCGTGTTCTTATGATTGTCTACTTTGATGAGGCTACTTTGTTGAGGCATCCCAGTAAGTGAATGCAGATAGGCGAGGTGGACGGCCTAACTGCTCCTTTGGCGGCGACCGGCACCGGGGGTGTGGGGGTGGCGTGGGATTACGCTGGCGCACCACGCGCGCGGCGACCGGCGCCCGCGGCTCCAGGGCCTCTCCCGCCCCTCCTCCCCCACCCCACCCCACCACGTCCCGCCCCTTCGCACAGGGCCGGCTGGCAAGGTGCCGGCGCGGCGCGGGGGCGGCCTATTGCGTTAGCTCCGCGGCGCCGCCGCCGCCGCCGCCGCAGGGACGCGTGCGATCGATAGGGCATATTGTTGGAGTGCTTGTCGTGCGAATGCCGAGGCCTAGTGGCTTCGTGGCGCCAGTGTCCAGACAACCAGATGTCGAAATTCGGTCTTTCTGCCTTTTGTGGGCTACTGCTGTTGTCTGCGGGCAGCCAAACCACAAGCGGAACGCCCGAACACGAGCAGTTGATTCCATTTCGATAACGAAGGTTCGTTTCTGGGACATGTGCAAACTTTAGAGAATTTCATTTTCTACATTTATTTTGCTTAATTATGGATGAGAGTTACTAGAAATGGCAAATTTTAATTGCAGTATTTCAATCGTTAATAAAATGTGAAATATTATGATAAAATATCACTTATATTCAATACCTCTTTTTCTTCTTCTACATCATCATCATCATCATCATCATCATCATTATTATTATCATTATTATTATTATTATTATTATTATTATTATTATTATTATTATTATTATTATCATTGCCTTCACTGTCAATAATAAATATTTTAGAATCTATCCTCTCCATCCTATTGAAACTTTTCTCGGGCGATCTATATTATTTTTCCTTAGGTTCCTAATCTGTTGCAGATTTCTGCCCTTTATGAAATGTTTCTGAATATTTACTTACATCAAAGTGCAATTTATTGGCGCGCTCATATACAGCACTGATGTCGAGATCAGATCATATATCATTTATCATTAATCATGATGTGTAGATATGGGCACGTTTCGTACCGTTTAAAATAATATGAAACGGAAAAGGCAAGTGTTCTAGTCCAAGCTTTGCGACTGAGATTCAAACAATTTTGAATTTCATGCACCATTTCAATTTGTTCATGAATCACATATGAATGCAATTTTCTCTTAATTTATAATTTAGAGCTATTTGAAACCTTTTGTAAAAACTCAATTTGGTACATAACAACAGAAACTACATGTTTAAAATATTGTTTTATTAGAATGTATTAATATTAATTACGGGAATCAGTTGGAATTTAGTGCTCGGCATCAGAAATGATAAGATATTTCTTACGTATTGTTTATTAATACAGCCGTTATCTTGAAACAACACAAAGTTAAACTAACAAAAGTTGTTTCTGTACCTTCGAAGGTTCCTTAATCGTTGTCCACCTACTGTTCTGGTTCTTCTAGGTTTCTTCTTCTAATAGAGTTTTATAATCACACTCTCGCGACGATAAATGCATGTTACATTTATCAAGTGATATATGCCCTAACATTATTTTCATGTACCTCATCTAAATTAGAATATTATTGACAGAGTTCTTCTCAGAAATCTGAGTACATTTCTCAGACAGGTATTGCATAGAACAGAGCAATGCTGAATCCTACATAACGCAAAATTTACAGCTCTAGATTACATACGTTTGTGGTAAAACATAATTGCTCCAGAGTTATTATCGCGAAAAAATAGATATCTCTAAATTCTCGAATGAACATCGGAATGTTTAACTTCGTATACACAAAGCAAAATATCCCGTTTCAGGGGTACTTTGTATTGATGAAATACTATATGATACCCAGAAAAATAGAATAAATAACTTCGTAAAGAATATATTACGGTAAGGTATTTTTCCACGTCTTAATTTACATTTTTTGGCGTTATAGCAACAGCCAATAAATCTAAGACTATAATACATCACTGATCAGGAAACAATTAACGAAATAACATATAGTATACAAGTGGATAATATTGCAAAAACGTTAATCAAAATAATATAACAACTCGTAATGCATACACGCAATATATAATTCTATGATTATTTATGTATGTTCCGTAAGGAATAATGCAAAAAGCTAGTGATGTTGAGGGGGGAAGGTTATATTTTGTGTCCATTTTAAGGAAAAGCGAAGTACTATTTCAGCTTTTCCTCACACTACCAAGGGAAATTGGAGGAAAGTCCTGATCGAGAACCCTCAGAATTTAATGTCGAACATTCATAAAATATGCACGCCGAGCTGCGTGAAGTATGACTGAATTGGAAGAATTCGGAATCTGTATCATAACCTTCTCCGTTAAATTCAGTTTCATTGATCGTTTGGATTGATTGCGGGCAGGCTCCACTAGAGGCGGTTGCTCCGCAGCCAGGATACTTGTGTCCGCTACCAGAGAGATCTTTTTAAAACGTAAGACGACTGTGAGAGGAGTGATATAAATGAAATGAATGTGATGCATAGTGATAATGATGATGCACGATGACCGAGAGGTGTTGAATTGCAAAGCAGTGGAAGCACGAATACCATGAAAAATCCAGCGGCAAACCCGTTTTCTCCATTACAAATTTCACAGAGAGCGATCGGGTTTAAACGCAGGTACCCCGGGTTGAAAAAGAAGGGATGTGACCGATGCACTACGAGTTGCTCCCTTTCAATTCAATTATATGGGTGTTCTGTGTTTTGGTTTGATTGCATCGAATGACGCAAACATTTGACTGCATTCATCTCAATAGCACAGTGTTTATTTGAAGTAGTTGCAAATAACAATCGGTAACAATAAATGCTTATTTAAAACCGAAACTTGTTTCTGGAACGTATTTAACGTTTTGTATTTATTTTTATTTAGCCGTTATATGTCCCGTAAAGGACAATTGGCCTCAGCGCCGTTAGATCCTGGGGGTCCTAGTCGGTCACCCAACCGGGAACCTGCGATGTCTCGAATTCGCTTAACATTTTTTGACTTCACAGAGTTAATGAATTCGGCTAGTGATGACGGTTTCGCGGTCGTGGCCTTTCCGTAAAACCAGGTCAGCATTCGTCTGGATGAACGAGGGAAACCACAGAAATCCCGGTCACGATGACCGGCTCGGGGATTGAAGTCGGGCCTCCCGAACGCAATGTCAGTGCTCTATGCCCTGAGACACTTCGCTCGTTGTATTTTCCATTATGTACTATTAACTTATATTAATAAATCGTATTTGAAAAATCTAGTAGCTTATTACTCCCCGTTTCATTTTTGCAAAGAGCATTCATACAATCAGCAATAAGAATTCCTTTATTAAAGTACGTTCCAATTAAATATCAACCAACCCGCGACGGGGCTTCAAGAAAGCTGAAAATATCGGTTTAAAACTTAAAAAAATATTACAAGTCACGGAAGAAAAAAAGTGTGTGCAGATTTGCTTAGATTACCCCGAACTCCGGGCAGCTCCAGCGGAGCGTCTTTGAATTTTCGCTTCCGAGAGAATTGATTGATCGCACGCTTAAGTGAGGATGCGTCCTGGAGTCGTTAAAGCGCCGCGCCTTTCGTGAGAAGAGAGAGTCGGGAGGCCGGCAGAAAATGCAAGGACCCGTGGGCCGCGTCTCAATTTGCAGAGAGGAAACTAATTTTTCAACTCCCTAGCTTAACAAACAATCCCGGAGAAAATTAATAGCCTTGCAACGCGCCTCGTTTCGCGCTGCTGGTAGCCCCTCCCTTCTCGGGTAATAGTAAATGGAGTGTGCATCAAATGTGCGAACATTAAGACGTTTCTCCGCACCATTTCAGGCTTGCGTCGCAACATAACATCTAAAACACTGTTACAATGCACGCACCGGTGCGAGAGAGGCGGGGCTCGATGTGGGCCGTCGGAGGGTGGGTGGAGCGGGGGCGGGGGTGGCAGTGGCGTCGGAGGGAACCGAGGTGCCGGGGGGAAATGCCGCGGTACTACGCCAGCGCGCGGCTCGAAAGTTGTCGGCTTTCGCCGACGTACTTAACGCCGCGCGCGACCCCCGCGGCGCGGAAGCAGTGGGCGGGTCGTGGGAGTGCGGCGCGCCTGTGCAATCGAGGAGGTATTCTCGCGCCTATTTACGAAGGGGGAGGGAAAGTAGCCGGCTTTTGCAGAGACGCCAGGGCTCTGGAAGGCACAAGAAAGACAGTGGATGTGCCTGCCAGGTGGTAGGTGGAAAAGGTCACGATGCGAAATATTCCAGAGAGCCAAAGCATAACTAAGAGTGCGGCGCGCCTGTGCGATCCAGCGGGTATTCTCGCGTCTATTTACGAAGGGGTGAGGGAGAGAGGGAGGGTAAGTGGCTTTTGCAGCGCCTCCCGGCCTCTGGAAGGCAGCAGAAGGACTGGACTGTGCCAGTGGTTGGTGGTAGGTGGGACAGAAAACAAGATGAGACGAACGGATACGAAATATTTTGCAGGGCGAAAGCATAACGGAAAAAATTGAACTGTTCCAGAGCTAAAGAGCTAATTCGTGCGAGCTAAAGCCGGAGGGAAGAGATAGTGGATTTTTCGCAAAACTAGAAATTAAATATGAAGAAGGCGAGCAGAGAAAGTCAGGGCAGCATAGAAAGTGAGCAGAGAAATAGTGAAGAAAATAAAATACTGGTGACAGTGTTTGTAACGAAATGCAGGTAATACAGCCAAAAACACCAAGAAAGATAAATAAGGTAAGGTTTAGAAGAACTGCCAGACGCCCTGGTGGTGAAATCACTTTCCGAACTACAGAAAATGGAAATTATTAATTTGAAGAAACGGTCTCCCAAAAAATGACTAGGTTGGACGGGATAAAAAAGAAAATAACGCGTAGAAAATTTTTAAGACAATAATTAGTGTAGGGAGAGGGCTGTGTAATAGCAAGAGGGAGGAACAAAAGTTAAAGGCGCGAAGGCGTTAGGCGGGTTTTAGTGCGACGTGTGTTCCGCGACAAGTGTTAATATTCTTCAGTGCTCACTCACACATCTTGCGTTCTTTTAAATAATATTTTGGACTGTTTTTATTTATGCATATTAAATTTTACTCATATCCCTTTGTTGTTTAATTGGTGGCTGTTGGAGGACGTATGCCCCATTTTCTTACCAGTCAGTCGCTGACGTCGCGTATCTACGAATGCGAGTATCTTCCTTAGCGGCACAGTGAATTGCTGGACCTGCAGCCCAGCTCACGCATGCGCAGGAACTGAATATTCTCCCACATTCTAATTATTTATTGATTAATTAATTGATTGATGTTTTCTAGCAGGTCAGCAGCTATGGTCATCAGCCCCGCCAGTCTAGTAATTTTTTATCCAGGGAGGTGACGATTCCTTCCCTGCTGGATGGTGATATCAGGCATCGAGGTACACGTCGGCCGGCCGGACTTCCCCCTTCCATGTATCAGCGAGATACCGCTCCAGCCTAGACAGACTAAGCTCCCAACTGATCTGCCGACATGTGTGGTAATGCATGTAAGTGTGTGTGTCTGTAAAAGGGGACAAGGAAAATGAAGCTCGCGATCCGTGACCCGTTTGTTAGAGCACTTCTCCGGAATTTACCTAGTGTTGACCGGAGAAACCACGAAGCCGATCGGAGCATCCGGCCTCTTGAATTCGTCTCCACACAGCGTCTCAATACGACCTAGCTATACAGCTATAGCGAAATGTAGCTAGTATAGAAAATCCACTACCGTCGACCTCGAACCCTATGACATCACGATGAGAGATACCGCACAAACAAGAGGCAATGCTGGCGCTGAGCTAAAGTCAGTCGGTCGGGTTCTAACATCTACACGCCTACATTCATTACCATGAGTGCTGCCGAAATTGTAGCACCGAACGCTGGTGGAGTTTGAAATCCCCTCCACCAGAGAACAGACGTCAACAAAATAGATTCACGCTGTTATATTGCATCTCGCCGTAACGTCACAGCCAACATTTTACGACTAATCCAACATATGTCGAATGTTAATTGCAGCGCAGCCTCCTTTTCAGCGACGAGTCCCCTGTGCGCGCGCCAGGCAGAAAGCGAAGCGGCCGCCTGCGCGGAGGAAGGCGGCGGCTTCTCGGCGGCCAGCGCGTGGCGCCCTAGCGGCGTCGTTGGCGACGACGACGTCGGCGGCGTCGGCGGCTGCTGGCGCTGTTCACGCTTGGACGAGGATCAGCGCCGTTTCCAGTCAGCTGCAGCGGGGAACCGAGGCTGCGGGCGGGAGATAAGAGCGAGCGCGAGCGCGGGCGCGGAAGGGGCGGTGGTGGAAACGAGGCCGCGCACGGCAGGGCGGGGCGGGGCTGAGGAGGCGTATAGGAGGGCTGGCGGGGAGGAGGTGGCGTGCGCAGCAGGGCGGAGAAGACGTGTGGGGCGGAGAAGGGCGGGGCGGGGAAAGTGGAGTGGCGGGGAACGGCGGGGAAGTGAGGTCGAGCCGTGCGGGGGAGGGCGGAGCGGGGCGGGACAGAGGTGGCGAGCGGAGCTGGGCGGAGAAGGCATGCGGGGTGGAAGTGGGCGTGAGTCGCCCACAAGCGCTCGCGGAGCGGGGTCTCGGCGCTGGGTTCGCGCGGAGTTGCGTGGCAGGCTCCGTCGCCGCCTTGGCCGCTGCGCGAGGCCGGTGACGAGGCTTAGGCGGCGGAACGTGTTAACACTGCCAACGCGGCGGGGCTGCGGGCGAGGGCGCTCGAGCTGCGGTACTTGGCGCCGCCTCAAGTGCTTACATCTATCGACGTCCGGCGAACGCGCAACCCCGCGCCACACCACGCCACAGGCGCTGCCGAGGGGGCGGATGGCGTGGCAACAAACGCCGCTTTGGAGATTGGCGGAGCTCGCGTGACGTGGGGAGGGGCTGTGGCGGAAGTGGCCGAAGGGGCGGAACCAACGAAGAAGGGACAGGGACGAAATCTCCCCGCGCCTAGAAATGTTTGCGCGGGGAGAACAACATACAATGGAACTACGCGTGTGTCGTGGTTGAATCAAAGAGGGAGAGGAGACTTGAATTTAATAGGTGACAGCAGACAGTCAACTGTTTAGCGTCACGTAAATTCGCGACAAAGAATTGCAGAACGTTGATGAAGTTGAAAATCGCTAAGATTGAGCATTGATGTAGATTGTGTAGATTGCAGAATGGGGCGGTGAGTCTGGCGAGCTATAGGCCAAACGTTGGAGAAAAGAGAGGACATGTAGGGATGGGGAAATAGAAAACGGCTATGGCACGGAACGGTGGTGGCGAAGCGAGATTAATCTGAGGGCTGAAGGTCGGGAGTGCTTTTTAGAACCAACAAGAAGCAAAATGAAGTACCATGCAGCGTTTCGCTGGTGTCACACGGCGTATGGAGGTGATAACGACAGTAACCGTCATTCAAGCGACAGGCAGGAAGCAAATATAGAAGGTACAGCCAAAGTGGTGACGGTGTTTAGACTCCAGCAGCAACGTGTAGTTTGCATGTGGCTGGAGCAGCATGGTGGAAACAGTGGCTCGCAGCTTCGGGCGAGCGGTATGAACGTAAATGATAGGAGCGGAGGTAACGATGTGCGGAGCTGTATTGGCATTGGGAGAGCAATGGCCGCGGGCGCGGAGGCGGAAGGCAAGGCAATTGGTGGCACAGGCGTGGGTGTGGGCGTGGGCGAGGGTAGTGAAGGAGGCTGATAGCGGCGGGGGCGGCGCGGGGGCGGCGCGGGGGCGGCGCGGGGGCGGCGCGGGGGCGGCGCGGGGGCGGCGCGGGGGCGGCGCGGGGGCGGCGCGGGGGCGGCGCGGGGGCGGCGCGCGGGCGGAAGGTAAGGTAACGGGGACGTCGGCGGGGCAACGGCGATTGGCGGTGGAGCTGCGCGGCATCGGGAGGGCCACGGCAGCTGCGTGGGGTGGGCGGGAGTGGGGAGGAGGCTGATCCCAAATGCCGCTCTCTCCACGGGGATTGCGTTGCGCGATCCGCCCGCTGCATGACGCTGAGTGCCCTCGCTGAGCCGGGCGGAGGTGAGCGATCCGTGAAGACGACCACTTCCGTCTACCAAACATAACTGGACCATCCTTTTCCAATTTCTGTGCAGGTTTTTATCATTTTTGAGCGTAAAATAGTTATCCATTTCTTTCGTTTCTAAAGGGCTTCTCAACTTTCAAGTAATAAGTTTAAAAAAAAATAACCGAAATTGCAATAATTTTTGAGACATTCTCACTCGGTACTTAATGTGTTTTCCCTACTCTCTATATTTTAATATACACGCCATTTTTTCATGAATCATTTATTTGATGAATTTGAGCTAATATTATACTTAAGACGACTGTCATCCCAGTAGTCTATTGGCACACAGCTTCTCCCTTGCTACTCAAGTTCCCTCTGAAAAACCACTTGGTAATGCCTTGCACGGATTTCAAGTAGTTTGATTTAATTTTTTCGTGCAGCTTTCAGTGACTTTTCATTCCCTTTACTTCTCTTCCAATGAAATTTTCTGTTTTAGTATGCAATGAAAAGTAGAGCCACAAGTTTGTCAAAGTTATCATGGTAGCCAGTATGAATGCGTATGTTGGATTAAGGTTGGTTTGAAGACGTTGCTGTGACCATTCAATGGTGGCAATGGTATGACAATACAAAATCACATTTGACGCTGAAGTAGGAGCGTTACATTTGTTAAACATCTAGTCGAGAGGGGTATGTTCCAACCTCCAAGGAAATTCCAAGATATAAATCAATATATTTCATGTATGACGTATGTATTATGAATTTTTCTGTATTGTATGTGATCTAGGCTGAATACACGTTAGGTGCAATAAATATTGGATGGTATACACTTAAGAATTATGTATTAATTCTATAGTGTACTAGTATGTATGTAATTGGTATGTAATAACGCTTTTTAAATCAATGTCCGAGATTCACCTTTATTACAGCCTCCAGTATCAATATTCATAACAATCTGCAACAATTTAAATGATAACTAATAACTATATTCCTATTTAGTAATGGTACCATTTATTTATTTTATTTTAACATAAAAAGTTAAAAATGTGGGATGTATAGAGAAGTGCAATTTGTAAGTACGAATTCATTAATTCTTACTTATCGTTCTTAGTAGGTAATGTTGGAAGAGCCTATTCAGTCTTACTTATTTACAATTTTCGCGAAGTGTTTTTAGATTGGGTTTGCAATGATACACTGTAGTTAGATGTTTAGGGTCCCAGATGTTGGACTACTCTTTCTGTTTCACGTATGAATATTTTGTGTGTAATGAAATAATCGCGGATTTTGGCACTCAAAACACCGTTGAAGTATATTTTGAAGAGAACTTTTCTGAGGAAAGTTACGAAACAAGACGTACGCAAGAGAAAACGATCTGCAACTCGTTACAGGTTACGTCTACAATGACTGAAGCTGAAGCTAATGTTCGGCGACACATTTCTAGGTAGGTATAAAGACTTTTATAATGCATATGTGCAATTTTAAGGAACCGAATAAAGTTGTCAACAAGGGGGTAATTTTAACTGGCCACGATAATACTAAAGCGTTAAAAACAGCAATTATGAGTTTATTAGATAATTAAATATACACGATATATAATTTAGCGTCGTATTTTAAGGGAATAATCGACAAGTTACTGTACTACGTTGCCAATATATCTGTGGCTACACACAATGTCAATAAAATACAAATAGGAATAGAACACATTTTTGATAGATATTAATGTGAGAAATATGATGTTCACATCAACTGAAAGACCAATGCTCATAATAGAATGACATTACACTTCATTTGACCTTTCTAATGAGTACATATTTTAGTGAAGTAATAAAATATTCATCATACAGATATTGACGTACACGTCACGCATTTAATATAAAACAACGTGCTATAATTTTTACAGGTAAATAATGACCTGTTATATTTTTTCTACAGATTATATTATCTTCAAAAATTTATTGACGGGTAACAATACGAGTATCGGCTACTAGGGGTTATGTAATGAAAGTATGGAGCAACTCTGCAAGCAGTGTGAGGCCGTGGGTGGCGTCGTTGGTGGCCACAATGAGCCAGGCTGATGGAAACAGAAGAGCGCATTAGCAGCGTCAGGTGACTACAATGAAGCTCATCGATATACCCCCACCGAACAAGTGAGATATGCCGTTGGGAGGGTAATGGCGAAGATCGACGGCAACAGGCCTCGCCCACCACAGTGTTCTCGTTTCGCACGCGCTGTGATGCTCGATTGTCTGCACAACCGATATTCGATATAGCGGCTCAGTCGATCGCACGATTCCATAACACTGGTGATGTTGTGCAATTGTTTCCAAACAGTACTTCGCTATAAAACACAACAGGCTCTTAGAGGGAGTATATGAGACTTTTTTGTAACTTTTGAAGTAAAATACCGGACAAACAAGCATGTTTACTAACAGCGGAGAATAGAGACTGCAAGCCAATTAACAGCATGGTCACGTTGATCACAGAATCTATTTTTGGCTATTGAATAGCTCTTTTGTGAACAATACGCAAAAAGTGCGAACGTGTCTACTTTGGCGGGAAATGGAAATCGTTGGGAGCAGATCATTCTTTGAATGCATGTACGCACCGAGAAGAACTAGCAAACTCGGGTAGGTGTCATAGCATAGCATGTGGTTTTCTTAATTGGTAACATTGTGACGTATAAAGAGTATCTACAGATTGACAATAGTTTTTAATTGAACACGCTAACAAATATTACGATATTTGCGTGTGTCGCAATAACATGTATGAAACGTATATGGTTTAGCATTTTATATACTTTATTAAAAAGATATGTGTATAATTTCAAATTTTTTACTAAGTTGCCTTCATTTAGTCTTGTTCTTGAGGAGCCTAAAGAAATCACTGTATGACCTGTAATTTTACAGTGAAACAACTCGCAGCTTCACTTCATTCAGGACGGAACACCTGTACATTTTGCAAATAATGTCCGCGAATGGCTGCTTCATCATTTTCCAAGTCGTTGAATTGACAGACGTGGTACACATGTATAGCCTACCCGCAGCCTTGATTTAACGCCTTGCGATTTTTCTCCTGAGGGTGAGCTAAGGAGGTTGTTCACAAGAGAAAATCAAAGAACTTGGATAAATTTGAAGCAATAATATCGTAAGTGTTAACCAATGTTTCATGAACCATGCTGCGAACGACAGCATCAAACGTACCACAAATGCATTGAGAATGCTGAGTTCATATGAAGATTTAAAAAAGTGTTAAACTAAACCTCAAGAATCACTGTTTTTTAACAATATTAGATATAAAAAAATAGCTCATAAGTAAGGAAATAACAACTATCCAAAAATAGGAAGTGATATATCAGACATCTTGTATGATAGTTTCGAAAAAAGACAAACGGCTTTTACTTTGCCTCACAAGTGTCGTAATAAGGTATTTAACGGCACTACTGTGGTATAAAAACTCCATTACGAAATTGAATATAATATCATAAAATTTGACTTTGCCTAACCAAAGTGGATAAATATTATTGTCATATAATATGTTAAATTACTTTCAATCAAAGAAATTAATAACAAACTATTAAAAAATTCTGATGAAAGAACGCCCTCTACAATTTCTTCTTAATAATTTATTGAACTGCATTGTCATAAAGAAATACAGAACAAGAGAAATAATCAAATACAAAATATACAATTTTTAAATATTGATAATAAGTAGCGTGAATACCATTAAAGAATTCCCAAGAATCTTGAATTACGCTAATACAAGACGCTTCCTCTAAGGTGTAAAACAATAAAGAGAGATGTGAGGCATTTGAAGGTGAGTTTTAAGTAATTTTAAATAAAAATTGAGATCGAAATTTTATCGCCATCACCAAATGCAATAGTGTTATTTACAATATTGTGAACGAAAATAATTTGATGGAGAGTAAAATGAAAATAATGATCTTGTCAAATGTATAGAATAAAAATACCCATTCAAAATATGCTAAATATTTTTATTCAACACAATTTACAGATTATTTTCGCCCACCGAGCAACAAATACATATGTGCATCTCCAAAAAAGTAACATGTTAATGAGCATGTCCCCAAAAACAAAACACTCTCGTTACGCAGCCTCTGAAAAATCTAAATATAATATTGCGTTGGAGTATTTGGTAGCCGTGAAATTTCACTTTTAAGTTGCATTAAAATAAAGTGACTTCAGTGGAATGAAACACGTCAATTATAATAAAATCACAATCGACAAACTGTGTAACATACGATGCAGCGTCCGAGCGTATATTCACTCAGTTGTCAATCGCAATGAAAGCGGCAAACGTTCGTGAATAGAGTTTGAATTCAACAGGACAAAAAATACGCAGCTAAAAAAGTCACGATGAGTATAAAACAGCAGGGAAAATCTGCCTGTTGAAGCTGCTCCTACAATCAGCGTGTCGCTCAAACGTGTTTTCGGAAAACAGAAGCGAACGTGCAGGGGAGATTCATTTCTAACAAAGCACAACGATTACAATACAACTGTGTCTAATGTGCAATATGTTTCATTTGTGTTACTCATTGCGTAACAAACGATTTCAGTTTAAGGCAGTATATTACTCTATGGACACAAAAGCAAACTATGCACTTTGATCAGTCCTGTTTATTTTGTAAACCATGTTACGTGATATTGGTGCAGTGTCAGAAAAACAGGAATATTAGTAATGTAAACCCAACATCTAGCATGTGTTATGCAGTGTAAACAAGAATGAATACAGGCGCCCTTAACATGCATGTTACTCTTTACATTGTTCGTGTGAACGATAAATAGAAAAGGGAAGTAATTTTGTATTATGCATTAAATATCTTTTAGCAACGAATCTCATAAAATACTGTGTAACTCATAAAAGGATATATACCCTCTGCGAATAAATGCATAACTTCTCGTCTCCATAAGTACCGATAAAAATGACGAGAAAGAGAGATATTCCATACACCGAACGAGAATCATTTCTTTTTAATGACACCCATTCAAATGAGAAAACTGCTCTATAAAATCCTTTGTTCGAGTGATTCGTGAAAAATCGCGATGCAACCCATTTACAGCGCCTGGTACAGAACACTGCCAAACTTAACTCTCATTCTGGATATCAGATCTTCAAAAGATTTAAACAACGTGATAGGATTAATTTTACTTCTCAACCTAAGCTCGCTAAGTTTTGAAAATACAATTTCTAGAGCAAATTCAACATTTAATATATATATATATATATATATATATATATATATATATATATATATATATATATATATATTAATTGGCATAATAATAAAATATGTTAGAAATCATGTTTTGCGATCAGAAACTGCTAACAATAAATTTAGTTCTAAACGTAATGTAAAAATTTCAACACACTTTAAAGCAATATGAACTACCCTGAGATAAATCTCAATTGCAACGTTCAAGAGCAGGAAAGAGAGCAAACTGTACGGTATCTTCTTGTGTAAATTTTTGTTATTTTTTGTTGAAATTACACTTTCTAAGCAAGCACTAGGAATCATGCGCCTAGTCATAGGATTTACACCAAGGCAAAATCTGCTATCAATTTGAAGGCAAATGCAGAAAATTATATTTGTCCGTCGTTCAGTTAAAGAATTTTTCAGTGTGTAGGATTAACGCATTCTGAATTGTTACTCTTATATCTAATTGCACCATTTCTGTAAGACAAGAAGGAAATCAAATCGTCACAACTCTCACGGTTGATATAAATATTGGAATTATCTCGATCTTATCCAATGGCATACTTGTTGAAAATCTTCGCTATCTTTTCGATTTTATTCTTTAACCGTTATATCCGGGGGATTATAATCCATAGTTGTATCAGTGATAAAGGACCTATCTCACTTGAGTACTATTTCATTATTTCTTATAAATGGTAAAAGGGAGTATTTTTAAAACTGAGGGGGATAGTCAATTTGACTATAACTCAATGCTAATATTGTCTATGATTATATTTACCTTCTTGATTGTATTATTATTTTAATTATTATTATTATTATTATTATTATTATTATTATTATTATTATTATTGTTGTTGTTGTTCTTATCATCATCTGCGGTATTTAATATTTTGGATATTTGCTTCCTTCCAGGTCAGCGTATTGCGGTTGTGAGACCAATGTAAAGGATTGTCCGAGGGCGCCCCAAACCCGACTTGTGAAAAAAGTATTTGCATGGGAAAGGAAGGTCGCGCGTGATTCGTGTCTCGCCGATTGCCTTTTATTTATTACAGTCCTTCTTAATGCCAGGTGAAGAATTTAATTCTACATCTCACACTTAGCATTCGCTCCACATAAAGTGAATATGAATTTTGTAGGTCAAATTATTACTTTTATATCAGCCTCTGTCTTTCTACGTACTTGTTCATCTATAAAATACATTTTTTTCTGTTCAATTTTTCAAGCTGACTTCCAACGTGCTTAGGAGCTGCACAGTACAAGTAAACATGATATGATAATTTTGTTCCAATGAAGTAATGAGAAAATGTTTATATGGAGAGATTTGGTAAACAATAGAGTATTGAGTATGAATAAAGTGTCTAGTACTTTTGTATAATGTGTGTATAAACTGTATCTGAAATATTTGATGCTATTGGAGTATTCGTGATGACCGTTTTCGTTAAAATATTTCATTTAGTGTGGTGGAATACGATAGTATTCATTTTTTTGTTCTTGAGCAGTGTGTTTGCTATCTTTAAAAAAACAACAATTTGGTATGGTTTTGTTCAGCAGCATTTTTGCTGCTGAAGGCCACTAATATCAATAGAAATTGTAATAGACTAGAAGAATCAAGTTGACATTATTCTTAAAGTTAATTACAAGTATGGAAACGTAAACGTTTTGGAGACTTATTATTCTTGTACCGCTAAAAAGATCGGTTCCTACCATCACAGAACAAGCAACGTGTTGGTATGTCTTTTCAATATTGTAATGAGATAACAAGATGAAAACATATTTCATTTGAATGGGTACTACATATTTTTAACTTTAAAATGGATAAAAAACATTGAATTTAAAACTGATAGTTGTATTCAAGTATTCTGAAAATAATTCGAAAATAATGGTCGGGTTATCTATAACGTACGTATATTTTACTGAACACCACAATATGCAACGTCATAATGCCCGAATACAGGCAAGCTTTTATTTAGAAAATGTATTCCAGTTCTGATTGCAGCCGCGCAGAATGCACGTGGATCGTGCGGCCGGCTGCCCCGCCACGTGGAGGCCATTGACTCTGGCGGAAACGGGTTGACACGTGAACTGCATGTCCAGAGGCTGGAGGACGGAGGGAAGCGCCGAATCGCACAGAAGTGTTGGGATCGATGCAGACTGAACGTAGACGGCATGAGTCGATGCTGTAATAGTCCAGGCGTTGGGAGCAGTTGCACAATGCGGGGACGATTCACACACCAGTGACGCAGTGATGGTGAACTGATGATGTGAGAGCGCTGTGCTAGTGATGATAATTTTAGAGCATAAGGTATAAAGCGACATGCAGATGATCTCCGCAGCTCACACAAAGGGTTTTCCCCTTTCATTAGCACTTCCATTCTGTTCGAAACAGTAAAATGATAATTGTTGAATAATGAAAAAAAGAACAGAAAGCGAAGATAAAAATCACACATATGTAAGTCCCACTAATTTTCACACGTACTAAATTATTATTTTCTTTTATGTCTGTATATTAACATGTTTGTCAGACTGTATTTGGTCTTTTGGTATGTGTTACACATTTTAGTAAACATACTTATTTATTTTGATGTAAAACTGCTATCAAAAAAAAGCTGAATTTCTGTCTATAAAATAAAGACCAAATACAGTCTTGCAATATTTTCACAGTAACAATAAACCCCATAGTGAAAACGTTTTAGGGTCGCAGTTACCAAATAAAAACATATTTTGGCGGTGAATCAATACATACGGTGGGAGAAGAAGAAATTGCAACTTAGAATAAATCTGAAGACTGAAAGTGAATAAATAGGACAAGAAAAATTTAGGAATTGTAATGTGAAGAGGCGATCTGATAACATTGAGACGAGGTGACAAATAGATATGATTAAATAATATATTTCAGAACTGTATGTAAGAGAAATAGTAGATTGCCAAGGGAATTAATCGAGTTCTAAAGCAATCATTTCATTGTCTTTTATTCTCTAATTTTTGTCACAGAATATCTTGGAAGGAGAAAAAAAGAACGAGTAATCATTGTTTAAGACAGGGTAGATTTAAAAACGATGTAAAATACGAAAGTATGAAGTTGGCGTGCGGCGGCGGCGGCGCGGGTTGTTTGATTGATTGACTGATTGATTGTTAGTGATTGTTAGTGATTCCGGGCGTGTCAACTACTATTGTCATTAGTCCAATAAGTGTAGTGCATATTTTTGCTCGGCAGGTGACGGTGGTCTTCTCTCGCTGGATGGCCAGATCCGGCGCCGATCTACCGTAAGCTAACGGGGTCTTTTCCTTAACCAGGTATCTCCCACCAGCGGGGCACCGCCCCAACCAGGACAAGTTCCAAGTCCCCGATCGGTCTCCTGGCATATGTGGTAGTCTAGTGCATGTTAATGTAGGTGTGTGTGTCTAAGGAATGAGGATAGAACAAGAAAGAGGAAGGAAAGATCGCGCGCGGCCCGTAGCCCGTTTGTTAGGGTACTGTTCCAACATTTGCTTGGTGTTGATTGGAGAAACCACGGAAAACTACCGATCAGAGCAGCCGGCCGCTAGAATTCTCTTCCAGACAGCGACTGAATTCGACCTAGCTGAAAACTAGTGCCGAAAATCCTGCCGCCGTCAGGACACGAACTTAGGATCTTCCGGTCAGAAGCGCTGCAATGACATCAGCTGATGCACTGAGCCACCGCTGCTGCCGGGTGCGGTGCGGGTGCGGTGCGGGGACACCGCAGGGCGGCGCTACGCTGATGCCTCGACGGCACGAGGGAGGCTGGGGCTGCGCGGAGTAGGGGGCGTGGCACCCTGATGCCGCCGCTGCCGCCTCGCACATTAATCCCAATTTACAGCTCCTTGCGCGCCGATGCTAAATCGATTAGGCGGGCCCAGCCGCGCTGCGCGACGCGTTGCGGATCGAGTGATCGTGGAGCGCCGACTGACGTCGCGTTCCCCGCCCCCCTCCTCCTCCCTCCTTCGACTCCTCCCCCGACCTCGGTCTCCGTCCGCCCCCGCCGTCCGCCCCCGCGGCGCCGCGCTGCATTGGCGCGTCGCCGAGGCAATGCTCGCGAGGTGCTTCCCCTTAGTTGCGTTAATGCACGAGGCTCGCCGCAGCGCCCGCCCGTTTGAATACAGTCGTTCGACTAATGTGAAGCGGCGTGCCGCCGACTGGAGAACTCGCAAGTTCCTCGCCGTGACCTTGTAACTTGCGCTGTAACGGAGTTGGGGAACAACACTATTGAACACGTAATGCGCCTCTTGTGAGGAAGACTCCTATATTTCCGGTTGTTCCACATTAAAGTTATTTCTATGCTCACCACCATAAGAATATATTACTTATAATTTATAATTCGTTGATATTGATATAACACGAGCAGTTTATGCGTAATTGCGTTATATACCATTAGTCAACAAGTTGTACTATCTTCTATTGCATGATGTAAGTTGTGTAAAATTATAATTTGATATTATATACAATTGAAAACTGTTTTGTTTTTATAATAAATAACGGTAGGTACTTAAATTAATGTTTGCAAGTAATGCAGTATAACTATACATGAAAGGATTTTATTTACCGGAATTAGTTGTTTCAGTATACACCTTCAACTGTTTGCATAGTAACATGTATTCAAAAATCAATAGATTTCAAGATGTTGAAGAATGTTATCTCGTAGGAGTGGTCAAAATATAATATCTGTAATAACCATACTATTTGAGCAAACTGGTCGCTTTTATAATATGACCGGTTATAGTTTACATTTGCGAAAATGTTATGGAGTACGCACATGTTAAACTAAGTACTATTGGCTTCTTTGTCCCTTAAGATAAATAAAACATCGTGTTTTAGATGCGCATATAATTAATTCTGTCAGGTGACAAATTATTTTGACACCAGTTCTTGTCCAATGAAATCTAGAGTCGTAGTCGGTAACATTGAGAAATTATTCGCATTCTTTTAAGAAACGTAAGCAAACTTCTGATGAAATAATGAAGTACTCATTATTTTGCAGTTCTGAGAATTGGAGAACATTACAATGAAAAAAATTTATTTCATTGGTTGTAAACCAACAAAAATATACTACATAACATTTTTTTAAAGAAATATTAATAATATACATAATTCTTTCATCAAAAGGTGATATATTCCAAGTTTAGTTACAATCGTGATATAAGATAAGACCACGGATTCATTGTAATCTGATGATTGTGCATACCTGTTCAGGAGATTCATTCATGCGCACACACATTCACACTCTTCACCCTTCAAACACATCACACTCTCAGTTGCTTTTTGATTCAATTTGCATCAGATCTTTCATGTTTTCGTGGCAATATCGCAAAAAATTAAATTATTCAAGATAACTATTCATTATATCTAACTGTACGCGCTGAACTTTGAAGCATTACCAAGTTTTCGTCTAATGGAATATATTAATTTGCTCCATTGACAGCACTCAGAATAATAAGGATTGTTTTATTTCGTATTTTATACACTACTTTAAAATATAATAGGAATACTCTGGATGAGTCCGTAAAAACAATAGATTATTCAGTCTTTTTTTTCAAAATAAAAAAAAACGTATTACCTGGTGGTGGCGTAAAAAAATAGTACGATAGCAGCTTGCCAGTATATAAAAATCCCATTCTCACCGAAATTACACATGAAACCTGCACTTTGAAGATTGTAACATTGTTTCAGCAGTTCCTATGTCGTCCGTTGATCGTTGATAACACTGAATTTCTAACATTGATGAAATACAAAGTTTAAGAATTTGGAAATTCGTAAAAGGCACACTTAATTCAGTGGACACGATAATTCAGTAGACAAATAGAATGTGTTGCCGTTGTTGCTATTGCTTGAGAAAAAAATTGACTTAATCGTCGTTTCAATCCAAATTAGTCCACATCCACAAGTGCTTTGCAAGATGTGTCTTAGCTTTTTATCAAATAGATGACCTAATGAGTGGCATTTTGATGGTGCGGAAGATCAGAACGTTTACTTTCCGACGCAGATCTAATGTAACAATGGTTCACGGCGGTAGCGCTTACAAGCGCCAATTTTGCTTCCAGATTTGAGCTGAAACGAGCACTTCACTGTTTATGAGCTTTACTTTGATAGTTCCTCCATCTAATATACGTATCCATTACTTCCGTCTTCTCTTAAATCATAATGACAAGGATGGTAATGAAATAGAAGTGTTTCTGCGATCAAAATCCAATACGACCGTTCCGTGACTTGCCCCGTACTGAAAATCTTAATTCATTATTCACAACGATTCTTAATTTAACCTATTATTACATTTCTTATTTATTCTACTTAATATGTTATTTCGAACTTCGTTTATTAAGTAAAAAAAATACCTTTATTCAAAATTTAAAACACTGTTTCTTCAACACATTCACTGCAAGATTTTTCTTTGAAATTTATATTCACGTAACATTTTCAGTAGAAATCATAAGTATACTATCACATAATGGTGTGGTGTGTGGTATGTGTGAAATCAAGTGGTGTTACGGACATAAATGTGGTGAAATCAAGTGGTGTTACGGACATGAAGGGTGACCTAAAAAATGGGATTTCAATAATTTTTGCTCTAGTCTTGAGCAAAGCTCTAGATGTCTATATTTGTAATGTTTTGTACAGGAATGATTCTGAACTGAAAAAAGAAAATTAATATAAATGAAAGGGGGAAAATAAAGAAAGTCAGACATGTACTTAGAATAATTTTGTTACTCATACTTGTTAAAAATATTTCCAAGTGTCAAAACCTAATTTTTGTTCATTTAACATTAATTATAAACCAAAGTGCCTCTATTATTATTAATATTATTAATATGATTATTAATATGATTCTTATAATGATTATTAATATGATTATTATAATGATTATTAATATTATTATTAATATGATTATTATTATTAATATTATTATTTATAATTGTCACCTTACCCGTCACCTTGTTGGATGCACTTACGATCGGAGAATATGTTCCGCAGACGTACAGCTTATCCAAATTGTGACCATGTTACTGAGTAACAAATGTATTTAATTATTAAATTAGTTCAAAGAATTGGTCGCCCCGACCGGGATTCGAACCCGGGCCTTCTGGTTTACGCCCAGCTGCTCTAACCCCTAAGCTACCGAGACAACCAACCCTTTGAACAGTTTTCACGAGCGCGATTATCGCTCCTTGTATGTATATATATGTATTGTCACACTTACAAGGTGACAATTATATATACATACAAGGAGCGATAATCGCGCTCGTGAAAACTGTTCAAAGGGTTGGTTGTCTCGGTAGCTTAGGGGTTAGAGCAGCTGGGCGTAAACCAGAAGGCCCGGGTTCGAATCCCGGTCGGGGCGACCAATTCTTTGAACTAATTTAAATATTATTATTGATATTATTAATAATATTATAATAATTATTAAAAATATGACATCAAAGTCTTTTTTCTTAATACTAAATTCTCTAAACTGTTAATTTCAAATTGTAATATACTAAATAGAAAATCATTATAAAGTAGAAAATAGAGCCGTTTTCTGTTAAAAATATCGTTCGTTTTACGCTTGGCCTTAACAGCCATGTGGTGCATTCATGTAAAAATAAATGATGTGCCTAAGGGTGAAACTTGCTGCCAAGCTAGTCCGAACCAGATTTGCCCAGACTCTATTATTATCTATTATGATAAGGAGACGCGGTCGAAGACGAGCAAAATTATATTCATCCAAGTTCGTGTGCAGGCGATATGTTTCATAATTTGACCTGCAGTCTGAGTCACAGGGGTAACACCTATCGGCGTGGAACATACCAGACACCCAGAGGGAGGTTACACCATATTTTAAAATGACCATTAATTCAGTTTAGTTTTTGTAATCAACTAGGGTCACTCTCGTTTGACATAAGGCTAATTTCATGTTAATTTTTCAGAATACCTTTGAAGAGCAATGACCATGGTAATGGAGCATTAGTAGCAGTACTCGATATCATTTAATCATGCAGGCAGCCAATAAAAACACGATTACTTATATTAAACAAAATTGAAATTTGAGAGCTCATAAGAGTTCGTCTTCCATTCTGAAGTTTCATTGCAATTATGACGCCAAAATTTTAATATTTCTTTACGTAAAACTATTTTTATAGTTAATGAATCCAAAACATTCACCTCTTAAATTTGACGTTTCGGAGATGTTTTGTCGTGTATATCTCAAGAACGGCGCAGTCCAAAGCAAAATGTGTATTTTTGGGATATGCAGAAAAGCAATGCAAAGACAAAACACGTGTGGAGCGTAGCTAACACAGTTTTGTATTTAAAAATCTACAGGATAAATTTAGTCAGTTTTCTCAATAAATCTTATCTAGTTACACTACTTATAAAAATTGAGAAAATTGAATATTTAGGAGTTAAAACGCAAAAGGAATATTCCGACTATCGTGTAGGATTTTATGTCCTGGCAGAATATCATTATATTTTTATTTATGAAGTAGTGTTTTGTATTATTTATATAAATGTCATGAAGACAAACATAACATATATATTTTTATAAACATTTTAATACTAAAAAATTGTAATATTTATAAACAGACATGTAATAATAAAACATTTTTCTGCAGTTTGTTTGAACATTGAAAGTGCTCAAATTCTTTAATATTTCACTGTGCAGTCAGTGCCTGCACAATGGTTACTTGACATTGTATTCTTCCTTTCAGGAATACATTAATGTTAATTTGCAAATGATATTTCACGTCGCATCAATTACGAAAGCATTATCTTCTATTATATGTAATGACAATATTATTTGCAAAAATGTAATGAGTTTTCGTAACTTGAACACAAGAATTTCGTTTTGATTTCATCAATGGAAGTGCATTTGCAGATACGTGTAGATGAAAGAGAGAGGTTTGGGGAGATACAAGGGAATTTTACCTCACCACCGCCGGTAATGGGAATGAAGACTGCGTGATTACCCGCAATGGAGTACGAACCGCCGCCCCTGTGTGGAAGCTCAAATTCGGACGGCGTGTCGAGTCTCATTTCCATACGTGTGAGCAGTAGCAGCACGGTCGTTCGCAACATTAACGCTAATTAACATTTTTATCGCTTCAAAGCTTCAACAGCCAGCCATTAAAGAGAGTAAAATGGTTCGACCGAAATGGGGTCAAACGTTACGGGCGGTCGGCGTGGCGCTCGGCGTCGTTGCAGAGCAGGCGGCGCGACGCGGCGACGGATGGGTCGCCGTTGTCCCCCCCTCCCGCCCACACCCGCGCCTAGGCACCCCTGCCTGCGCCCCCACGCTCGCCCCTCCCACGCCGCGTCGGCTCCACTGTTCCAGCCGCTCTGCTAGCCCCTTCCCCGTTCCGCCTCCTCCCGTTCCACGCTTCGCCCAGCCATGCCTCGCCCTTATTTCTTTTCTCCCCTTCCTTCGAGCCCGCCCTCGTTCGACGTTCCCCGTTGCTCCTGTCGGAAATACAATTACAGACTTCACGACCCGCGCAATCAAACGATTGCGCGATTGCTAATGCAGCCGCACTCTTAAGGGTGTATTGAAAAGGCATGGCTACTTTTTGAACTCGCTATCTTCTCCCTATTGTCCCTCTGTTTTTGGTTTCCCGCTCTTCGCGTTAACGACGTTACACTGATGTGACAGATCTGCCTCCAGAGGATGTTGGGCGGTGACAAAATGACAGAAACATCCAAAGGGAATACTTTTTCGCGGCTGTCGCCAGAGTTCGCATAAAAATAAAATTCGCGGTTGCATTAATTGCACCTCGGGACACGCCGCTACCATCGATATCAACTCCGCATTCGGGTTGTGGCTGTCGAGAAGTCTCCGAAGAGGTGGAGTGAGGCGTGGCGGGGCGTGGCGGGGGTTGGAGGGGTGTGGAGGGGGAGTAGGGGCGTGGTGGGACGTGGAGGAACGGGGCGAGGTGAAGCAGGTGGAGTGGGGGGGCGAGGGCGTGCCACGGCACGAGGTGTTGGAGCGTGAGTTGAGTGCGACGCGTGAACAAACAATGCTATCAGTAGATGCGCCCGGGAGCAGCGAAACGAAGGAAATGACTTTCAGATAGAGCACGAGGGGACAAAGAGAAGCGAGAGAAGGACTTGAAGCCGGCGAGAGCACGGAGATGCGGGGTGGAGACGGGAGCGGAGGGGGGTGCGGAGGCGAGGAAGCGGAGGGGTTGGTGTTCAGAGTGTGAGAGGTAATGGCAGGAGCGGGGCAGGGTGGTTGCTGCTGAAGGTTTCCCGTCTCCCTGATTGTCGCTACGAAAACGACGATGATGTCAGTGACCCACACAACTGGTGACGATAGTAATAATTTATTACTTCAATAAACAATGCACGACATATGGGACGTATAAACTGGGAAGCTTCAAACTACATTTGGAGTCTAGAATCCATCGTGAATGGATTCCACAATCGCTTCAAGGGCTGTAGAAAATGTGAAAAAAAGACTAAACACAAGAGTTTGTAATACAAGGAACCTGACTCAGTTAGCAATTCATCTACAAGGGCGATTAATTCGAGAATTTATGAAAATGAAATACCAAAATATTTTGCCACTTTAAAACTAGTAAATTTTACATCGTGGAAATTACGAAAAAATAACTGAATTTGTAATTAGTAACAATAATATTGAATAGTTTTACTGAATATTGAGTGTGATTTATATATAACTTTGTTTCCTTTTTGTTAATGCTCTGCATATGTGCGTACATTGTTGTTCGTATTTGCGATATTACTTGAGACTAGTGAAACTTCCTGATAATAGTATTTAGTTATGCATGTATGTGTTCATTACGAATTCATTATGAATTGGTCTACTGCGTTTGTGACAGGTATAGACTAGCTCTTCCGGCGTGAGCGCACGCCGGCAGCTCGCGCCTATGAAGGGAACAGAATTACCGTCTGATTTAAATATAGTGACTCCTCGAGGTCCAGAGCTGGGAGAGGCGGGTACTGTCATCCCATTGAGAGCTTCAGTACCAAAAATTTAAATCGTAACGATTTGATGACAATATCTCTCTCTCCTACCAGATCCCGACTTTGAGAAATTTCTGTATTTAAATCGGACAATACAGAAGGGGCAGGGGCGTCTGTAACAAGTTCTCAAGATGGTTTGGCAGGGGTAGTTCTGGAAGTAGTAGTTTGCGATCATTTGATGCATACATATACATTATGCATTTGCGATCACTTGATACAACATGCATTATTAGTTACTCTTTCTCTGTTGTTTGGTTTTACATACTTTTGTGATCAGTAGTATTCCCTAATGAACTTTAATATGATATAGCACCTAATGATTTATTACAATTAGATATTTTTCTTGGAACAGTCAACAATTTAAAATAATGTTTCGATATTCTTGTAAATATATTTAATTCGTAATAATATTCGTATATTGTTTTTCATATTACAGTAAATAATAATTATTTTATAGTAAAAATATATTACACACAATGAAGAATTCTACAAAGGAGATCATGTAAAATGTAGATAACGCATTTTAATGCATAATTCATTATTTATATATTAATCCGTGTAAGAATGTTCATGGCTCAGTATTATTTACACTACATCATATGTTTTGCCAGACTCAATATTAAACTTAAACTCTAATTCTACAATTATAACTAACTACTCATCGTTAGGAAGCTCGTTAAGCATTAATGGGAGTAAATCACGGATGGCAGAATGGGAGTGTGCCATTTCTTTAAGTGTACTTCGCTCCACCAGAAAAAAATACAGATGTTGGGTTCATTTTTGATAAAATGTAAATGTTGAGGCTTCATATAAAGTACCCTCCAAACCAAAATATCCTGTTCGAATTGGCAAGGCGTTGAGAATGTCCAGATCGATGGCAGAATGTCCATTTTAAAGTAAATCGACTGAAAATTTTAGGTGCTAGTGACTACGGACGGACAGACGAACAGTCAAACACATTTTGCTGTAAACCAATTTTTTGGTATCAAGGATCCACAAAACATGTATTCTGATTATACAACGTGAGAAATATCAGCAATGATATTAGAATCTTTTTGGCATTATTGATGTTGATATTGCTGGTCTTATCAATAATTTGTTAGTGTTGTTTGTACTAATGATCTGGTCATTTTGATGTTGATGGTTGTGACTGCGAAGAAAGGATCTTTGATAGATATTGAATTGCTGATATTATGGTGTCGTATTGTCGGTATTACCTGCAGTTCTGCTTAATACTTAAGAGGTCTCGAATTCTACGTCATCACCATAACTTGTGATGGAAGGAGAAAGAAGACAGGGCACCGTTGATGATGTGACAAGACAATTCAAATGCGACAAAGAGGATCGCGGAGCAGAGGTAGAGGAAAGAACGTTTACAGCAGCGAAACGAGCCAAAATAATGTTGGTGCAACAGTGAACGTAGGGACAAAGAAGCGACGGCATCGGCTGGCATGAAGAGCCGACAGCGACAGCAACATCGCTGGCGACGACAGATCCAACAACGCAACTGCAGTGGGAAAGTGGAGTCTTTTCTCTCGCGCAAGCGAAAACGTCCGCTCTCTGTTAAGAGGGGCGGCGCGCGAGGGTGGGAAGCGAAACGACAGCGGGGGAGGTGGAGGCGGCGGGGGAGGCGAAGACGGGAGGGGAAGCGGAGGCGGCAAGACGGTGTGGGCACTGCGGTGGTGGGGTGGTGGAGGCGCGAAGCTGCGGCGATGGCCGAGAGGCGAAGACGGGAAGGCGCCGGAGGCTTCGGAGCTGGCAATGGTGGTGGTGAGGGCAGCGGTAGTAAGCGTGGTGGGAGCGGTGGCGGCGGGAAGCTGAGGAAGCCGAGAGGCGACGGCGGGAGGGCTCCGGAGGCTGCGGACGTGGCGACGGGGACAGTGGGGGCGGCGGGAAGCTGAGGCGATGGCCGAGAGGCGGCGACGGAAGGGCTGCGGAGCTGGCGACGGGGGCAGTGGGGGCGGCTGGGGCGCGGGGGCGGCGGGAGCTGAGGTGATGGCCGAGAGGCGGCGACGGGAGGGCTGCGGAGCTTGCGACGGGGGCAGTGGGGGCGGCTGGGGCGCGGGGGCGGCGGGGACGCGCCGCGAGGTCGATGGAGCGAGTCCCCGGAGGCGTCGGCACTGCGCGCCAGCTGCGCTTGCCTCCGCCTCCACCGCCACCACCGCCTCCGCCGCCGCCGCCTCTGGTGATTGATCACCGACGAGATGCGTCGCCCGCGACGCTCAGACATGGTGCGTCAGTGCCCGCACCGCCCCCTCCCGCTTTGCTCCCCCTCTCGCTTTCGCCACCAGTCGTCACCCCCTTTCCCTCCGCCCACCAGTTCCACAAACCCACTCAAGCCGCTTCCATTCTTTGCTCATTTCCTAGTAATGAAAAGTCCTCCGTATCTCCGGAAATTAAGCTAGCTTAACTTCAATTTTCCCCGTCGCAATATGAGACGCAGTAACAGTAACGGAGAAACTTCGAAATCGTCAACACCATACATGTCTATTAAGTTTGAAGCGCTCGTTTCGATTGCATTACGATACATCCAGTCAATTAAAACGCATTTCTTTTTAATTAATCTTACATTTGAAGAGGTTGAACATACACAAAAGACATGGTTTCATAAAAAAATTGCATTTTTAGGTAATGCTTCGAATTATTGGAAGCTTCTAATTTATTCTAAATCCTGTAATCATAGTATTAAAAGCTCCTTTCTTTTATTTATTGAGCGTCAAAATCATTGCTGCTGTGCTGTGAATAGCCAAGTTCTGGAAACTTATTTCAAAGATATACAGAAATATAATCCTTTTTCTTAATAATTATTCAGAGTTCTTACAATATTGAAGGGAAAGCACTACAAACAAATTTATAGCAACACCACTATTTAATTAATTTATCACTAATTCGCTCTCGCATTTGGGACAGTATATTTATCTAAAATCTTTCATTTAGATCTTCTTATTCTATGAAAAATATTGCTTATCAAAATTATGTTTTCAATACTGTTTGATACTTCACGTATACATGTGTTTCGAGATTATAAAGAAGCACTATGAAGCAAAATAAACCCATCGCTCAATTATTATCAAACATTTGTGATGACCTAAATAAATAAATCAAATATTTATTGTCAATAAGTATGTGAGCCAAGTATACGATAATAAGTTTTAATGAAAATAGTACTTTGCAATTAATAAAAACGATCCGATTAGTAAAGCGAAACGCACGAGATTGAGCGATGTCCAAAGCAGAGACGTCACCAGAGAAAAGCGACCAAAACGTTGTACACCCGACTCATTATCTTTCTGCCCAGAGGGGCTATAAAGAAGTGAAGCGCAGAAGGGAAAGGCAGAGGAGAGGTGTCTAGCGTTGCAATACTCTCTCTGTCCAAACGAAATATCAGGAAACTACACGATCTGTCAATATCACTAGACCTCAGCTCAAGCGGAAAACGGTTCACTTTAAACTTCTCTCTAGTGGCGGCGCTCTCTTCATTTAGCTTGTCTTTCAAGATACCGAGGGCATTGACGAGCGCTACAGGCTTGCTATTAGCGTTCAGAGAACAGGCGCTTCGTTTTTTATTTTCTTGCCCTCATTTGAGGATTTCCTGTTGCAGGCCGTCGTTCAGACCAACTGTAGGGTAGACTGATGTAGGCGTGCGATCCAAACGACTGCATCCACTTGGAGAGTGAATGAAAGGTACCTGAAATTACTTGAATATCTACAGAGAAGAGAGACACTGTGGCTGCTCCTTTATTCCTTTCCCAAACTGCAAAAAATGACTTAATAATGATAAAGACTGATAACGGCTCAAAAAATTACGAATTACACAAATGATATTGAGACATCCAAATCTCGAGAAACGGACTACATTGTCCCAAACATAATGACGATTATCATAACTATATTGACAGTTGCCTTGCTTCACCAGTGGCGATGTTTTGTGAAATCTTCAGTTCTAGAAGATACTAATACAGTCTACTTCTTTGAGACTAAATTCTCAAGGTAATACTTCTCCCCTCTACGTCATATTCTGTTTTAACTGTTTTCTTTAACAAAAATGAATCAAAACTTAAAAGTAATCAATCATATTGTAGCAGGTATTGATCAGTCATTTTATGGGGACAAAGTAATACTGAAGCATCAAAGTTATCAGTTTTCACAAAACCTAGCGCCATTGAAACAATTGCTGATCAACATTACCACTTGTTGCAATGGACGACCTGATGCAAAACATAAAACCAATAACGTCCCAAACGCCAGCTTCCCCACATGACTCTCAAATATATAAATGCGTCACGTTAGGCGATCGCTCTGCAACAGACCACGCCGGTACTTCGCCGCGTTAGCAAAATCTCTGGCACATCTCTGGGGCGTCAAGGTGCGGAGTCTCTTTGAGAGGCGGGGGTGTTGATTCAGGAGTACTTCGCATATCGTCGGTACACAAAAAAATTACTTCTCAAAAATCATCAGTTTAGTGAAGAGAAAAAATAAATTGTTTAGAAAATAAATATGGATAAAATAACAAGTGTCCACAAGGATATTTTGGTAGTTGACTTAAAATTTTTGGACTCGAGTACCAAATTCGGTAGGTGAAACTCAATAGGCGTGCCGTTGAAACGCATATCCATTTCTGAATATATTTGTTGCCTAAAAATAACAAATTTTCGAATTGTTCCAATTTTTATTAATTTATTTTCTAATCCTAATTTTGATCCAGTGGTGGCCAATTGTAAATTGCAAAATTTTACGTACGTTCGTATGCTTGAATCAGTTATAACCACTCAATATTCTACCCCCTAACTCATGTTTGAAGTACTTGCACGTACTAAAATTTCCTGTTCATATTGAATTATTGCATTGTTAATATTAGAAAGATGTTTTAAGCATATTCTTCAAGTTCGAAGCTAGTGGGATGTTTCCAATTTTTATTTTTCAAATTGTGTTTGGCATGAAAATTTTGAATGGGTATTAATTGAAATGTCAGCGTAACTTATTCATTATTATATCTATTTTAGGTTATACATGTATTACCAAAAATAATCCCATCAGGATTCTACAGCCCGCTTCATACAATCGATCTGTTAAATCAAAATATTCAATTTACTGTAGAAGATGAAATTAATACTAAATTATAAACATGTTACCACCATAGATTGTAATAGCAAAATTACTACTAACTGGAGCAGTAAGCCATCGGATGCATTCTAAATGTTTACTCTAAACCACTTTTTTGATATCAGAGATCCATAAAATGGGTTTTCTGCCAAAACACTCGCAACTTTCCGCTGCAGCATTTCAATACTTTTCTTTCCTACGTAAGTCCGCAATAGGCATTTTGTAAACGGGAATAACGTTAACAAAATGAAATGTCTAAGTTTTAATAAAACGTATGGGAGACAAACCAAATGGAAATTAAACTTAAGAATAAAGCAACATTTGAATTTAAATAAACCCGCACATATAAATAATTCAGTGTCACTTCATAGTTTAGAACTGTCTCATTATATGAATATCCAAAAATTTTAATTACTGATACAGAATCTAGAAAATAACCACGCTTGATTTCAGAAACTTTACATATTAAATTCAATACTACAATTAACAGCAAATTTGAATCCATTATTTCCACAAATAAGCATGACAATATAATTTCCGAATTGAAATAAAAATAATTATTTATAAAAGACAATAATATAATCATTCACTCTCCCGAACTTCCTTCTTACTTCCATTCTTTACCCTCTCCATTGCTGCCATTCCGTCGCAAACATTCAGACGCACCATACGTTCACGGCTATCGGTACTAGTGTACACACAAGGTAGCTACGAGGTTTCCTTTAACATATGCTTCTTTGGAACCCGTTGAATATAATTAAACATTATATATAATATTTATAACCCCAAATATTTTAAAAAAATGTAAATCTCTTGATAAAAAACCGAACAGCTTTTGAAATTTTGTGCCTGTAGTATTAAACTAGAATTAAAGAAATAAAAAATAGTAATATTATAAAAATTTTGATTGTCCTTTATTACAAGGAAGAATATGTATTTATTTATAAGATAACACGATAAGTAAACAGCGTTCAATATTTTCTTCACTCTTTCTTCTGTGTGATTAGTTTTTATTATCCCCTTTCGGCGAGAACTTTTCCACAACTCAAAAACGACTATTTTAGTGTGCTCTTGCGTGCACAAAAAAATTGTTTTCTAATTCTCAATATATATGCAACGGAAGGCAGTTGTGTTATTTTTAGTTAGTTCATCGTGGTAGATTTTGTATTTGATATTTCTTAACTACTCCATTTAAGTTAGTATGTCACTTATTCACGGTATGCTATGTACTTATCTATACTCTACTTTACACTACGCTCTGTACTAATCTTACAAAGCTGAGAAGTATTTGAATTTCGGTAACTGAATGTTTACTTTTCCACTTGATAATTTTTTTTCAAAGAATATTTGTTGTGCATTTATTTCTGATTCTTGAATATTTCTCGATAAGTCATCCTGAAAAAACATGAACAACATAAATTTAATACATAGAGATAAGAAAAAGTTATGCATTTAAACATCGTTTTATTTTGTTAATTACAGTAAATTAAAGATATTTAGGCTTTTATTTTAAAATAATTACGTCATAAAAAATATGATTTTCATTTATACATCTCAACAAATATAAAAAAAGGCTAAGATTTTACGTTAAATAACAGAAAATATGTTGTGAATCCTATATTGATAATCACTGCTCTACGCTACCTCACTAATACAAATCGTCAAAACTCAGTTTTCTTTTGAAATTACTTTTTCATCAGATGACATTCCCTTTGAGCGCCACAAAATATAGAAGAGACTTATCCTTATCCTTCCTTTGTGATGTGTTTAATTTGTTATAAAAGGAATGTCCTATCCTTCTCCCTACTGGCCTGCTTTCAGTTGCAAGAACACAGTTTTATAGGGATTTTCTTTGAGATTGACTCTACTTCTGGAAAGCTTGGAGCCCTTATGTCGTGGCACTCGAGCCAAAGCTTTGGCTCTAAAGAAATGCAGTGAATTTTGTGGGTGCTAAAACTTCCAAATTACTCTTTTCGCTGCTGATTTATTCAATACCCTCGTAATATGTCAACTCTATTAGCCATGGAAATTTATTAAAAGAGATCCGGCTCTGACTGAAAACTTAAAGCACCATATGGTGGTTTATTACTGGAGAAATTTTAAGTTCATTTGGTGATTGATAATCTGTTTTGGTTCTGGTTTCAGAAGAATGAGAAAGGGATATGCCCATTTGCTTCAAATTTGTTTTCAGTGAAGTAAATACTTATGAAAATCATGTCAGTTTTTTCAACACTATTCAACACTCACTTATATACGTATATCTACTACTACTTTATCTGAAATGCAATAATAAGGATTATAATACGCATTAGGTATTTTGATCAGTATTATAATGTAAAAATAACGTTCGAAACCTGCCAGGTCAGTCGTGGTTATGCACGTTGTTCCCTGTAAAATTGAAATGCATTCGCATGTATATCATACGATGGACAAAAGGGAAAATATATCGCGGTGTCAATAACCACGGTTGTTGGGTTGCATGTGCATATCAAATTCATGATTGAATCGAGGAAGTTGATAATTTTTTGTGAAGTGCAGTTTAACAGTCGCACCAATTAATTCTATTCAAGTAATACAGAAAATAATATGAAATATAGAAAATATCAAATTACAAAACTCATTTTATAGCAAATGTGTCTGTGTTGACTATCAAAACATATTGCAAACACAATATACGATTAAATGAATCCATATTTCTTCAATGAGATAATTGTTTTCAAATTTGTTATCGAAGAGTGACGTTTGTATATTTTAAATATAACGTACTTTCAATTCACAAATGCTTAGTATAATTAACATTTGTGATTGCAACAGTATTTACTGCCAACACAAGAAATACAAATGTTTTTTTCAGAAAATGTAGGTATTGATATTTTGTTCTAAAATGTCAAAATCTTTTCTTCTCTCTCTCTCTCTCTCTCTCTCTCTCTCTCTCTCTCTCTATATATATATATATATATATATATATATATATATATATATATATATATATATATATATATATATATATATATATATATATATATATATATATATATATATATATATATTAGCGGTGAACTCCGACGCCATCTGACCGATCTCCATTGAAGATGGAACATCTGCATGTTTTTTCACCGAGAAGGTTTTTTTGCTGTTAATTCTGTTGTAATCACACTAGATGGCGCAGTAGAACAAAACCAAATATTCAAGTAAAATGCAACCTGTAAAACTCGGCAGCATATCGTTAAATAACTCGTAAACGGATCATTCTATGGCATTTAAAACTAAAATTTTGAGGCCAAAGGCCTAAAAATCATTTCTCACATCGTAATCTACAGGATGAGATCTTCTTGAACATTCTATTACATTTTTTCTGATCCGGTGCTTCTTGATATTGCACCACATGCTCAGAGACTTGCCGAATCTGTAACTAAATGTGAATGAAAAGGATAAAGAGACAGAGGCAGAGAGAGAGAGAGACATACACACACAAACAGAGTCAGTCATACAGAGTGAGACAGGCACAGAGAGACGGAGAGAGAGAGAGAGACTGTGAGAGAAACGGAGAGAGAAAGAGAGAGAGAGAAGGAGAAAGAGTGAGATGAAGGGCAAAACAACGCCTGGCAGGTTCCGCTAGTAACTGATAAAATTGGATTGCTTCCCACGCACGCGATGCGAGCTCTCACGAAGTTTACGGGAGCCGGCCCCTGCATGCTTTTCACACAAGTATTGAGGTGTCCGCAATTACCACAACCAAACAGCACCAAATGAACCTTCTATAACTATTTGGCGGTCCTGGGAGACTACTAGGACAAAATGCTGAAGGAAGGTCTCAGAACAGCGTCCTGAACCATTGGTACCTCTGCCTAGGACGCAGCGTCTCCCAGACTGCTGAAGTTACGGACTCAGGCCGCGAAAACCTACGCTTTCGTATGTACCTTCTGGTGAACAGGAATATATAAAATCTTTGCGCAAATACTCAATTATGGCACAGAAAACACTTTCAAGAAATAGTGTACCGTGCTTTACGTAGCATTGAACCAGACCCGGCTGCAACTTTTATCTTCTTGTATTCGCCAGTAATTCGCGCTGAAATGCCGCACCTTGTGCAACTCTAATCTGTATTTTCTACAAACTAACGTCTTCCACTAGGCTCCTGTTTAGGCGACCTTGCAGAAGGCACAGACTTATCGCTATAGGGACGACTGCCAAGACGACCAAGAGTTGGTACAGTCGGCAGCAAAAATGACAGACGCGGAAAAATGTTCAATTTTCGAAATTTTCTAAAAATCAGAGTATTATCGAAAATTAGACCTGTACCATTCTCTTAAACGTCCTTCACACTGTCCAACAACAAAATTTAATCAAAAAAGATGGAAAATGCACTAAAATATCAGTTTTAAATTCAAGGGGCTCCCATTCATTTTTTCATGGATAAAATTAGTTTTTTCTTCTGCGATGTATTTTATATCATGAAACAGAAACGTAATTGTACATGAATTGTTAATGATTTAATATCAATATTCAGCGGTAATAATTTTAGCAGTAGTACTAGTAGTAGCAGTACTAGTAGTAGCAGTACTAGTAGCAGTGATAGTAGTAGTAAGTAGTAGTAAGTAAGTAGTACTAGTAGTAGTAAGTGGTAGTAGTAATAAGTAGTAATAAGTAGTAAGTAGTAGTAGTAGTAGTAGTAGTAGTAGTAGTAGTAGTAATAGTAGTAGTATTAGCAGTAGTAGTAAGTAGTAAGTAAGTAGTAGTACTAAGTAAGTAGTAGTAAGTGGTAGTAGTAGTAGGTGGTAGTAGTAGTAGTAAGTAGTAGTAAGTAAGTAGTACTAGTAGTAGTAAGTGGTAGTAGTAATAAGTGAGTAGTAGTAAGTAGTAGTAGTAATAAGTAAGTAGTAGTAGTAGTAGTAGTAGTAAGTAGTAGTAGTAGTAGTAGTAGTAGTAGTAGTAGTAGTAAGTAGTAGTAGTAGTAGTAGTAGTAGTAGTAGTAGTAGTAAGTAGTAGTAAGTAAGTAGTAGTGATGGTTAGTAGTAGTAGTTACAAAGTGGTAGTTACAAAGTGGTAGTTACAAAGTGGTAGTTACAAAGTGGTAGTTACAAAGTGGTAGTTACAAAGTGGTAGTTACAAAGTGGTAGTTACAAAGTGGTAGTTACAAAGTGGTAGTTACAAAGTGGTAGTTACAAAGTGGTAGTTACAAAGTGGTAGTTACAAAGTGGTGGTTACAAAGTGGTAGTTACAAAGTGGTAGTTACCAAAGTGGGCAGTTACAAAGTGGTAGTGGTAGTTACAAAGTGGTAGTTAGTTAGAAAGTGGTAGTTTAGTTACAAGTAGTTACAAAGTGGTAGTTTAGAAAGTGGTAGTTAGAAAGTGGTAGTTAGAAAGTGGTAGTTAGAAAGTGGTAGTTAGAAAGTGGTAGTTAGAAAGTGGTAGTTACAAAGTGGTAGTTAGAAAGTGGTAGTTAGAAAGTGGTAGTTAGAAAGTGGTAGTTAGAAAGTGGTAGTTAGAAAGTGGTAGTTAGAAAGTGGTAGTTAGAAAGTGGTAGTTAGAAAGTGGTAGTTAGAAAGTGGTAGTTAGAAAGTGGTAGTTAGAAAGTGGTAGTTAGAAAGTGGTAGTTACAAAGTGGTAGTTACAAAGTGGTAGTTACAAAGTGGTAGTTACAAAGTGGTAGTTAGAAAGTGGTAGTTAGAAAGTGGTAGTTAGAAAGTGGTAGTTAGAAAGTGGTAGTTAGAAAGTGGTAGTTAGAAAGTGGTAGTTAGAAAGTGGTAGTTAGAAAGTGGTAGTTACAAAGTGGTAGTTACAAAGTGGTAGTTAGAATGTTGTAGTTACAAAGTGGTAGTTACAAAGTGGTAGTTACAAAGTGGTAGTTACCGTGTGACATCTTTTTTCCAATGCTTTCTATTCTACATTAAAGACCACAGAAGTCAGTTTTGTTTTCTACCTGTTCCCGAAGACAGGCATGTCAAACCAGGCCCGCTTGAGCTTCTTGGTCGCTTGGAAACTCCGGCCCTCCTGCAAGTATGAACCAGTTCCCCTGACAACGCGCTATTTCCCCTCAAAATCCAGAAAGTGATGTACAACCGCAAGGTGACGCCACGTAAGGCAGGGTATAGAGGCATCATACGAAAATATGTTTGCACGATTTGTTCTATCATCGAGATTTGAACTATGTTTATTTCCATTTTAAATTCTAAGTTGTATAGACTTTTTTGCCAAAGGGCAGTGATATTTTTAAATAGCGAATTTCTGACTGTTTTTGTTTTCTATAATGTTTTGTTAAATCATGATTTTTTGTGTATAGGAATAATTTGAAATAAATTAACAAGTCTCTATAAGTTCGACACTGCGTATTTCTCATATAGGTGCTAATTTTTTCTTACATTTTCGGTTCATGGCTCTTTGAATATTTTTCTCAGAATATTTCCACACTTTCTAAGAATATTTCTACTCTTTTTCGAAAGAAACAGGAAATTCGGAATGTTCGACAGTGCGAATTTCCCATTGAGGCACTACTTCATTTCTTACTTTCTGCGGTGTATTGCTCTTTCACTATTTTTCTCAATACATTTCTAAACTTTCTAAGAATTTCTCTGCTCGTTTTTCATTATTCAGGAATCGCAATCATATATTACAATAGTCCAGACAAAATATTCCAGAACAGACTACTCTTCACACTGAGCTCTCGTTGTAATTTTTGAAAACCTTTTCCCCTAAATTATCCTATAGATTTTTTTACAACTCCCACGTCTTGTAAACAAATTTTGAAATTATTTGAAAGACATACACTCTAGGATCATGTAATAAAGTTCTCAAATTTTCAAGACTGCCCCTTCATAACATAGAAAATTGAATGACATGTAGTGTGAAGATTTGTAAATCTTTAATTATTACCAACAAATTCCTGGTATTTATAAAGCGGGACTGCTGCACGTTTAATGCTACATGATCGGATGAAGACGTAGTTCTGATGTTTTCATTTGATGTTCCCAATCTACCGCGCGTCTTTTCGGTTACGGAACGGACCTCCCGGGTTCTCTAGACTGGGAAAGTGAGCGTCGCTTCGAGTTTCGGAAATGTTCTTAAAGTTCCGGTAAGGCAGATGCTGCAACAAAATGGGAAACAAAAATTATTTTCCACGACTATCTAGTATACCTCTGCAGCATAATCTATAAATTAATTGTTTTTTGATTACTACTGTGAATAACTCGCTGATGTCCTTTTTACAGCTGAATTCACTCTCTATGCATATCTACAACGATCGTGATTGGGAATTTCATTCTGTATTGCTCTAGTTGCCGTGGCACGTGGGGGGCAAAAGTCGGCGCCTAGTGGTTTATGGCTTTGTCCCTTTTCGGAATATACCAGAGTAGAAATTGTTGCAGATATTTGTGAGAATATACGCTGCCAACAATCTTACTATTTTTATAAAAGTTTCATAAAGTTTTGCGACGCTGAGAGATGTGACTGTATTTGTTACACTCTTTTTCATGCAAAATTACCCTACAAACCATCACGTATGTTAAATTAAGATATTATATTTATTAAGATCTATTTTTTGCAGCTGAAAAAACCTTTTAGGAGCAACATATCAAAAATTATTAAATTAAAGATAAAATACAATATCATTTGAAGAGATCATATTTACATTGACATTTTCTGATGTGGTAATTACGTTTCCTCCGTTATTTAAATAAACATATGAGGCACTTAGATAATAACGGCAGCTTCCAACCAACACGTTTACTCTTGCCGTATACCTATCATGTGGTGAAATATTAAATGATTTGGGATATGGCAAAACTCTCAAATTCCACCTGCGAAAATTTGCCCGGAGGGTAAATGAACGTGAAGAAAAGCAGGAAAAGCCATTTTTCTGAAAACGAACTTCGATTAGGATCTGCCGGTATTGTTCTGAGCGCCTCTCATGATTTCATATTTTTTGCGAACTCTCTTTGATGAAACTTTTGCGTAGGAGAGTTTAACATGTATTAAAAACGCTTCAAATTAAATTGAAATGAATTTTAGAGTTTATATAATTTGATCTTTTGGGCGACATTTAGTTCCAAATCAAAAATCAAACGAATCAATACTTTCTCTCTATGTGTCAGAAAATGAACAGTTTTACGTCAAACTTCATCTATATCAACTTCGCGCAAGCCACATTTGGATGTCTCAAACCATTTCCGCGATATACGCTGTGTCCACTGTGGGTAGCGCAACCGGTGAATCTCACAAAAACCATCCGTTGATGAAATATTTTTATAATTGTGATACGCCTTCTGGTTTTAGTTTTTTTTATGTTGACGAACATCATGCGTCGACGAACTTGAAATGAACACCGATAGGAAGATTTACCTGTACACGTAACTAGCGTACGGCTTACTCCTATAAATAAAGTCATTTGTATTCGCGGCCGAATCCCACGCAAACGCCACCCGTACTTCCAAATCTCGCGCGGAGAGGCCCGAAAGCCGCGGAGAAAGAAATTACGGTTCGACTGTGGCGTGCGGTGCGCATAAGAGCGCGTGGTGATCGAGGGGGAGAGCTGGTGGCGGTGACGTGGAAATGGGGAATCGTATTATCCGCCTTCGTTTGAGAGGGAGGTGGCCGCCGGCATTGAACCGCGCCGTGCCGCGCGGCCGCGCCGGCGCCGCAGGTCTTTCATCACCTGCTTCATTCCCTGACCGGAGCGAGCGCGAAGCCGGCGTCCACGCCCCCCCCCCCGCCCCCCACCAAACCGCGCCAGAGACACCACTCCAACTAATTGGATTTTGATTAAATATGGTTCAACTAGCTCTCAATAAAACTCATTCCAATTCAATTACGGTCAATTTTCGAGAATACGAATATCCACTCATTATGACCAACTAAATAGAAATCTTGCTAATTGTTGAAGAGAGATGTTTTAATTGCAAATACTATCCACTGCTATAATAAACACTTAAAGTTGCCTGTGATATAAATTCCTTCGTATTAATACCGGAGTCGTGTAGAGTGAGAGCGAATTCACTGTATACCAAGATATGTAATAAGTTTGCGGGCTTGAGAGTTAAAGTGGATGCCCGCTCGTTGCAATGGCCCAATGGTTGTTATCATAGTGAGCTCGAATTACCCCGTTTAATGGATATTTATTAGGTATTTATGCATGTCTCATAGCGGAGAGCTTACCGTTAGGCTGATCCCACATTTGAAAAACTCAAGTGCATGTGTCTGAGGTTCACTAAGTGTTAGTGTGTGTGTCTCGAAGGACTCAAGATCTGGAACGGGTAATCTGCAGAATGTGGAATAATCGGTGTGAACAATACCTAATAAAATAGTAAATATTGGGAAATGTAACTTAACTACTTTTGATTGTACAATTACTTCCTTCTTAGCTCAAAATTGGTAATGAAAAACGAGAACGAATGCTTGGCAACATTACAGCGAACCTTCCTTCTTCGCAGAGGCAAGTCTCACTCGAACAGCAAATCCTCATAAGTCTCCGATAAGCCATAAATACAAAATCGGGTTTAATATCTGAGGAGATCTCCGATATGACTTTTCTCCGCCTCCTCTGAAAGGAATGGAGAAGAGCAAGGGAAATGGAAAGAACGAGGGTTAGAGGGAGGCGGTGGATCAACGCAACGGAAGATTTGCACCAAGGCATCACCCTACGCCGTGGCAAAAGCAACCTCGCTTCCCCTTGCATCAGCAGTTGCCAAACTTCTATATTCTCAACGAGTGTCACCCCTGTAGCTCGCGTGGCTTTTCACGTGGCCACTGCCGTTTTAGATTCACCTTTATTTAACTGAGATTGCCTTGAGGTCTCTGCTGCCATCGGTTCGTTCTGCATCAACAATCCTTTCCATCATTATTATAATTTATTTTTTTCCACATCTCTTCGTCATCAAGAGCGTTCGTTTATCCATAATTTTGTTTTCGTTGAAACGTTCGCATCTACGTACATAACTCGAGTTCACTCTTTCTTATCTAGATCCTTTTTGCTTTTTCTATCTCAACTTTTCACCAAAAATACATTTCCTCCTTATCGTTCCTCTCTTTTTACATACTTTTTCGCATCCCTAACCTCCGAATTCTCCATCATTCACGTTCTTGCTCTCCTCAATCGCCCATGTCCCTTGTATCAAATCTCCACGAGAACCTTCCATCATCACAGTGTCCGACCCGGTCTTTTTTCTCGGCCTCTCCACCCGGCCGACGCCCCCCGCAGCCGCCTGTTCACCCCCGCCCACCGCCACCGGCCCCGCGGCCGAAGGCGGCCCCAGATCAATCGCGCGACCAACCCGCGGGCGACGACGGCGGCGGGGGCGGTGGCGGGGGCGGCGGCCGCGGAGGCGGCGGAGGCGGCGCCGGCCCACCGGGCTTTGGCCCCCGACCCTCCGCGCTCACAGATGCGTGGAAGGTAGGTACTATCCTTGAAGATTATGTAAAAAGGCTATTCAATATATGCAAATGGCTTCTTCAAAAACTTTTCCAATATGCCTTTAAAAGTATTCCAGGACTACAGACCTTAATAAAACCTAGCCCCAATGCTTCAATACAGATTATTTATGGAAAGCAAAGTCGGACGAACACGAAAATATATAGTTCTAGAAAAGTGCCGTAAAAATGCCGTGGTCATGGAATTGATTTCTTTGTTGATTCGAACACGGAACGGGGATTCCGGCCAAGACAGACACGTGCAGGGTGGAACATATTTTTACTATTTCGAGAGCCAGTACACCAAGCCAAGGGAAATACAAAAGCATTCCAAGCATTAAACTTTCGTTAACATTCACAGAACCAGACTCCGGGTTCAAATTATTAATTTTTGATTGACATGTGAAAGATGCAGCAACCTGTATTTCTTGTCAAAAGTGTCCAATTTTATATGTGTCCAATTATCCCATATCTATATTGAAAAAAAGTTCATTGTTTATTGTAATGATATCCTATTAAAGAATAATGATATATTTTGAAGGAGTTACGAGTATCATTTTGAAATTATTGAAACGTGCATCTTACCTTACCGTACAACAAAAATCAGATAAGATTTTTGGATATTGTTTCACCTATTTTTTCTCTTAACTGAGGCATTTTTAATTTAAAATATTTTTTTAGTAATTTAATCACTTATGACAATAAACTGTAACTTCTGGAAACAAAAAAAAACGCGAATCTTTGCCCGAGAGAAAAAAATCAAAAAAGGGTTATTTGTTCCCAAAGTCTAATAATTAAACACATTAAATTCACATAACATCCAGTGTAAATGTGTATATCACGATCAATAGGACGCAGAAACATAACGCATAAATCCTTAGTAGCATACCAACGATCACAATTAATGCAAAATTTTCTCCAACACTCTCATTTACTGACACAGTGAGATAACTGTTAAACGTTCATTTTGGAGGTTATTTCCTCTGCCCTCATTTTTCTTTTAAAGTAAAACGTGACCAATTGAATACGCTTTACATGCTATGAATTGGGGTACCAAAAATTGCTCACAAAACCAACCCAATTACAGCTATATTGGCGAGTGACGACACTATTCAGTTGCATGCACTTCATTTCCAATCCATTACCACGTCCGTCTACTCGGTCTTCAAAAATGTCCTTTTATGTCCAGTCGAATAAATTGCATTTCAATTCAACAGGTTACCCTAAACATAGTAACAAGCTAGACTACCTTTTTTCACTATTTTCCGGCGATTACCATTACTCCACATTCCAGATTAACGACCGCTGTGAATAGTAAGGGCCCGACTGCCTCTGGTTTACAACCTGAGAAACGCCGTGAATGAGCGCCGTCCGCGATAGGAATTCTGTTCCTTTGGAGCTTAACGAACGCGCTACGCTCACAGACGCCTGTATCTCTTGCATCTCCCTCCGCCTTCATCCACCTTCAACTCACTCGAACACCTCTTTTCCCGATCATTAACTTCACCCACCTTCCATCTTCCGACTGAAAACTTCCTTCCGGCTGTTATAAGCCTTTAACTACCTTTTCTCTTCTCATTCTACGTTCCTTCCTCGCTTCTTCCATCTCTCTACCAGCGTGCTTCTTCGTAATATTTCATCAAATCTGTCTATTTATTTTTTTTCTTCACCTCTCTACTATTTCATTTTTATTCGTTCGTTTCAATCTATTCTCCTATTTTCGCTTTTCTCCCCTTGAAAAACACCCACCTCAATCCTTTCCTTTCCTTTTCCCCCTCAATCAAAACGTGTCCTCTTTTCTTCCGCGGCCTCCCCCTCTCCCTCTTTGTCCGCCCATCTTCTCTTCGCCCACGGAATAGCAGTTAGCTGCCTCTGCGGCCCCAACGCTCCACAAAGCGGCTTTCTCACGCTCCCCAATGAGGAGCTTCATATTTCGACGTCACTTCTACGAGCTACCCGCGACCCCATGAAAAGGCTCGGCATAAAAAGGACAATTTTCCGCAACATCCAAACGCCAAATAGGGATTTAAGGAGGTTATTTAATTTGAAAATCGCCGCCGCCGGCGCAGCGCCACAGGCAGGCGGAGAATGAGGCCGAAAGGCTTCTGTCGAAAGCAGGCAACGCTCCGCGCGTGTGCACGCTCGATACGCCGCCACGCATATGCACCTTTTTTCTTCTTTTTCTGTCTCTGCCACTTTTGACAGGCCTTCGCGGAGGAAGGCCTCCTTGCATGTTCGCCGCACTCGCGGAATTGCAGATCGGAAACCGTTTCCCACAACGAGTGCTTACTTTTTCAAGAGGACAGATTGACAATCGGATGTATTCGGAAAGCGAATGGAATGGTTAGGGCGGCGATTAACGAGATTACAATGAATGATCCTTAGTAAAATACATTTTTATTCAAATATTTTTATTATGGCGTGTTTCAAGCGCTGTAAAATGACACCATATCTTGTAATATCAAAACGTTTGGATGCTCTCGAGTTACACCTCATGACTAACTTTTCATATTACATTTTGTAGTTTCTTACACAATACTTACTGTACGTAGTGTAAAAACCTAATTTCATTATTTAATTACGTGACCTGTCAAGAAACTCAATTATTTTAATATTTCTTTTTTGTGACCTTTCATGATGGAAAAATAAAGCATTCGGGAAATGAATTTCATTTTGTTAATACGTGATACCGATCGGCCAAGTCTAAACATTCAATTAATGCATCATGTATTCAACTTGTCATCCACAGCCACAACAGTGAAAATCAGTGATGTGGTATGCTATTTGTTTTTTTTGCTTGTTGGGTTGTACATAGTTCAGTATTACACTCTTTCATATGTAATGATGACTTACTACTAACTTAATACTATACTTAACCTAATTCTACTATTGCTACTACATTGGGGTAGATTACTCATGAGAGTATCTATTGTTCACAAATGTTTGAGAATATTTTTAAGAATGAATCGAATGGGTATCTATTGTTTATTCTGGTCTGTGTGTTGTTCGTTGAGGCTAGATTGTATTGTTTTAGTTGGTCTATTGAGTTTAGGATGGAGTAGAAATTATTGGATATGCGTGCTATTTGATAGGTGATTGGGTTCATGTTTAATTCTCTGTGGAGTTGTTGATTTGAAATGAACCATGGGGCGTTGGTGATTGTTCTGAGGAATCGGTTCTGTATTATTTGTATTTTCTTTTACGTTGGATGGTGCGGCATTTGTCCATATGGGACATGCGTATAGCTTTATGGGTCTTATGATGGTTTTGTATAGTGTTATTGAATTTGTTAATGAAAGTTTGGAGTTTTTATTCAGTAATGGTTTGAGTTGGATTAATCTCACTTTGGCCTGTTTTATTTTAATGTTGATGTGGTTTTTCCCGTTGAGTTTTGTATTGAGGTGTAGTCCTAAGTATTTGATAGGTTGAATGAATGGTGTCCAGTTTATTATGCTATTGTTTAATAGTAATGGGTGGGGAGCAGAGATGGTCTTAATGAAAAAAAAAAAAAGATTTTCATTTGTTCGGGTTTAGTTTGATTTTTCATTTTGTTGCCCATTCATCTATTTTGTTTAAATGTTGATGAATTTTTGTACTGCTATATGACAATGTGCGACTTGATATGAATATTGCCGTATCGTCGGCGAATTGTGCAAGTTGCGTGTAACGTGTGATGGGGATATCTGCTGTGTAAAGATTAAATAGCGTTGGGGATAGTGATGAGCCTTGTGGAAGTCCTGCTTCTATTGTGCGTGGGTTGGAGCTATGATTGTCTATGGTTACTGTGAAAGATCTGTCTGATATAAATTGTGTGATAATGTTTAGTAGGTATTTAGGTGTTCCTATAGTTTTGAGTTTGTAGATTAATCCGGGGTGCCAGACTCTGTCAAAAGCTTGAGATACGTCTAAGAGTATTGCTATTGTGTGTTTCTTTTCTTGAAAGCTAGTGTGAATATATTCAGTTATCCTGAGTAATTGGTGTGCAGTTGAGATATGGTTTCTGAAACCAAATTGATGATTTGGGATAGCTTCTGACTTTGTTAGGTGATTATTGAGTCTTTTTAAAATTAGTTTTTCAAATATTTTTGAAATAGTTGGCAGGAGACTTATTGGTCTATAATTCGCTGCAAGACTATGATTAGTGTTTGGTTTAGGGATCGGGATTATATTTGATATTTTCCAAGAACGTGGGAAATAGCCTAATCTGAGTGATGCATTATAGATGTTATTTATATGTGCAATTGGAGATGTGGGCAAGTTTTTTACTATTTACTCCACAAACACACTTACGATCATTCTCTTAAGAAAATCTGTAAAACTTACAAATACACACACGAGTTCCTTCCCTTTATCTGCACATGTTTCCAGCAGGGAATTAATATGTTCCCAATAGATAGGAACGATGGCTCCGAGTCTGACCGCGAAGAGGATAGCAGTCGGCACGCAAAGTGGGTGCGCTTTAAATTTTGAGTTTATGATATATAACTTTCTGCTTCAACGTTACTGCTCTATTAAAGCCAACGTGCTAGCTTGAGTGTCAGCCACGCGACACGTATCCAAATATAGACCACATGAAAATTAAATTCCACTGCAATCAATCATCTATTCCGGCCGTTTAATTAGAATTGCAGCATGAGTTATTTTTTGCGATCGTTGTGGGTTGCGTGATTGTTGCGAGGCGTGTTCTCATCAAGTAACCAAACGTCAGTGAGTTTCGAGAAGCTTTCAAAAGTATAAACGCAATAACGAGATGTAGTCAGGCGTAGATATTGATTTTCTATGTACAACATATGCCTCCATTATCTTCTACAATAGAACAAAGAATTATTTTCTTCAATATATTAATGCAAGTTTATTATTATAAAAAGGATGCCCTTAAAATATTGCAAATTAGTATCTCATGAATCGCAAATTATAATAATTTATAGGAACATGGAAAATATGGATGAAAAGGAATTTCTAGCACAAAGAGCAATTACCAACCATTTATACATTTTTGTACCAATGATATTGCTAACGTGTGGTAAAAAAATCCCAATCGTGCACAACAGTGAAGTCAGTGACAGACCTGTAAACGCGTGCATTCATAAATAATATTCTTTAAACGCACTTTAACCATTTTTATATATCCAAGTCAATAAACAAAAAGTAATGTTTCTTTTCCATTTTAGTTGTGAAGAGACCGATCCAATTATATTCTTTGGGCGGTCATGAACCCCACATCGCTCCGTAAAATTCGCACCCAAAGGGGTGAGAGATCTAACTGGAAGGGGGAAATCGTAGACGCCGGCAAGAAAATCTGAATCGTACACAACTGTGACGATAGAGACTTGTAGATAGTGATAGTGACCACGATTGTAAACGCATGAATTCATAAATAATATTCTTTTAACCCACTTTTTCCATATCGGCTATGCACGATTCATTCTCTTAATTATATTCCTTGCGTGGTCATGAACCTTGCAACGTTCCGTATAACTTTAGCGCAAAGGAGGCGGAAAGGGGGGAGGTCTAACAGGTGTGGGGGTGGAGGTAGAGAAGGTGCAGGCGCCGTCATTGGATAAAGAAAATCTAATTCGTGCACAACTGTGAAGATAGTGACATTCCTGTAAACACAACTCATAAATCATATTCTTTATACCCGCTTTTTAACATTTTTATATCTCAAATTCAATGAATGGAAGTTTTTTCTATTTCAATCGTGCCGGATTGACCCTCCCAATTATATTCTTTGGGTGGTCATGAACCTCGCAACGCTCCGTAAAACTCGCACCCAAAGGGGGTGAGATCTAACGATGGGAGGTGGGGGGAAGTGGAGGGGTGGTGGGGTGGAGGCGGGGAAGGCGCAGGCGCCGGCTGCGAGCCGAGGGCGCGGAAACGGGCCTCCGAATCGCCCTCCGAGAAGCGCGCTTATTAAAGCACCGTATGGAGCGCCCGTTTCGCGGACGTTATTAGCTCTGCCCTATTGCATCATTTGTATGAGCTGTTTCGTTAGAAACGACCGGGTTGTTACTCTTATGGTGTCATAGCGATTATATTAATGGCCTCGTTCTTTTACATTAACGTCCGGCACCTGCGAAAAACAACTGGAATATCGATCGGAAAGTTTGAACTTTTTCGGATAATAGATTCATATTTTTTCCTCATCGTCACAATGTTACAGTATTTTCCGGGAAATGACACCTTCATTGGAATCTTAAATACCATGTGTTCGAGCGTTTTAATACCCATTTGGCTGTTAAAGCAGGATATACGGTCTTTTTCGAACGGAGTAAAGAGAGTTACCTACACTGTATCAACGCTTCTCGCAAGTTCAGAGGGGAAGGGGGTTCGCAAAATGTGAATATACGGAAGAAAAACTTAAATCACATATAAAGAGAACATTCTCTTTAGAATTCACATGGGTAGAGTTGTCGATCCACGTGCCAGAACTCATGACGTATTGGGAACCTGCTGCTTGATATGAATTTTGTTTGCACGATCGTTGAAAATTGGAATGAAGCATTTCCCTTTGCAGATGAATGCACGTATCCATTAATTTTACAGCATTGGCAAATCTTGTTGGTTTATTTAAGAGGTTTTATACCTCTGTTCATAATCTTAGTAAATGAAATCATAAATACAACGTGAATGAGAAAGTGGAAAGGTTTCTTTTACTTGTGTTAAAATGTATTAAAATGATTTTTCCGCTTTACAAAGTCTAATTTCTTGATATTAATTATAGTGCACATAAGTGGATTTATCCTGAATTAAAAATTAAACATACTGATCAATTGTTAGCATTTGTATCTGTTATTTCAAACATGTGAGCATTGCCGTATGTTGTGTATAAGTTTGGTTCTAACACAACCCTTTCACTGCGCCAAATATTTCTAAGACTTGCTCTTGCGTCGAAGCTGATAATTTTATTTTGATAAAATGGTAGGAAAAATGGATGATTTAATTTGAATACTCAGTCTTTTACATTTCGAATTAGACCTCTGTCGTTTTCTTCACACCTCCAATCTGTCCTGAATTAATACAACATTTACAATGAAGCAGAATTGAGATTAATGCATGTTTTATCACAAATACTGCTTAAAAGTTCGATTATATTTCCGTATAATTCACCGTTCTCCCATAATTCGTTACACTACACGCGTAAATTACATTCATGTCTTCCTACTCTCGCAATGAGACAGTTCATTGAACCTCAGAGCCCTTTTCCAATACTTTCTAAGTTTATCAAGAAATGGTAAGAACGACATCACATCATCATGAAAACAAGCAAAAGCAAGCATAAAAAAAGGCAAAAAAGGCAACAAAAATGAAATTCAAAATTATCGGCCCTTTTCTCTTCTTTCAGTTTTTTCAAAAATATTAGAGAGACTTTTTTACGTACGAATGGAAACCTTTCTCACTAAACACGACGCGCTTTCAGATTGCCAACATGGATTTAGAAAATCAAAATCAACGGAAACAGCTATATTTTCTTTTCTTAAAGATGTCGCCTCATCATTGGATCAAAACGAGGCACCTATTGGATTATTTTTAGATCTCTCAAAAGCTTTTGACGTCATTGATCATGACATTTTACTTTCCAAATTACCTTCATACGGAATTCGTGGTATTGCTCTAGATTGGTTATGTCCGTACCTTAAACAACGATCTCAGAGAGTTGAAATACCTTACTGGAATGAAGGAACATTACGTACGCACCTTTCCCACTCTTTGCCCATTGCATGTGGAGTTCCTCAAGGATCGATTTTAGGCCCTATTCTGTTCCTACTTTACGTAAACGATATGCCCTCGACGATTCGAAACGGAAGAACGGTTCTCTTTGCGGATGATACGAATATCCTTTGCAATAAAGAAACCGTAAATAGTACAATATCAGATGTTTCAAATTGGTTCCGAAATAACAAATTAATAGTAAACGAAAAGAAAACGGTTTTAATGCAGTTTTCCATATCAAATAAACAATTCTGTGCTCCATTGAAAATGAACAGTGTACCATTGACTGGTGTTAAGGCAACACAATTTTTAGGTCTCTCAATTCAGTCAAACCTTAAATGGAACGTCCATTTAAATGAATTGAACACAAAATTAAGTTCATTATGCTACGCGTTCAGAATTCTTGCAAATTCAGTCAGCGTTCATACTGCTCGTTGTGTATACTTCGCGAATGTTCATTCCCGCCTGAGATATGGCATAATATTCTGGGGAAATACATCTTATAGCTCCCAGACTTTTAGATTACAAAATCGAATTGTACGAATAATAAACAAATTACACCCACGTGATTCATGTAAGCCTCTCTTCATTAATCTAGGAATTCTACCATTACCGTGTCTTTTTATTTACGAATCAGTGGTTTTTGTAAAAAATGACTTGCTCAAGGGCGGGAATATTTTTTCAGAAAATGCCGAAATCTATTACTATAACACTCGACGTAGAAATCATATTCATCAGGTGACAGTATCAACAGCTCATTACAAAAAATTCACATACAATACATGTACATTATTTTACAACACTTTGCCAGATGACATTAAACGATTAAATTCGATAGAAAAGTTTAAATCCCAAGTGAAGTCGTTTCTGCTGCATAACTGTTTCTATACAATTAGAGACTATACTGAGCATCACAAGAAAAGTAACATTAATTTTAACAATGATACATAATGCATTAATTACCATTTGGACTGTATAAATGAGTATAAACAACCTGTAACAACTATTGTAACACAGCTTCCGGGTCAATGACCCCCATCTCGATCAGGTTTTTCGTCCAGTTTCCCTGATCCATTGAGCAAATGCTGAGATGGCCCCTTGTTTTGCTTCTGGACATAAATGTAACTTCATTTTCTGTGCACGTCTTCTAGAATTCAGTGGGAAATACAATTATTCAAATTATCGTTTCCATGTTGTCGCGGCAGGAAGTAATAAGAGCCAAAATTTATTGCTTATTTATCTTTGAAAATAGATTTTATTACATGGGAGTTTTTTGTTGTTTTTTTTCTCCCTTGCAAAATTCAAAATTTATTGCTTATTTACCCTTGAAAATAGATTTTTTTACATGGGAGTTTTTTTTGTTTTTTTTCTCCCTTTCAAAATTCAAAATTTATTGCTTGTTTATCCTTGAAAATAGATTTTATTACATGGGAGTTTTTTTTTCTCCCTTTCAAAAATTCAAAATTTAAGTAGTATATGACTTAGTGTAGGGATCACAGAATTTTGAAAATGTGCACACAATTCACTTTTCCCCATAGCACGTCATACGCAGTTTTTAACTGCTTTTTTGACGTAAAATAAAATAAACAAAAAAATAAAATAAGCAATATTCACGATATTAAGAAGTGACCTTGTAGCATCGCATCTGGATATTTACTCTGGGTTACTCTTCTCCCTCGTATAGTACAGAAGTTTTATTACTTTTTTGACGCTAAATAAATTAAACTAGCTGGACCTGTGCGAAGCTCCGCACTTTGTAAATCTTTTTTTCCTATGGCTTTTATCTAGCCAACAGCCGGTTACCCTTTACGTCCTGTTGGGACGCATATTCGACCATACACTAGACCAACACACTTGCGGGCTCCTCTGATCTGGGGTCAGCAGAACGCGAGGCCCTCCGCGACAACACATACAAAGTCAAGGGACAAAGAACCATGCCCAAGGCGGGACTCGAACCCACGACCCTTCGGACCGAAGCGCTGAGTCAATACGCGCTCTTAGCCACCTCGGCCATCCAAGTCGGCAAATCTTTGTTTTAAAAGTACAAATAACTTCGTCGTGCAATCCAACTTTGACCAGTCAACCCCTAAACTATGCGTTACAGCACCACAGGTCACGGGCTGTGCGATAGTAGTCATTCTTATATTGCCAATCACTAAGATTAAAAAGAACACAAAATCAAATATACCCTTAAATTTTATTGTGAAAGAGTTTTTCAGTCTTTTCCATTCAATTTAACTTTAGATAGATTTCTTGTATCTGCGCGTTTGTGACTACCCGTGCTATGCAGTAGAGGCATTCAGAAGAACTAAATCTACAAAAATGTGATAGAAAAATCAAAGAAGTATCAAGTTAAGAAATGTAATTCGACTCCCATTTGTCCTCCACCTGTCTCCACTTGCCTCCAGTCTCTTCATTTCCCCACATAGCCTCCATCTGACCTCTTCTGTCTCAACATGTCCCCAATCTTCCCATCTTCCACAACTTGTGTCCCTGAAACTCATCTGTGGCCACAAAATTCGTGTCCCTTAAGAGGAGCTTGTTTCAAGGGCCTAGGACGCATCAATCCCAAATTAAACACGTTTATAATGTATGTTGCAGTAATCTGTTTTATATGTGCGATGTGTTTTCAAACGCGTGTTTGTTCGTTTTAAACCTGATTGATGGAGAACAAGAGACAACAATACATCCCTATCCAGCACTAGCAAACTTACTTGGTAATGTGTCAAAAACCATCTATCCCCAATGTATTGTATATGGAGAAGATATTTTAATAATGTGTTTACAATGACGACTGTAGAGTATCGAGTTGACCAGAACACATATTTGAGGTCTAAGTAACTAAGAGGTGAATGATAAAATATCTTCTGTTTCATCTTATGCCAATGACACTTTAATTATGTATTGAATTCTTTTATATCACTCTGACAAATGATTTGTAAATCTGCTTACCTAATATCTCTATGTTAGAAACAAAAAGAATATGTTTATTTTTCCCCTCATGTCGCTACTCATACTTCCGCAATTCACAATCTCATTCACTCTTATAAGTTCCATATCTCTGAAACATTTTATTGATTTATATAGTTCAATAAGCACCATAGAAAACCCAAAACTTTACGCCAGCTTCTAATAAAATGCTATTAAGATTTAACAATTCTTCTGCTCCAAGAGTCAAATATTAGTGACCTAGGATTAGGGAAGGTTATTTCAAACATTGAATTATAATATAGGAGTATTTATGCATTGAATAAAGAACAAGTCATAGACAATATAAGCCATTATCAAACTACAATAAAACGAATGACGGGCTGAAGAAGGTTATTCTAATTTTCTATTTATATTAATATTCTATTTATTCTGGAATTATTGGAACCAATAACTAAAATACAATATTTATGGTTTTTAAAATTTACACATTTTAACTCCTATAGGTTCGTATTCTTTTTCAGCTCCATTTTCGTTAATTCCGGTTTTCCATCACCTTTTGTCGATAACTCTCCAATGAATATGTTGGGTGAGAAATTCACCCAACACATTTCACGGCGTCCATTTAATCTAATGAGCATGATATCTGTTTTTTCAGCCCTTAGAGTAAACATAATATTTCTGATTTTTCTCGAGATCCAACGTGAATAATACATCGAATAAGACACTTTGCAGGCTTGTGGTGCTGCAGTTTACTCACTATTTTCACCATTACCGAAATTATGTACTACTAGTGTCCTGCAGAAGCAAAAAAGCTGCTGAACAAAACCAAGTAACTTTTTTTAAAGTTGCACACTTACTTCTCAAGAACAACAAATAAAATACTCTCATATACTATAAAATGAATATTTTAATAAAAACAGTCTTCACGTATATTGCAATAGCAGAGTATAGTACGAGTGTAAACGGATAAATAGTATTCTTTACTTACCAATAATATTAAAGAAGTTGCTGTTCCATAGAGCAACATGTGAATAAAAAATATTTAATGGCGCACGGCCTCGTCCTTGTTGAATTGCTGTCGGATGACGTCAGATGTGTCGTAATCAGAAACGCACTTAGTACGATAATTATCTCGGTAATCAAAGTAAAAAAAATAGGCGTAAAAACGCAATCAAATATTTGCATTTTTGAATCAAAATTCAAACTGCTTCATTGTTTTTGAATTTCTTCAGAGTTCTTGGGGATCTAACGAAACCATATACTTATCTCACGCGGCCGCAGGCTGTTTAATTTTATTTAAATTTCTGGGTGCATTCTAAATCTGTAATATAGATAGAGATTTTATACGGTAGCCAAACGTAACGGAAATTGAATATTTATTTCTATGTAGTTAAAAACGGTTCTGGAGAAAAATGAAAAGTACGAGTTTGATAAAAAGAAAAAAGAAAAATATTAAAAGGCAAAAGCGGAACACGGCGTCTCTTCAATGGGATAGAGAAAGAGAAAGGTAAATTAATTCACCACATTCCAAAACGCAATAAGTACATGTCCTGTGTTTTAGAAGGCATGTTCTGTAAGAGGATAGGATAGAAAAAATAAGCATTTTGTTGAGCAGCTTAAGAAGCGTACAATGCAGAAGTATACTCTGTTCTAATTTTAGTTCAGAAACCTAGAATATAGGCGAATGGAATAATTTGGTGAAGAAATAAACATTACGAAACAAAATTAAAATCTTCTTTTGAACAAGTTGAACTGCAATTCCACGATCTCTAAATGCAGATCTCATCCAGCAAATATTATTGCTCTATTCATGTTCATTTTTTACGACATTATTCAGCATAGATTGAAAGGCAATAACCACGGCTGACGCGTAGGAACATTTGCGTTTGCGTAAACAACAAAACACAGAACGCCCGGGATCGCTATAGAAGAACGACCCTGACCCGCGCTGGCGGCTTGTGCGCTCAGCCGACGTTTTCACACCGGCGCGGCGGGAGGGCGGGCGTGGCGTGATGGAGCGGGATGGGCGGAGCCGGAGAGGGAAGAGTTCGTGGCGAAGTGGGGGTGGAGCGGGGGTGGCGCGAGACGGGCGGGCCGGAACGTAGATCAGCGGGCCGGTGGGGGGCGGCGAACCAGAGTAGAATGGTCGGAGCGGGGCGGGCCGGAGCGGAGCGGGTCAAAGTGGTGGGTTGGGTTGGAGCAGACCGGGCAGGAGAGGGCCGGGCCGGAGCAGGACGGACGGGTAGCGGGGCGGGACGGAACGGGGCGGGGCGGGGCGAGGAGGGGCGGGGAGGGGCGGAGCGGGCCAGAGTGGAGCGAGTCAAAGCGGACCGGGCCGGAGCCCGGTGAGCTGGAGCGGGGTGGACTGAAGCGCGTCGGGCGTGAGGCAGGCCGGACCGGGACAAGTCAAAGCGGGATGGGATGGTGCGGGGCGAGCGGGAGCGGGGCGGAGCGGCTCGAAACGGGGTGGGGCGGGGCGGGGTGGGGCGGAGCGGCCGGAGCGGGGCGGTTCGAAGCAGGCGGATCGGAGATGATGGACCGAAGCGGGGTGGAGCGGTGGGGAACGTGACAGAGTGGGGCGGGCACGAGCAGAGCGGGAAGGTAGGGTGCGGTGTGATGAGGCGGACGAGGCTGGACGTGGCGCGGAGTGACGGGTCGAGACGAGCGGTGGGTGGGGTGGCCCACGGAGCGCGAACACAATCCGCAGCGCCCGCCGCCTGCAGCGGATGTTGTAACCGCATGTGGCCGAGAGGGCCGCGCCACGGCCCTTCCTTAAAACGCAAACAACACCCTGCGTAATTGAGGCGTGGCCTGGCGCCGCAGCTCTGCGCTGCCGCCCCTGCAGCTGCCGCTGCCGCCGCCCCCGCCGCCTCCGTTGCCGCCGCTGCATAATGGAAGGCTTCGTGAGCCGGATATTGCGGCCACACCATTAGCGTTATAATCGCGTACGCGGGCCAGCTAATGCAGTACAATCTCTCCACCATAATTGAAACTAGGACTGTTTACGAATTGATTGATTCGCAATTGGTGTGGCCATCCACAAATCGTTCAACCTGCCACCAGAACTACGTGCCTTTGTGCGGATGGCGTGACGGGAGCCGGCCGCCCGGCCGGCCGTCGGGCCGTTGGACGGCGGACGGACGCCCCGAGGCGGGGGAGGAGTGGCGAGGTGACGGGGGAGGGGTGAACTGTGACGGGAGAGGGGTGGCCGGCCACGCCCACCCGCGTTGTCCGCTCGCGGCCGACACCTATATATTTCACAGCGGAATTATTTATCCGCTTTGCGCGTGGTAATACTAGAGAATGAAAAGCTGCGAACACGCTCGCGATAACCCGCCCACCACCTCCAACCCCCAACTGGGGAAGGGGATGGCTAATCGATCCTCCCTAGTGGCAGAGCACGCCCCCACCTGCGCTCCTGCACGCGGCTTGCCCTGCCCCCGCCCCTGCCGCTAGCCCTCTCCTGCATCGGCCGCCGCGAGAATCGCGGTCCGCTTTCGACCGCCGACCCCTCCCGCTGCGCTTCGACCTCCGTTCCTCTCACATCCCTATCCACATTCCTTACTTCGCCCACTGCAATGTTTTCCCCACTCTCATTCATTTCTAAATTCTCGATGCTTTGTATTTGCCCCAATGATTTTCGTACAGCCCACATCACCACAACGTAAGAAAAAGACCTCTCAGTGAAACCACAACCACACATTTGCGTAAGGACAGCAATTATCATTACATTTACACAACTTCAACCTATCCAACGACCACACACATTTTTACATCTGTGCTACACAATACTTTTCTCTATTCTTTATATGAACTACCAAGTATCTTTTTGTGAACGATAAATTATACCTGAGCTATAGTTTCAAATCGTGCCTTCTTAATTTTTTTAGCTGGTTGAAGGGAAATTTTGGAACTATATCTAGAGGAACACAAAGGTTTGGAAAAAACATAGTTGGATAAGACCAGAGTTTTGAAGTCAATGTGTATTAAAATTTGTATTACAAGACTTCACAGTTAAATTTACTCACTGTTACGAAGATGCTGAACGTAACGATTAGTAAAAAACTGGAAGCTTACGTAGAACATAAAACGCGCATAAAATGAACTGCTAGTAATCTTTTTTCTACAAAATTTCGAGTTTAATGTTGGAGTAGTCAATTATTAGTAAAAACACTAATAAAAATCAAAATATCTCACAATGGCTGTTTTAAGACTTTTTAAACTCTGAAGTGATTCAGATTATGATTTACCACAACAATTAATACAATTTTCTAGACTTCATGATCTCCATTTTAATTTTGGAGGTTCATGTAGAAACAATTCAGGCTGATTTTTTATCCATCCCGGAAGTTCGAAGTTTTTAATATAATTTAATTTTTCCCAATAATGTTCTCTATTCGAATAATTTGAGGCTAAATAATACAAAACGTTCTAGTAAAATATTTATTTTACGTTCCAAAGATCACTTCTTCTGGCTTATTCGTTTGACACTTTTTTTTAAAATTTTGATCAGTTTGGAAAGTATTGAGGTAGGCAATTTATGGAATCCACTTTTTAAAGATAGGATATATTTTGGAACGTTTCTCTTATTTATTTGAATGGAACAATATATTGAACGTCATATTTATGCCGGTTTTTGGTACTAGAGCCCAGTTGTTTGAATTGTTTCAACCGACAGTATTTGAATTTCGATTTTTTCGAGGCGTTTTGGAGTCCTGGTACAGGAGTTTTTCGTTCCTTTTTGAACTATAAGACTTGTATACTCAGTACTTGTATACTACGAATACGAGACACCAAACACGACTTTTACCTTCATAATTACTATTTACACTTCTTCCCTACAGAACGTCACATTCAAGTTTTAACTTTTTTTAGTAAAATCGAATGGTATCAAGTAAAACTAATATTTAAAACATCGTTTGGGTTGATGACAACAAATTAGTGAATGCGTCAAAATTGAAACTAGCGGACAGTTAAACGGCAATGTTGGGCAGTGAAGTGGCGCTGGTAGTGCACGAACCTTCAGGGGCTCCAAAAACCAATACATTATGAGGTATTAAATACTTCCCGCGCCGGCCCAGTCCGTAAGGGGCAGAAAGGGAAGATTCTTGACTCGTTTCCATAGAGTGCTGCTCTGGCATTCGCCAGGAAAGGAGCAGAGAAAACATGGAAAACAGCGATCGGTGTCGATGTGCGTACTCGATCTCGATTTGCACCACACATTCTGTTTAACGCAACGGGTAAATTTATGACACACATCCTGAATCGGACAAGATCACCACTCGCGAAAGTCAAGGGATAGTCAGCATAGACTGAACCATCGTTGTTACTGAGTGTTAAGTGTATGTTAAGTGTATGTTAAGTGTTAAGTGTATGTATGTGCCAACGCACATACCAACACTTGAAAAAGTATCTTGATTTTTATATGCAAATTGTAATTGTAATGTTTCCAACCAATCTGGTACTAAAAGAAAACTATTGATAAATCTAATCGATAAAACTAATTTACGAGTATTTTAATCGTTTTTCCGATTATGGAGAGGAAAAAATTCTGTGAATTAGATTCGTTCATTAAAAATATAATTGAAAACATAATGAAAGCAATAATAATTACATATTACCATCATTATAAAATAATTTTTTAAAATTATATTTTCACTGCACTCGAACAATAAGGTACTAATTCCATTCGTAGGGCTTGGTTAACACGTACGTCATAAATGAATGACCTAATACACTAGTATAATGAAGAAATGTATAAAGTAACATCTTGCTTGCGTGAAAAAAGGAATATTTACATTTTCCGCCAGAGAAGTTAAATGCAATTTAACGTCCATTTTTCCTCTAAATTTCACAGCCTGCAACTGCTATCTACGGAGCCTTTTAGGTGTAAGTGGACCACATTGCGAGCCAGCACTCTAGCGTAATACAGACGCAACGTGCGTAGTCGACAACCCGCATGCGTGGAGATACGGCTCAGTCGGGAGGCTGGGATTACCGCGGAGACCGCGTGGTGTGTGTGTGTGGGGGGGGTCGGGAGAGGGATTGAGAAAAGGGGTGAGCCGCACGCGCGGATGGGGGAGGGGAGGAGGAGGCGGCGATGCAGTTTCGGAAACCGAGAGCCGTTCTACCCTGGCAGGGGTGGGATCGGAGGCGAGGCAGGACGAGGGCGGGAGGACAGCGAGAGCGACGGCAGGGGCAGAGGCGAAGGTGGGGGCGAGTGTCCCAGGGCACGTGTAGGAGCAGGGGAGAGGAAGTGTGGGCAGGGGCGAGGGCCAAAGCGCGGGTGGGGGCAGGAAACGACGGCGGGGACAGCGATGGCGCGGGAAGACGGGGCGAAAGCGAGGGCGAGAGTAGGAACAAGAGCGGCGTGAGGGTGAGGGCGGAAGCTCGGGGTAGGCGTGGGTGCGGCCGGGGAGGGCGCTGGAGTGAGAGGCGGGAGCTGGAGCGGAAGTGGGAGATGGAGCGCGGGCGAGGGCAGTGGCAAGGTTGGGCGGTTCAACGGTCTGCGTGCCGCTCTGGAATGTTCCAAGCGGCGCGCGACCGGGGTTTCACGCTACTTCCGATAACGAGCTAATGAAACACCGCCCCGCGGCGCCCTGGGGCTTCCTCGCCGCGAGCCCTTCTCCCTTCCGGCGCCGCCGTCGCCGCCGACGCACCGGCACCCGCGCCGCAGACGCTGCGATCCCTGGAATTCGCCGGCACCCGGAAAATTCCGTTTTTATAATTTTGGAAGCCGAGTGAGAATTCTTGGGCGTTGAGATTTCCCGCGCCTGCGGGGGAGTTTGTGGCGGCGGCTGCGACGGAAGACGGAGGCCGCTGAGAGGGCGGAGTATTTCGAGGACATTTTGAGCGCTGCACAGGCGGTCGAGGCACGAGTGTAACAGCGACTGAGATGAACTGGCGGAAGAATAGTCACGTCAAGAACATGAATTCCGAAATAGGAGGAGATATTTTCAAAGATTAGTGATATAGGAAGCAAATGTTTAGATATCGGTATCGCAAACTGATAAATTACGAATATCGTTGGAAGCAGCCAAGAGAAAAAGAGGCCACAGTGAAAGGTAACAAAAAGATATTATGTAATAACGATTAAATCAAAAGAATCACTGATGTAAAGAGGAAAACGAGTGTGGATTAGCTGCAAATATACTGCACTTGCACGGAACGACAATGGTATCACCAGATATAAGGGAAAACAGTGCTGGAAAAACAAGTGAATACGAACAGGGATAAGAAGAGTAAGTATGGAAGTGGCATAGAAGAATGAGCATAGAAGCATAACGATGGGTGAAGAGAAAGGCCTGCGGGACATCGAAACCCTTCCGGAAGGCAAACCATTTCGGTGACGAGGGGGACGGAGGTAATGGTGAGAGCGGTAGTGGAGGCAGGGGCGCTGAGGGCAGCGTTGTCGGCGGAGTGTCGGGAGCGTCGGGAGCGTCGGGAAGGTCTGAGGCATCGGGAGCGTGGAGGGCGTCGAGGGCGTCGGGGGCGTCGAGGGCGTCGGGGGCGTCGGGGCCGTCGGGGGCGTCGGGGGCGTCGGGGGCGTCGGGGGCGTCGGGGCGTCAGGGCATCGGCGGAGGCGTCAGGGGGTCGGGGGCGTCATCGAGGCTGGCGGCAGGGCGCAGGGGCGGCGGCGGGGGCGCGGGGCGGGGGCGGTGAGGGCGGCAGGCGGGGGCGGCGGGGGCGGCGGGGGCGGCGGGGGCGGCGGGGGCGGCGGGGGCGGCGGGGGCGGTGGGGCGGCGGGGGCGGCGGGGGCGGCGGGGGCGGCGGGGGCGGCGGGGGCGGCGGGGGCGGCGGGGGCGGCGGGGGCGGCGGGGGCGGCGGGGGTGACGGGGGCGGCGGGGGCGGCGGGGGCGGCGGGGCGGCGGGGGCGGCGGCGGAGGGGGTGCGGGGGTCGGCGGCGCGAGCGCACCTTCCGCTCCAGTGCGCTGTCGACCGCAGCGACTGAGTGAGCGCTACCGCGCGCTGACGGCTCGGCGCCGTTGAAATTGAGGCCCCTCCCTCGCGTCGCCTTCGCTCTCACCGTCAACGTCGCGCCCGCGCGCAAGGTTACTCAGTCGATCGCCCCGTATTCATGCGAACGTATTCGTGCATTCTGCGCGCTGGCTTTGAGGGGGGTACTGGAGAGAAGCTTGCGAATGTGTTTTAAAATGAGTAAATAGATTCAACAAATATTGATTGCTATTACTATAACATTTGATGTAGCAATCATAGTCAGCTCACTACAAACTAACCATGTACGTTATATGTAGCACGTCACAAATACCTTGTTTTTGCCACATTGCCAGATGACATTTAACTATTAGTATCTATTCACACGTTTTATGTGACAAAAAATATTATCGGCTGCGTACTGTGTATAATGCAGAGGATAATAAGTGAGCCCATGAAGGATATAGTTAGTACGCGACGTGGATAGCCAAAATCGGCGTTCCTTGATACGGGGAAAAGACCTTGGAAAATTTATCGTTTTGTTTGGCCCTCGGCAGGAAAACAAATATCCAAAACCTTAAAATACTAAAGGTTCGAAGTATTAACATTGATTTTCAAATTATTTAGAAAACTGTAGGCAAACCTCTGAGAACTGTTTCAAAAAAGAAACTGGAAACGGAACAGTTTCTTTACTAAATCTATACATATACATTTTATTAAACTGAACTAAAACCGGAACAATTTTTAAAACGGTTTGATGCTTTGATATTAAACACATGGTATCGATAACGCCTCATTTACTTTTTCGTCTTACTTCGTACGTACGTAAGAAAATACAGTAATGCTGCGGCAGAAATTGGCGATTTTTCGAAGAAAAAAAATTGTATCGTGGGGTCCTGCGATCGAAAGTGGATAAATCTTGTTCCTGTATGTAGAATATTATTTTCTCTCACACGTTGTGTACTCAGAATCCGATATTTGGATCCTTGACACTGGAAAATCGATTGACGGCAAAACGTCTCTGTTCATGTCTATGCGGAAAGGTAATGCTTAAACCGTTCAGACAATTTTCTCCAAAACTGATATTCCATGATCGATCTGAAGGATTGCAACGTTCTGCGAAATTAAAATGGGTATTTTCATTTTGGGGGTTAGTTTACAAGAAGCCTGGACATTTTCAAAATTTTCCTGAAAATGAGTCCAAATTTTGAATAAAATTCCGATGTTATGAAGGACGCTGAATCGTGCAAATCACATTGAGATCTCTGAATTTTCCAAAATTGGGAATGTCTAAAATTTTTTCAGCGTCTTCCTACAACTGCAAACTTAAATGTATTTTTCCCTTAACACGAGTAAAATTTATTGTTCAAAAACATACCTTAAAATACGTATATGAATAATTTTTCCAAAATATGAACAGTTTTTTCTGTGATTTTGTGTTAAATATAGGCAATTTTTAAACAATTATTTTCTGAAAAAAGGCTCCGAATTTTTCTTTCCCCCCTCATTTATTACAGAATGGTAAAGATCATCTTTTAAGCATCAGAATAGCTCAATTTAGTGGTGCCGTTGACGGTGTAGGGGTAACATGCCTGGCGTGTTATCTCTTGTAAGTCATGAGTTTGCATCTCGTCGCGGACCTAAAATGCTGATTGGAATCTCTTTTGCAGGTTGTGATGTAGTAGGGTGGAGTGAAGAAAATGTGTAATTGGGGTAATGTGTACTCATTAAAAAAAAGTTTGAATATGATAACTAGCGCCCCCTAGTGATTTCAAATTGTACCAAGCTGAAGAAGAAATATTGAAAGAAAAAAACACATCTGGACTGTTCCCCCCGCAAAAAAAAAGAATCAGAAAAAAACATGGTTTTGTTGGTCTTGAATAGCTCTTTTGTAAAGATTTGCCCCAACAGCAAAACACCAACTGATTTTATAAGAATCCCAAGCACAGTACACATTTGCCCCTCAGACTGGCGTAAATGTGTACTTAAGAGGTTGTTTAAAAAACCTTTGATAAAACAATGAAAAATTCATTTTTTAAACGCCTAGAGAGTAATTTTCAATTTAGAATAACAGTCCTAAATGATAAATTTAAAAAATCTGAATTTTAATCAATGTAAACCCACTAGAAACAGGCAAATTTGAGTTTTGCTGAAAATGGCAATTACCCAACACAATTTCCCCACTCCACTCTACTATAATATTGCGTAGCCCTTACTAATAATGCGAGAAAGTATGTGATGCTGGAGCACCACTAGTTTCATTTGATGGCGTGGTTTGCGTCGCGCCATGTAGCTAGTATTCGTGCCATGTAGCTTGTCCGTGTTGCGCCTCATCGCACCGCGCCACGCCCTGTTAGTACGGGAACTGATGCACGTCCAGCTCGCCCCTCTAGTCCGCGAGTGCTTCATTACGGGAAACGTCGGATTCTTTAAAAGATCTACCAGGCACATCGGTGTTATATAACAGGATGATGAAAGACGAGGCTTGAGTTGTTAGGTTTCTAAAAGAGAGAGGAGAAACACAGATCGATGGCAGTATATATTATAAATTGATTGAGGAATATTACATATAAGTTAGTTTTAAGATTAACTTTCAGTTGATATTATTTTTTAAATATTATATTATTATCATCAGTACTTAGTATTTTTGGTCATTAGTGGAATGAATGGTTCAGATAGATGAAGGATGAAGTAAATATTTTGAAGCAATACTGGAATGAGAGTAAAAGGAGACGAGAAAATCAACTCCGACCAAATCTACCTAGAATCTGCCTTGTGCATGCGGCAAAACACTTTGATAGCCCGAGATAAGAACCCGGCCCAGCAATGGAAAAGTAAGCGACCTGACCATTGCTTCGCGAGTCGCTTATGTTTATATTTAGATTAGTTAATCAATCATTGCAATAAAATTGCGCGAACCGATTTCAAACAACGCTATGACAGTGTCCGCCGTGCTATACTGGCATATATGCAGAAAATATGGATTTCAGGCATCTGATCAATAGCGCAAGCATAAGCGGGACATGGTTGTTGTAAACCTCAATTGATATACTTTGGGATATCAAGAGCCATTTATTGGATCACATGAAGCCAGATCTCAACGTCGTTGAAGAGAAGTCAGTCGAAGAATGTGATGAGGACGTAAGTCTCTATTCCCCCTGACGCCTGAAAATTCTCGTCCTACCGGAGATGGCGAGGGAAACTCAGAAGAGGGGAATATTTTCGAAGCTTCGGTGAAATATTCGTTGGCATCTGCTGATGGAATTTTTGTGTATACATTTGCGAAATAAAGAGTGTGATAACAAAATTCCTAGAATTCAAACGTGCCAGGCGAGGTGCATCGCGTCTCTCCCCTCATAAGATAATTACTAATGACAGCTCTGAGCAGATGAAATTCAAAGCTATGACCCTTCCATTTACTTCTGTAAAAGCAGGGGCGCTCGTGGAGAAAGAAAGGGATTTGAAATGTTTCATTAAACAGAACTATTAATACGGGATATTGGTTATTGATTTCAAAAAATAACTAATTGATATCTAGTAACGGCAGTGTCATTACGGTTTAGCCTGCCCTCCGCAATTCTTAAACTTTCGTTGAAAACAACGTTGCTGTGAACTCAGTCGCGTAGCATGAGGGGAGCTAGGGTAGTTAAGATGAGAAATACACGAAAAATATTAATGGTATCTGGTAACATGCCGATAAACTATTACATTATGTATAAAGTCATGGACATTTATTTATTCCGAAAATACCCTCTGCAGAACGTGAGAGAGTCTCCAATGTATCAAAGAGTAAACAATATAGTGAAAGACTGTAGTCTGACTTAGGCAATAGAACTTCCATCAATAAGAAATCAAGGAGATGCCCTACCTAACTGCGAACTGGACGTTGGAATACATTCGTCTGAGGTCCGCCATTACAGTAGGAAACTAGTTCAAAGTTGCACACAAACAGAATTGTGTCGACGGAACGTTACCCGGCAAATTATATACATCAGAAAATGAAAGAGAAGAAAAGGTCGAACTAGTAGGAGGAAAATATCTTTTGCAATCTTATTTACTTAATTATGAGAAATACTTGAATAGAAAAGGTCTTCGGTGAGTAACATGTGCTCGAGAAAGAAATAAGCACGTTGAAAATCAGAGCGTATTTTCTCTATTTCAGCTCTTCGATATTTTTTAATTTTATGCTTTTGTTTTTTATATTCCATAATTCCATAATATATTCCATATTTGTTTTTTATATTCCAGTCCTACGCAGTCTCCTGACAAAAATCCATCCCTTTCACCTTCCTTACGTTCTCCTACCCCCACCCTTATTTCGAACCGTTGCCTCTTCCTCTGAACCTACTCCCGTTTCTCCCATTCCCACTACCAATTCGTCTACATCTGATGCCCCATCTTCCTCACAACCTGTCACTGCCGGGACACACTACAACCTTCGACCACGCACTCGAGGTAAAAATGGAGTAAATATATAGCAACTACAGTCAGATGCAGCAGAAAAATATTCGTGTAGGTACTTGCAAAAAATAAACATTCTTCACCATAATGTTCAATCCCTTTCAAATAAAACTGAGTTTATCGAGGCAGCTCTACAGAGCGATCTAAATCAAACGGACGTTCTTTGCTTTACAGAACATTGGTTATCTCCTAATGAACTTAGCATTTTCCAAATTCCAAACTTTTACCTCGCAGGCTTTTATTGCCGAGAGAGAGAATCCCTTAAAGGTCCTACGTATGGGGGTTCCTGTATTTACGTTAGAAATAATATTGATTCTATCCCCTTGGCGGAATTAAATGTGTATTCCATTGAAAATATTTTCGAAATTTCTGTTGTACATCTTACTTCACTAAAAGTGATAATACTTTGCGTTTACAGACCTCCAACAAGGAGAACTGCTGATTATATTTTGTTCTTAGAAAACCTGGAGATAACACTTAACAAAGTCAGCAATCGCTCCTTTGAATCCATTGTTGTATGCGGAGATTTTAACATTGATTTTCTGGTCGAATCTTGCGAGAAAAAAAAGTTTCTCAATTTAATTAATTCCTTCAATTTAGACATTACAATTAATATACCTACACGGATCACACAACATTCGATAAAGGCAATTGATCAAATTATAATTAACAAAACTACTACTCGATATGAAGTTGAAACCAAAGATTTGGGATACAGTGACCACGATGCACAAATTCTTACCATTATAAGAAATGTGATCACTGACACAATAAATAATACACGTATGACTAGATTGTTTACTAAAAGTAAAATTAAATTATTCATTGATTACTTGATGCACGAGTCATGGGAAGCGGTTTATAATACTGTTGATACAAACGACAAATATAATTCTTTTTTTTTTTCAACTCTTTCAATTCATTTTAACACTTGCTTTCCTCTTCAAAAACGAAAATTAAATATTTCACGGAAAAGCAATTCTTGGATGACACAAGGGATAAGGACATCTTGTAAAAACAAGCGAATTCTTTCTTTCATTTCTAAACGTCATGACGTATCTCAAGACTTCCTTATCTACTTTAAAAAATACAAAACATTGTTACGTAAAGTCATAAGGCAGGCTAAAATCATGAAAAACGATCAGGATATTTTGAACTCAAATAATAAAACAAAAGCAATGTGGAATATAATAAAAAATACTACCAAATCAACTAGAAAACCCGTAGAGAATGTTGTTTTAAAATATAACGATATAAATGTAAACGATCCGGCAACAGTGGCTAGTCTCTTTAACCAATACTTTTCGAGAATTGCTGCCGATCTCACTAAGGGTCTTCAGGCACAAAATTCAAAAACAGACAGTTCACCCAAAATTTTAGACACAATGTTCGTTTCCGAAACTTCTTCCTATGAGATTCTCAAAATAATCGGTAAACTAAAAAATAAATATTCGTCCGGTTTAGATGAATTCCCAGATTCTTTGTTAAAGACTTGTGCGTATGCCATTATACACCCGTTAACTCACATATTTAATGCATCTTTATGCACTGGAACGTTTCCAGATATTTTCAAAACAGCTAAAATTAAGCCGCTCTTCACAAAAGGCAACAAAAATGAAATTCAAAATTATCGTCCCATTTCTCTTCTATCAGTTTTTTTAAAAAATATTAGAGAAACTTTTTTTACGTACGAATGGCAACCTTTCTCACTAAACACGACGCGCTTTCAGATTGCCAACATGGATTTAGAAAATCAAAATCAACGGAAACAGCTATATTTTCTTTTCTTAAAGATGTCGCCTCATCATTAGATCAAAACGAGGCACCTATTGGATTATTTTTAGATCTCTCAAAAGCTTTTGACATCATTGATCAAGACATTTTACTTTCAAAATTACCTTCACATGGAATCCGTGGTATTGCTCTAGATTGGTTATGTTCGTACCTTAAACAACGATCTCAGAAAGTTGAAATACCTTACTGGAATGATGGAACGTTACGTACGCACCTTTCCGACTCTTTGTCCGTTGCATGTGGAGGTCCTCAAGGATCGATTTTAGGCCCTATTCTGTTCCTACTTTACGTAAACGATATGCCCTCGACGATTCGAAACGGAAGAACGGTTCTCTTTGCGGATGATACGAACATCCTTTGCAATAAAGAAACCGTAAATAGTACAATATCAGATGCTTCAAATTGGTTCCGAAATAACAAATTAATAGTAAACGAGAAGAAAACGGTTTTAATGCAGTTTTCCATTTCAAATAAACAATTCTGTGCTCCATTGAAAATGAACAGTGTACCATTGACTGATGTTAAGGCATCAAATTTTTTAGGTCTCTCAATTCAGTCGTTTGACTGAATTATTATGGAACGTCCATTTAAATGAATTGAACACAAAATTAAGTTCATTATGCTACGCGTTCAGAATTCTTGCAAATTCAGTCAGCCTTCATACTGCTCGTTGTGTATACTTCGCGAATGATCATTCCCGCCTGAGATATGGCATAATATTTTGGGGAAATACATCTTATAGCTCCCAGACTTTTAGATTACAAAAACGAATTGTACGAATAATAACCAAATCCTACCCACGTGATTCTTGTAAGCCTCTCTTCATTAATCTAGGAATTCTACCATTACCGTGTCTTTTTATTTACGAATCAGTGGTTTTTGTAAAAAATGACTTGCTCAAGGGCGGGAATATTTTTTCAGAAAATGCCGGTCTATCACTATAACACTCGACGTAGAAATCATATTCATCAGGTGACAGTATCAACAGCTCATTACAAAAAATTCACATACAATACATATACATTATTTTACAACACTTTGCCAGATGACATTAAACGATTAAATTCAATAGAAAAGTTTAAATCCCAAGTGAAATCGTTTCTGCTGCATAACTGTTTCTATACAATTAGAAACTATACTGAGCATCACAAGAAAAGTAACATTAATTTTATCAATGATACATAATGCATTATTTACCATTTGGACTGTATAAATGAGTATAAACAACCTGTAACAACTATTGTACTACAGCTTCCGGGTCAATGACCCCCATCGCGATCAGGTTTTTCGTCCAGTTTCCCTGATCCATTGAGCAAATGCTGAGATGGCCCCTTGTTTTGCTTCTGGACATAAATGTAGCTTCATTTTCTGTGCACGTCTTCTAGAATTCAGTGGGAAATACAATTATTCAAATTATCGTTTCCATGTTGTCGCGGCAGGAAGTAATAAGAGCCAAAATTTATTGCTTATTTATCCTTGAAAATAGATTTTATTACATGGGAGTTTTTTTTGTTTTTTTTTTTCTCCCTTTCAAAATTTAAAATTTATTGCTTATTTATCCTTGAAAATAGATTTTATTACATGGGAGTTTTTTGTTTTTTTTCTCCCTTTAAAAATTCAAAATTTAAGTAGTATATGACTTAGTGTAGGGATCACAGAATTTTGAAAATGTGCACACAATTCACTTTTCCCCATAGCACGTCATTCGCAGTTTTTAACTGTTTTTTTTGACGTAAAATAAATAAATAAATAAATAAATAAATAAATAAATAAATAAATCTTTATCTTGGCCGTAACCTCGAATACAAATTTTGAACTTCCATTATCTGGTATTGGAACTAATTAGTTAATTTGGCCAAGAAACATTATATGCAGTCAAAGCCTTAACCCACAACTGGCGAGTTCATTTTTTTGTCACGTAACTGGTGATGTGAGGACTACACAAACCTCAACACAAAAACTTGCTTAAAAGTGTTGAAATAACAAAAGATTTTGTTTTGGTGATATGAACAAGAAATGTTTTACAATTTCATTAGGATTAATACAAAAATAATTAAACAGGAAGCACAGTTACTTATCAAATAAAAAAATTAATATCCACATGAATTATAAAAAAGCAGTCCTCCAAATATATTTTTTCTCATACGCAGACTAATTATAAAATTGTCTTTTGAAGACCGGAATCTGATAAAGGAGGGGCAGTTAATAAAATCTTATGACTATTACAACACAAACTGAATTTTAAGTCGCTTTCCACAGTCCCTCATTCACTGCAATTTCCGCAAATATGAACCGTACACTGAGCGCAGATGGGCATCTTCCAGTGCGTACGGGTAACTGTTTTGCGGTCACTTCGCCTTGGACATATTTCACATCTCACTAATTTATCAACATCATTTTGACGTTAAACAAAAGGTACAGATTCTTTTAAGATTCGTGGTATGGTCAGCTGCAGCTCACGGGTCGTGTGGACGTTCTGTAGTCTGGTGCGTAATGCTGGCTCTACCACTTCCGTCTAATCCCACGTTCTCCTCTTCACCACTGAATTCGCTCTTTTCTGCTTCTATATTGACGTTGACCCATTCCTCAAACCTTGGGTTATCTCCCCTATAATATCTCACGAAACATCCATAGTTTTGTGACATATATTTTAAAAACAACGGGATAAAAATTAAGTAATTGGTGAGGCGGGGATTGATTATACCTCAGACAGAAGAAAAAATAAAATAATTAGTTTCTGCACACCTTCAACAATGTGACTACCACCGGGTTCGCAGAACAACTGACTTCTTGAGAGGTACCCTGAAGCACAGGCTCCTTTTTGCATCCGCTTCGCGCAGGTTCTTCAAAGCCTGTGGTAATAACAGCCACAACATCACCAGATACGGGTTAATGTAGTACATGTATCATCAATAACTGATGTTCGAGGAGCAACTACTCTCCGACACATCCGCAGGATCTGCGCAACGGCTACATTGCTCGCAATTTCAAATTCGTCGTGGCGGAGAGCTTCCATTGCCGTAGCGGGGAACAAAACATACATGTCGGGTAATCCCCCCACATCATTCCTTTTTTTATGAATTTATTTTATCCTTGTTTGATTAGAGACAATCTTCCAAGGTATTGAATACATTAATGTAACTAATTCAAATAATAACCAACTGATATATACATTACATAAAGGATATAATTTAACTTATGTGCATAAATACTAAGGATACCCTTAAAGGGACCTCTAATATCTTGTTTTAATTGATTAGATACTTTTTTTATTTTTTAGACACAAAACAATGGTATAATATATTGGCAATAGTATAGTATTAATTATACATAATGGTCAAATTAGGGAAGTTGTAGTAAGTTTTTTGAAAATTTATATTTAATTCTTGAATTTATTGAAGATGTTTTTCCTAGTTTAAAACGTTCATAAGCTGGGTTAGTATGTAGTGATGAGTAGAAATGTTTTGAGATTTTTAGCATTCCTGACAGTACAAGAGAAGTAACGACACCCCACTGCCAAGATAATAATGAATAGATGGTAATAGCCCCTGCTCTCCAAGTGGAGGTAATTACTGAGGACTCGAAACGGTATTACAAAACTTTATGCTTCGGATGTGTTTACTATGGCCCGCGAACAACAATAATAATAGGCAACAAAATTTTATTTCATACCTCCAGGATCATCCCTTAGGTAATTTCAAAAGAAACGATCACGCTGATTTCGAAAATCATTACAAAAAGTTTCTATCGCGCAAGGTTCAAAGATATGAACATACTTAGTATTTGAAATAAACAAAATCCTATACTAATTTCCGAATTGTCACTCGGGTTATGTTACTACAAAATTGTATGAGCATGCTTCATATGAGGTAAGAATAAGTTAAAAATTAAATACGCATATTCGTGCAAAGATATGCAGACATTAAAATGGTTTACTGGGTAATCTCCACAACACTGGTAGAGTGAATGACGACTAGCAGACGCGAGAATAAACACTGCAATCTTCGAATACAGAAGGTAAAAGAACACGAAACCAAATTTTGTTGATATCTAATGAAAGTGTCGTAGATAATTTGAACAAGGACTTAATTTGTAAATTGATTTTATGCGTATTGATTCTACATATCTTACAGGTGTCATTTAAATGCATTTGCATTAATAGAAAAATACGGTATGATACGGAATAAAGATGCGGTATATTTAAAAACCGAGTCAGGTTATGACGTTTTTATAGTGATATTCGTAATCTACGTACAAAATTCAGTATGTTGCGCACTCTACCTTCCTGGAGATAAAAATCTTTTCCCCTCATGTACTTATCAGATAAGAGGTCGTTTGTGTCTCCCGATCTCGACAAACGTTATATTCGGGTAAGGCATCCTCCACCTCGAGTTAGAATATTACCTTGTAAGGGGAAGGCTTAACCAAGGTCGAACTGCCATCGCCCCCTGAGTCCTGTTTACTAGAGACAGAGAGAGAAAGACAGACAGGCAGAGACAGAGATAGAGAGAGAGACAGACAGACAGACAGGCCGAGAGAGGCAGACAGACAGAGAGGCTGAGAGAGAGAGGCAGACAGACAGACAGAAAGAGACAGACATACAGAGACACAGGCAGTCAGAGAGAGAGGCAGGCAGTCAGAGAGAGACAGGCAGTCAGAGAGAGACAGGAAGACAAGGACAGACAGATGGAGACGGACAGAGACAGACAGAGACAAACTGACAGACAGAAAGAGACAGAAAGAGACAGTCAGAGACAGACAGAGAGAAACAGAGAGAGAGAGAGAGAGACAGACAGACAGACAGAGAAACAGGCACAGAGAGAAATATACAGGCAGACGGAGGGACAGACACACAGAGACAGAGACTGAGAGACACACACACATTCTGTTGTCAATTGTTTTTTTGTTTGGAGCAGCCACAAAAAATTAATTCCGAGTACATAACCTGTTAGAGGAAGTATATAAGAGGAAGTATAAAGTAACACGATTTATACCGTTAGAGCAGCTCGGCACAAGAGTTTTATTTGAAACATTCGCCGCTTTCCTGATCTCAATTACTATACTTTCTCTTCTTACGAAGTAAGGCGACAGTGTGATATTGGATCCTTATTGATGAAAATTATTTACAATACGAGGCAAACGGAAATTATGTATAATGAATGAAGTCTTGCCTGCCATATTCCGAAATTAAAGATTTTATATCAACAGCAATTAAAGTAGAACAGAATATCTGAATTGATTGCAGTTGTAGACCTTTTTTTATTGAAACTGTCGCAGAAAAAATGCTTGTAGCTCTTCCCAATTCTATATATACGTTCAACTTTAGGTTAATAATTCAAATGGGTACAAAAGCATGAAAAATATTTTGCGCACGCAAAAGAAATATCCCACTGAAATTGTGTAGGGATTTACGTTCATTAATTCTGCGTCAGTTCGCAGTATTTTATTCTTTCTGGTTCAAAGAAAAACTATTACTCTACGTTACATTTATTTTTATTGTGATACTATAAACGTACTCGGGCAAAGATAATACAATTTCCGATTTCGAATATTTGTATTTGCGCCGCGAACGGACCCTATAAACCTTTCATAGTTCTAAAAAAATTAATTCATTACTTTCCTTAATGAAATCATATTGTTCGCTTGATTTTTGCATGTCTAACTGTACCCTAATATAATGAAAGCACTGAACGTTTCTATGGCAGAGCAATGGAAATAAATTATATTAAACCAATACATTGTAATATTTTGGAAAAGTGCGTAAGTAGAATTTACACAGAGCATCTCAAATGTATTTATATTCGTATTATTTGTTTTCAGATGAATTTAAAAACTTTTTTGTTACGTCAAGGCTGGTAAAAGAATGAAGACTCCGAAAAGAATTAAACCAAGAAAGTAAATCTAAAATAATCCATTGCAGCAAAATGCGTGACAGTCACCATCAGACGAAGATTGGTGAACTTGATAGAGAAAATGGGGATGTGAGAGTCATTGATAGCTGACCTAGAACAAATTCACATAAGATGAATTATGTGTCCTTGCTACATCAGTGCCCTTGGTGAGATAGTGGGCATAAATTAATTATCAGAATTATTATTTACCTTTGCAAGGAAACTCCTTTTTAAAATTAGATTCCAAGGAAGAACATTTCTTTGACACTGAAAGTAAAGGGGAAGCGAGTGTGGACAAGACCCTGGCGATCCCACGAGTATTGTGCAAGCTACCATGTACTTTAATGGGACACGATACAATTCGTTGGGCACACCTGATATAGATTGTACATTTTGTCTGGCTATCCGACCCGAGTAAGGCACCGGCGTCGCACGTCCAAATGCCAACAGGAAATCGTGAGGAGTCGCATGTTGTGACGCACGACAAGGTGACGTTGATAACGGAGCGTGCATTGAGCCGCTCTGTCAGACGTAGCTTGCAGATGCGCGTCTCGCTATGGTACTACAAACCACAGGAGAAACAGCCGCTTCTCTCGTGCTTTTCCCCCTTCTCTTCTGTTACATTTGCTTTCGACATGGAAGAATGTGCATTAGTTATAATTTACGCAGGCAACATTCGGTTCTCAGTGTTTTTAGTTAAATTCTTTCATTTGATGGCTTAGAAGTTTTTTGTACCCTGTCAGTAAACGGCTAGGTTTTAAGGCTGACTGTCAAATGTCAAAAGTTCCTCAATCGTAATCCTACAGCAGGATTTGGTACATCGGTGGGAGAGCCTTGAACGTTTCACGACATATGTAATAAATATATGAATAAAGGACGTAATGAGAATCCAACTCATGCTACCAATGATATTTATAAAACTTTGTTTGCAAATATTTGGAATACACATTTTTATGGCAATTCTTAATTTTATCTCTTAGAAAGCGGCTTGATTGTATTATTCATTTTTTTACATCTTATTCCAATTAAACAATTTTGATGAATTTCTACAATATTTCTCCTTAGATGTCACTTGCCTCATATTTTGAAATACTACTTAACTCTTCGGTCGACTCTTTAATACTCAAATCTCTGGACTAAAATTTAGGAATGTATGAAAGAGTCTAATTGCTTATTTACATTTTTTAATTGAAATATTGATAATATTCCTTGGTTTTACAGATCAATAATTGAAGAGCTAGGACAGTAACAATATAAGCCACACCAGTTAGAGGATGTCTTTCTCTATTCGTAAATGTTAATATATCTATTTTCGTCAAAGTGTATCTCATATTTTTATTACCCCAAGTCTTTTATAAATACGATCAAGATATTATAAGGTCACAACATAAACCTCACTTTAATAATAGATGATAACTAGATGATATCTTAGTTAAGAAGCTCGCTGTAGCTGATGTGTCTTATCTTATTAATTGATTGCCCTGACCCCTTTATATTAATTTTATTCACTCATTTTATCTTTAGATAAGAGAGAAAACAAAATAAAACGGGTTCTAGTTAAATTGATTTATTTCTTCCCAACGTGTCTTGCACAATCAATCAAACCCACGTTCCACAACATTAAACTTCTAAAAATTATACTGCGGAGAATTAGGAAAACCCCATTGCGAATCATTGTATTGTAATTTTGAAAAAGATGAAAAGAAGGATGTAAAGGAATTTTGAAAGATAATCAATATTGAAGAACTCGTGGGAAGATTATTCTAGCTACCACTTCAGGAAAAAACTAGTGCCATGCGTTTATCTGTTTATTTAGTATTTAATTTCTTTTGAATTGTACACACAAGGTCAATGTAAAACAATGATATAATTTCTTAAATTCACTTATAATTAACTTACAATAATTCTATTAGAGTAGTAGAGATATGCCGACCTGGATGTCTGTGGCTAGAACGTTTGCCGACTCAGCACCTTGGTCAAAAGGGTCGGGGATTCGAGTCCCGCCGTGGTCATGGTAGTTTGTAAATCAATATTTCTTCCTGATTGTCAATATATGTTTACAAATAAAAGTATCCCAAGTTTTTTCTAAAATCATTTATTATTTCAGCAATTGCACAACGTTTCGTAACTCGTTTTGTTACATCATCAGGTGCTGAACTTAGTGAGGGAACGCTATCCCATTGAATTATCTCTATAGCAGAACATTCAAGGAAACATTATGAAATACTACACTCTCACTCAGTTGATACCACATAACTAACCGTTACGAACAGACACTCCATTCAAAGTTTGAATAGGATAGCGTTCCCTCACTAAGTTTAGCACCTGATGATGTAACAAAACGAGTTACGAAACGTTGTGCAATTGCTGAAATAATAAATGATTGTCATAAAAAACTTGGGATACTTTTATTTGTAAACATGGTTGTTTGTCCCTTGTCTTTCATGTATGTGTGTTGTCGCGGAAGGCCTTGTAAGTCTGCTGACTAAAGACAGAAGAGCCCGCATGTGTCTAGTGTAAAGGTTAATATGTGTCCTCATGAGGGACATAGTGGCTACCCGTCGCTTATAGCCGAAATCGGCATTCCCCGAAAGCTGGGGAAAAAAACTAGAGTAGTAAAGGTTTATTTACATTCTAACTACTTTGGGTCGAGAGTTCATTTACCATGGTCGTGATGGGGTGGAGGAACTGATTTTGGATTTTTGTGTTGATATTGTATTCAACTTACGCCATTACGTAATGAGAGACAGTGATATACTGAGCCATTCAAATCTTGCTATTCGTACTTTGACCTGCAGACTTCTGCACAGTCTAGGTTTCAAGATAATATGTAGTTCACTTTGTATTATGATACACAATATATAATTAACTTGTGAGAATTTTCTTCTTTCCCAACAAGAAATATTGAGGCCCTGATGATACATTCAGCAAAACATACAGATAAAACCGTTAGTTACGGTAACCGTAGTTTGGCGAGAAGGTATATAATCCAAGAAAAAAAGTCTCACACTGCTAATTGAGTGCGTTGGTGTACACATCCGGAAAAACAAACCACGACTGCATGCATTCACGATCCATACGTTTCTCCCGTTCCGCGCTTTCATACAGGTCTTGAAATTATTCCCCGCGGGCTCCTCCAGTTCGTGGGCACTTGTTCAAGCCTTCCGCGTGAAATACGCCTCGCAGGAAACTTGCGCGCCGGATCTTGGAGGGCGAGGCTGAAAAACAGCGGCCGGCGGCGGAGCGCCTGCCACGCGCAACGCACGTCGCGCGCGTTAATCGCCGGGAGCACGATCGCTATCTCGCGAGAGCGTTCACTAAGGGTCTCCGGGGGATCGTGTTTTGAATCGATAGAAAGGCCGCCTGCGTTAACCACTTCTCCGAAACAGGCGAAACAGGCGAGGCTGCTCGCCTGCCATTGAATGCCTGCCAGACACAGAACTTCGCACAGGTCGGCGTTCTGCGTCTTAATATTTGAGTACGCGACTTTTGAAAGCGGAAGAGTGGATCATAGTATGTCTTGGAAATTGCATGGGAAAGCTTTTATCGGGGTATACTTCATTAAGAGAAAGGTAATGAGAAAGATTAGTTTCTAGAGAATCATTTTAGAATTTTAATGCATGATTTTATGGATACACACATAGAATATTCTTCATATCTTAGTAACAAGCGTCCACAATTATATTATTTTAAAATTCTATAATAAAGCAGCTGATGTAAGTACACATTTTTAGACAGGTAATGCCAATGATTCATTATGAAAAGTTGAGAAAATATTTGGAGAACGTACGAGGAACTTCTCAAGAAAGCGGATTAACGAATAAGTGTTTACTGAAGATATTTTATGAATATTATTCGATGCAGACTACTTATTTAGACAATTCACCAAGAAAGAAAAACTTAAAAGTTTTATTTTTAACGTCATGTGCGAACAATCGACATGGTTTCCTTATCTCAGGATCTCCATTTTCTGACTATTAACTCATTAATTGAGCTCATTAATTGGATGAAGTTAAGTGAAAAGAAAAAAACTTTGCAAGGGAAAAAGAGTAAATAAATTATAATATTTTCAATTATTGCGACATCATCCTCTAAATTATTTTTATTTCAATGGCCAATACTTCTCGAGCACACGCGGCTACTTCAGCACGCAAGCAAACGCAGGTACTTGGGCACTGGCGTAAGAGAACCAAATACACAAAGAGCCATAAAAGAAGAGAAGGCATCACTCGCGAGGGCGAGCACACTTCCCGACGTCGGGCAACGCCAGGAGGCCAGAAATACCCCGCCTAACTCGGGCGCGCCGAAAGCAACTTGGGCCCGGCTGATCCGTGTGCATGTTACGGAGCAATCTACGGGGGCGCGCCGCGCGAAAGAGTGCATTACTCTAAACGTCTTTTTCCCAGGCCCGCGCGGCGCGGCGGAGGCGCTGTGAAGGCGCGGCGCCGCGCAGGGCGACACGCGAAGACAAAAAGAGGCCGTCGACGGGCGCCCCCGCTCTGCAACCCCCTGGAACCGGGGGCGGGCAAAGGTGGCCGGAGGCGTTGGGGCGGGGTCGAAGGGGGACGAGAGGCGAAAGAGGTAGGGACTGGGAGAAGGAAATATGGAAGCGGAGGCCGGGAAATAGGAGCTCGGGAAGGAGGCGGGGCTCGAAGGGGAGCGGGAGCCGATAGAGGCGGGGATTGGAAGACGGGGGCGGGGAAAGAAGCGGGGGTGAAAGGGGGATGAGAGCTGAACGAGGCTGGTACTGAAAGATGAGAAAATGGAAGACGGAGGCAGGAGAATAGGGACCGGGGAAGGAGGCAGGAATCAATGAAGAGCGGGAGCCGATAGAGACGGGGAATGCAATGTGGGAACATGAGAGGCAGGCACGCGGGAACAGGGTTCTGAGCAAGGTGGTGGGGATCGAATGAAGTAGGGAGGAAAAATATGGCGCAGAAAGAGGCGGGGACGAAAGGTGAAAACATGGGAGGCGGGACGGGGAAATAGGCCCCGGTGAGGGGGAGCAGGGATCGAATGAGCCGATAGAGGCGGGGGCTAGAAAGTGTAAACATCGGAGGCGGGGCGGAGAAAGGGAGGCCGAGAGCGCTCAGTCGGGGACCGAAGGGGGTAGGGAGCCGACCGAGGCAGGGTCTGAAGGTGGAAACATGAGTGGTGGGGGCGCGAACGCAGGTGCGTAGACGCAGACGAGGGCCCACGCACGGGGCCGAGGGGAGGCGCGGAGGGGAGACAAGAAGCAGGAGAGATATCAGGCATTGTGACGCGCCAGCCGTTCCTCCTGTTGGCGGGCGCAGGCGGGCGAGGGGGCGTGACACGAGCAACATGTTGAGGAGCGCAGGGGCGGCCCGTTCCCACGGCGCTTCGCTGCGAACGCCACCGAAATACTAAAAAATGGACGCGGAGACGCGCGCGCTCGCGATTGCGATGCATGAGGATGAAAAATGACCGTTTCATGGGCGACGTTCACAGCATGGGTCGAGGCGTTGCTGCAGAGAAAGTAGTTTAAATTATTTTAGAAGAGGGGTATATTTTTTTTAACTTGTTTAGCTTGTATTGAAAGTAGCACGTCTTCCCGTGAAATTGAAGGATTCTTGGAAACGTGTGATAATTAAAATTAGTAGGATCGGCCTGGATAGCCGAGGTTGCTACGGCTGAAGGACCATAGGAGCCTCGTGACTGAAGGGTCGCGGGTTCGAATCGCGCCCGGGGCATGGATGTTTGTGTGTGTCCGTGTATAGTATGCGAGTTCCTCTACCGTTACTCCCAAAGTTCAAAAAGAAATGGTAATTATACTGGTCGCTGTATGACCTAGTAGTTGAAAGACACTTAAAAAATTAGAGAAATCAACAATTAATTATTTCTTAAATATGTTTTTGATGAGTGAGAATATATAATGCATTTCCCTGCACCTGTTTCTTTAGAAACGTTACTAATATTTTATTGCGTGGAATTTTAAATATCTTATAAGCACGCAAGAAGAATTATCAGTTTGAGTGTTCATTTGAATAATCTGATTTCAAACTTATTTGGACCACTAGGAGGAAGGAACCACTAGCATCACTTACAGCTAACATGAAATCACGTGACACGGTAACCTAAATGTCTCTGAGACTCAAATATTTCCCCAAACAAGCATGGTGAACACTCGTAAATATTCACGAGAGATGAAACATTTCCCACTTTTACTTGGCGATATTTAAGGCATGCATAATGCATTATTGTATATACACTGTAATTTCAAATCCAGTTAGACCTACGAAAATACAGTGAATATTTTTTAATAATGGGAGAATCCCCACACTCTTGTCTAACCGCGCTATGCAAGATTCCAAGAACTCCATCGTGATTCCCCTTCATACTTTTCATCCTGCCCTCCTTCGCGCAAATTCCTTCGCCGCTGGATCTAATTTGCAAAAGAAGGGGAGCCTGAAATCAGGGTCTCTGAGGACAGCGTTATCCACCATATTCAATTTCTTAGCAACTTAAACACGGTATATATCTTCCTTTCTGAGCTGCACTTCAAACGCTAGTTCGTTCCGAACTTTCTCCAAAGAAAGCCTTGAAGTCCTGGGAAGGCGTGTCGCCAAACGCGAACAAGGAAAGCTAATATCGGAAAAGCGTCGCACGCCACGAGTCTTTTTACGGCGCAAGAAGATTTTTCGGACGGACATGTGCCTCAAAGTGAGAGGTGCGCTTCATACCGGTTCACTCGTAATTAGAGAACTATGTAGGTGCAAGTTTGCGGTGGACCGGTTAACTCGCGTATATCTAACTGCCTCCCCGAGTAAATGGGCTCTGGGATCGGCGTTTCCACGCGACCACTGCGCCGTTAGCGTGTCGGCCCCGCCGTTACCTTATAACTTACACCACTTACACAAACTAGGCGCGGCCTCTCGCCCTCCCCTCCCTCCTCCCTCCCCCTCCCCCACCCGGCCGACCCGGCGGCGCTGCCCCCTCGCGCTACGTCTTCGTAGCCCCCGCGCGCCGGTGGGCGGGGGCGGGGAGCGGCGGGGAGCGGGGTGCGGAGCGCAACGTTCCGCGGAAGGGGTGGCGCGGGGCGAGGAGGGACGGGGCAGCGGGGCTCCGCACCAGTCTTATTAAGCAAAGTGCTTGGCGGTGGAAGGCAACATTACCAGGCCAAACAAACTGGAGCGATAAATCGTGTGTGTGTTTAGTGTTGCCTTCAACGCAGTCAAGGTTAAAACACAACCCCGCCGCCGAGCGCCCGGGCCGGCGCAGAGCCGCCGACCCGAGACATGTCGACAGCTCAGGCGCAATTTACTTGGCCCGCGAAGTAAGCTCGCGCCACCTACACGCCGCGGGCCCGCCACCCGCCGCCCTCCTGGCGCGCTTTGTCGGTGCCGCCGCCGTCCTTTTCTCGCCCTCTCGTTCCCACGCTCTCCTCCCCCGCGCCGCGTCGGGTCAGCCGTTGCCGCCGCCCAGCCCCTCGCCTTATTCCCCGTTACGGTCATCGTCCCCGCCGACCCCTCCTCTCTCTCGCTCTCCACTTTCGACTTCCGCCATTCCAATTTTCTTATTCGCCTCACTCATTAATGCGGTCTGCTCTCTCTCTGAAATAATGCCCGGCCGTTTCTCCGCGCGGCCGAAACAAAGAACGACGTAACAGTGGACGGCGCCTGTGATCGCGTTAGTTAAGCGGCTGCTCAGCCTCTGAAGACCCTGCGCAGCATCCAAGCCGCGGGAGAGGGACAGGGCGCGAGGCGGGGGCGAGGCGGGGGCGAGGCGGGGGCGAGGCGGGGGCGAGGCGGGGGCGAGGCGGGGGCGAGGCGGGGGCGAGGCGGGGGCGAGGCGGGGAAGATGAGGCGGGGCGAGGCGGGGGCGAGGCGGGGGCGAGGCGGGGGCGAGGCGGGGGCGAGGCGGGGCGAGGCGGGGGCGAGGCGGGGGCGAGGCGGGGGCGAGGCGGGGGCGAGGCGGGGCGAGGCGGGGGCGAGGCGGGGAGAGGCGGGGGCGAGTGGGGACGAGGAGGGGGCGAGGAGGGGGCGAGGCGGGGGCGAGGCGGGGGCGAGGCGGGGGCGAGGCGGGGGCGAGGCGGGGGCGAGGCGGGGGCGAGGCGGGGGCGAGGCGGGGGCGAGGCGGGGGCGAGGCGGGGGCGAGGCGGGGGCGAGGCGCGGGCGAGGCGCGGGCGAGGCGGGGGCGAGGCGGGGGCGAGGCGGGGGCGAGGCGGGGGCGAGGCGGGGGCGAGGCGGGGCAAGGCGGGGACGAGGCGGGGGAGAGGCGGGGGAGAGGCGGGGGAGAGGCGGGGGCGAGGCGGGGGCGAAGCGGGGGCAAGGGGAGGGCAAGGCGGGGACAGCGATCACGTCATTTCGCGAAGACCAGCTCATATTGACAAACTGGGCCACGTGAGACATTTCACATAAATTCTTGCTTCACTCATGTACTAGACCTGCGGACTTTGTGCAGATCTGTTAGTTCCTTCTCCTAAACCGACGAACATTTAAAAAACGAAAACAAATACCAAATAACCAGAAGATGAGAGTGGTAAAATGCACTGAATAAATCGCAGGTAATATGTCATAAATACAAAAACTTCCATCTCCCCCGCCCACCCACCCACACATTTTTATCGGGTAGAATAAAAGTAAGAATTGAGAAGCTAAAATGTATTTTTCTGGTTCCTTGGAAAGAACCCAGACATCATAAATTAGTAAATTGCATCGTTTAAGGATATGTTTTTTTAGCTTTCACTCAGCTACAGGAATCATTGTAAACGCGCACATCATCGTGAGCAGTCTCAGTGAAGCTTCAGGTCTTCTGTCTGCTAATCATATCGACTCTTCACTCAAGAGAAAAGAAAATGTTCAATCGTCTGTTTTATTTAGTTCATCTTTATTATGTATTGAGTGAACAATTAAACGTGGTCCTAATGTGGTTACTTTTACAAGCGGTTAGTGAAATGACAAATGAGCTCGGTTTCGCACTTAAGATCGATTTTGTAGAAAAGCCTATCATGTCACATCATTTACTTAATTTTAATGTGTATATTCTTTGTATTACTTCCTAAGAAAAAAAACTGGTCTATATGTTCAATCCTTCATCTGGTGGGTTATTATAAACTTCGTTCTCTAAAGATTTATGTTTCATTCGTATTATCATTGAAATTTATGGAAACAGTGGATCATGGACTAGTGAGTTATATCTGTTGAAAAAATCGCCAAACTTTGTGGTTTCGATATGAAAAAATATTGGTGTATTAAAATGTACAGATTTTTACTAGAAAGAGAGGAAGAAATGTATTTTTGTCACTTGTAATCTTGGACAGTCATTTGTAGAGGTTTGTGGGTGTATATTTCTTTTGATTCATTTAGGAAAGAATAAAGAAAAGTAAATGAGTAAAGAAAAAGAAAGTAAAAGTATAAAGAATGTAAAGATACAAATTATCATATAGTTGTGTATGTAAATTAAGGCTTGTCTGCATGTACCGAACTACTATCTGAAAATATGAAGGACGAAGTCAATAGCCATAAAATGAAATAAATGTATTAAGATAAAAACAGAACAATTTCCGTTAAATTAATTTTCGCGTGCATTACGACGACACCAGAATTTAACTCTGCAATCTTCCGAAAATATTGGAAAGATTTACAAAATCGAATATTTCAAAGAGACAATGCTCTCAATAAGGAAAAACACCACCTTCGACCCTTTCTGACGATATCGCCGACGATATCTCTGAGTTGTAAAGAGGAAATCCCGAAGCATCATTAGACTTGGATTACTCTTGGCGTTCTTTGGCATTGGAATGCTCTCAGCTGCCGAACGACGACCCGCTGTGTCATGATTTGTGTGCTCTGGCTTATAGCATTAATAAAAACTTGTATTGAAATCTACTTATGAACTTGCTACTAATGGAGTACTACTTTGTGCTCTCTTTTTGTTGTCCTATGACAGATGTTAATTTGCCATGAAGCACTTGCCCGAGACATTTGCAGAAAAGTAATGGAAGTTCATTTTTAGTACATTATAGTACTAAGAATCATGTGATAAGACTAGAGGATTATGTAATTTTGCAGTGAAATACAAATTTTGAGCGAGATAATATTCAAGTATAAGAATGGATATGGCCGATAGTATTTGAACAAATGAAATTATCAGGTCTAGATATCCACATTAATAATTTCCAATGCGGGAAGGAATTGAAACAAAAATACTCATCCTCCGGCCATGTGAGTGGTCTTCGTGGTTTCGTTAGATTCCCAGGAACTCTGAAAAAATACAAAAACATTGACAAATTTTCGATTTTGCCTGAAAATGCAAATATTTGATTGTTTTATTCCGCTAATTCTCAGACTGGGAGTGTCGATTGAATTCTCAAATTCAGTAAGTCATTGCTTACAACCCAGGTGACATAATACGAGGGCAAGGTTCTAAGGAAGAGGCTGCCTGCCATTAAATATTTGCTATTCACGTGTTGTGTTATGGAAATAGTGAATACATACTAAGCTTTTGGCTTGTCATAGATTTTTTCATTCTGCCTTCTTGCAGTGTCATAATTTAGGAAAGAATAAAGAAAAGTAAATGAGTAAAGAAAAAGAAAGTAAAAGTATAAAGAATGTAAAGATACAAATTATCATATAGTTGTGTATGTAAATACACAATTATTTCAAGTTATGGAGATACTAGGCATCTAACTCCATTGTATAGGAAAGAGAAAGGGTGACGAAAAAGCGCAATATGTAGGAATTCGAGAAATTAGTTGTGTTACATATAGTTGTGTATGTAAATACACAACTATTAGCGCCCGATGCATTTTAAGTGTTCTGCCCTATTTTCTCCTCTTTTCCATTATTTTTCTTTTACTTCTGACACCAACCTCAATCTATCTGGAAACGTATCTGCAAACCTCGACAACACGTTAGCACTTGCATTTTGTCTTTCTCCGCGCGATATCAGGCACGATGTGCGAACGTACGGACAAAATAAATGCTTGGACTTCCGAGCAAATTGCAAAAATGGCTAGGGAAATGTAACTGTGTCTGTAGGTCCCATTGTATATCTAGTTAACGTATCTAATTTTCCTCAAATATAAATTAATTTTGATTGCGTATATAAGGCAAGTTTCTCCTCGTCCGTATTTTCAGAGCAAATCGGCTCGTCCAGAGTTTCCACAGATCAAAGGTCATTTTCTGGACGAGTTTCCTGCAAAGCTCTAGAAATCAATACGATGAGAATATTCAGTTTAGAATATGATTCTCCGGTTTCTTTCTGGCTTCTTTATCCGCTTTTCCATTTCATCTCACACCTACCTGTGTAAAACGGCTGGGAGAACTTGTAATGAAACGGAGCGTTTGGACATTATTGATATTCCATCACCAATTTAGACGTAATTAAAACTTCTCGAAGCGCTTTCAGGGCTACTTGATTCTCAGAGCAAACACCCTCCCAGAGGGCTTCAGGCATCTTCTCACAAGCAAGAGAAACATTGCCAGCAATAACAGCTTCGGGCGTACTAATAAAAGCTAATGAAATATAGATTTTTGACGGAATTTATGGTTACACAGATATTTAGTTTGTTCGGAGTGCGGGATGCAGATATAAAATATTTGCATTACCTTTCTTTTAAATAATTCTTTCTCCTTAGGCCAAAATTTTATTAAGGGCACGTGCTGCAACGCAATTGCAACATGACAGGCGAATCCTTCATCTGAATAATGTAGACTTTAATTTAAAATCTTGATTTCTCGAATTCCTACATATTGCGCTTTTTCGTCACCCTTTCTCTTTCCTATACAATGGAGTTCGATGCCTAGTATCTCCATAACTTGAAATAATTGGAAAAATGTTTCACCTTAATTTCTTCTTACTGAAGCCCCGCTGCATAAATGAAGTATTTCCACCTCATCTTTAAACCAGTACTTAGTCACGTTTTGAAAACTCGTTACACAGTAGGAAACATACTGACATAAGCACATAAGCGAAAGAAATATTTAGCACCGACACAATCCCGCTTCTCAATAATTCTTTAGGAATCTCAGAGAAAAAAAATCCTCGCCGGCGCTGCCGCCAAAACCCATCGCAAGGGGCAGCGGCTGTAGGGGGGCGGTAACTCTGCAGGCGGCAGAGGCAGTGGCGGCGGCGGCGGCGCAAGAAGAAACAGCGGCGTCTGCTCCCGTATTAGCCACTCGTTAAAGGCGGGCGGCCGCCGGCGCCGCCCACCCGGCCCGCGCGCTGCCCGCCGCACCCGCCCCGCCCCGCCCCGCCCCGCCCCCGCCGCCGCCCCGCCCCGCCCGCCACTTCATATAATTAGCGATATCGCGCGGCCTCGTTCCGCCCGGCGGAACACCGGGAGCGGCGAGGGCGGCGAGCGGCGGGCGGCGAGCAGGGCGGCCCAGGAGTGGGCGGGGGACGGCGGGCGGCACGAGCAGCTATGGCCGCGGTGGCGATTGGGCGCACTGCAGGGGAGGAGGCGTGGGGGCGGCGGGGGCGGGGCCGGTGGGTGGTGCGAGCGGAATGGCGCAGAAGGGCGCTGACAGCATCGCGGTCGGGAGCGTAAAGGAAATTTAGAACGGTAGCATCTGACGGGCGAAGCAAGCGTGGTAGCTAATGAAATGACTGGTAGTAAATTTTAATATTACTGTATTAAAATATATTAGGACAAGTCACGGTCATCCTTTTCATTTGAAACGATTGAGCATCTCAGCAATACTGTAACGTGACGTTTCCCATGTTTCGAATTTTCCAGAGCGGTCCTCAATAGTAGGCTTGTGAGGTAGAAATCAGCTTTTTGGACATTAATGTAAATTATAGAAGACTTATTCAATGAAGTCCGAGTTATTATAAAAATGAAATAGTAATACTAAAAATGTTTCTATCTCGTTAATACTTCTGTACCTGGGCGGGTTGTATCTCAAAATTTGAATTCTGTAATTAATAATTTGATTGGTGATTCCAGGCGCGTTAACTGCAGGTGGTCCCTACACTGGTAAGTTATATCTCGGGAGGAGAGTGTGTTCCTCCCCACCCAATGGAATGTGAGATTCGGCGCCGACCTAAACGTCGGCTAAGGGGTTTCGCTCTCTAGGTATTTCCGTCAGCGCGCGCGCGCGCTTTGTCAGGGAAGAAGTGACAATGATGAAGCCAATATCTCGCGCGGTCCCTAACCCGTTTTGTTAAGGGACTACTCCGGTACTCATCAGATACTGATTAGAGAAACAACGTAGAACTATCGATCAGAGTAACTAGTCGCAACCAGAATTGTTCTCTGGACAGTGGCTACATTCCAACTAGCTATGATGCTAGTGAGAAAAATCCCTCATCGTCGGCACTCCCGTCGTCGGATCTTCCAGTCAGAGTCGCTGCAAAGACAACGGAAATCCTGCCTCTGACTCAACTCAACCGGCGAAACTCATAGTCAACCTTGTTATAGACCCCTCAATTACTCTAAAGAACAAAATATTTATATGAGATACATGGGTGAGGATGAAAAATCAAATATTACTTGTGCAAAAAGTACATTACGTTGAAGTCCTTTTATTGGTAGCTATCCAATAAATATGATTCGGAACATGCTAAGAGAATATTAGAAATGGTGTGGATGAACTTAGATTCACGAGCAAGATTGGAAAAAAATGAACGCGAGAAGTGTTGGAAAGATGCAGTTCTCAATGACTTAAATAAAAGATACTTAAAAAGGTCAATTTTATAAAAACTAATGAAGACGCAATGCAGTGGGTGGGGTGAGAGGATGGACGCTCATATGAAAATACAAACAAAAGAAACAAAATATTCTATTTTAGGCACTGGGTAGCTCACTTACCGCATCTCGCCCTGATTCCATTGCTATCTTTGGAACCATTTTTTTAAACTTTAAACATGTCATATTCCTTTTCGATTAGTATTGTTTCTCTTGAAAATAGATGCCTTAGTTACCTATGGATGTCTTGCGACTTGTTTGGGAGAAACAAAAGTGTAAATTGAATCGTGACCTATTTCAAATACTTGCACTTAACATATTATATATTACGTACATACGTATATTCAAATGTTTGAATCAAAAGGATGTAATAATATCTTGTATGTTCCACGCAATCGCCAAAACACCGTACAACTGAGTCAATAAAATTCAAGACAAGGAATGAACCTCTGTCTGTAATACGTAGCCGCCGCTGTTTATTCTGCTTTCCAAACATACAACTGAAAGCGTTTATACAACGAAACGTAGTAGAAAGATATGTTGTCTTTCAGTTGCACCTGGACACAGTTCGTCTCCCCTGGTCTGGTGCTGTTGTCACGGAATAACGAAAGGTAATGATCACACGTCTCGCCAATCTTCTTCTCCGTTTTGCAAACATTTTCATTTGTCAATTTATTTGAAAAACGGATCTTGGGAAAACATACGGGTGTAGCAAAGTAAATCTCCTTGGTAGGGTACCGGTACCGTTCGGTATCGGTAGGTGTCGATGGAAATATATGACAACGTAAAAAGAGGGGAAAAAGCATAGCAAATTTAATGGCAAACAAGAACGCGATTTTGCAGCTACACAGAAGAAACTTTTAGACAATAATTAGTTTACTTTGCTGAAGATATTTCGTAACAAAGACTATGAAGTGATGAAACACGGAAAAGATTTGAAACGTACCAACTATCATTTGCGTAGAAGATAGAAGATAATTTAAGTACATTTTCGAAAGGAATGGGCTTATAAGTATGAACAATGTTTATCAAGCTTTTTGTCAACTCTTTTTACCATTTTACACGTCGCATTAGTTGTGAGTGTGCACAGAAATATTTTGACAAACGTGTTTACAAAACTGATGTCAAATGCTCACACATATTATGCAGAAATATAACATGTAGTGTTTAGCATGCATTGCAATTTCTATATTTTGAACAAATCAATTTTTGTATGTACGTCATGAATTCTTTGCTTTTGATATGTGATACCGTGATTGATAAACAGATGTTTCTCCGAGGATTATTTGTTGTATATTTTACACAATTTATTGAGGCAGATGTCAAAAATGTTGAAAAATAACTTCTACTGGAGAAAAGATTTTTGTATAGATCTGTATTATTTATAATGATGTCTACATCATTATAAATAATACAGACAACATTGTATAACCGAGGTGATGTTAATTTTGGGATATGCAACAAATGGTGGTCCGAAAGGCCGCGAAAGTCCACAAAGGCCAGAATTCTTTAAATAATACAAATATAAATTATTAAATAAAATGATCAAGAATAAGAAGGGTATGCCTCTTTAGAGAATATACGTATGTACATTTACATAGAGATTTACTGTAATAACCTCATCTGAAGTCGTTGCACTAAGGATTTATGCAACAAGATGACGAGATCTGTAGTGAATCAAACTTTGTATAACTTTAGTTAAATCCTGTTCGTGACTGGCATCTCTTCAAATGATATTTCTGGAGAGCAATTACAATTAAACCTTACATCAATCCTATTCATAACAATGTCAATCATTTCATGATCGTACGTTTCATTCCCAACAATAAATCAATTGAAAATATTCAAGTATCGTAATTTTACTGTTAAAGTGTCCAAGTGCATTCTTGACGAACGCACAGCAGTCCCACCTCACACGAGGAGTGTCAATTATCAGCCCGCACAACACGGAAAAAGAGTCTAGATTAACCGAATGCACATATGGAAACCCTGTCCTCGCAAGACAAACGTAACGAATGTCGTAAGAAGGGGCAAACGCTGTTGACGTATGTTTGACATGAAATTAAACAATTACTTCCAGCAAGTTTCCCACTATTATTAAGTTTCTTGAAAAAACAAACAAAAACTTTATAATGAAAAGGAAATTTCAAATGCATACCGGTGCAAATGCACACAGTTTTCATGCTAAAGCAATTGTTCAACGTCATTGGAAAGTTCAGTAATTTCTGCAGAGTTAGTTCCCCGAGCGTCATCACGCAACTATTATGAAGTTCGTAATAGTAGCATGCAGCTGCGAGCAACGGCCGGGGACAGCCAGCGACGTGTTGCGGCGCCGGGCAAAGGGCCGAGCGGTGCTGTGGCGCTTCTAGGGATGCCGAGAACGCCATGGTGAGCGGGAGTGAAGGTGGAAGTGATGGCGAGGTTATTGAAGAAGAGGTCAGTGGCGACCCCTCCCCCCTCCAAACCAGTAACTCCCTAATTCCTTGCACTCCACCCAATCAAAACATCAAATATCTGGGATAAAATCTTGATATGAAGCTACAATGGAAAGTCCATATAATTGCCAAAACACATCAAGTAAAAATAAAGGTACTCCAACTAACACCACTCATTAATTTTAAAAGTAAAATCTCTGTAAACAAAGTAATAGCCCATTTAGAAGGAAATTATTTTATTAAGAAAACCTTTCTTCAATACAATAATTACCCAATAGAAATGGACGTTGTATCGAAACTGAATTAAGTTACATATCATGTTAAAATTCATAAAAAGATCACAGATATAAAAGAAGGATATGAATATCCTCCTGCTGATATACGAATGGTAGATTCAAAATTGGGATCTAATAAAGTTGTTGTGGATCAAAAAACTGATAAACTTTGTCAAATGTTTAGTGTATTTTTACCTATTCGATATGCTAATTGTTTAAAAGAAAGCGATACTAAAGATCTAAAAATTAAGAAAATGAGATTAATACATAAAGGATATATGGCAAAATATTTCATTGAATTAAGCTTTTTACATTATTAAATTAAAAATATGGTCTAGGTATTATTGAGTTTGGGTACACTGCCATTGAATTAAAATCTGCTCTATAAATTATTGAATTAAAATCTGCTCTAGAAATTATTGAATTAAATCTGCTCTAGAAATTATTGAATTAAATCTGCTCTAGAAATTATTGAATTAAATCTGCTCTAGAAATTATTGAATTAAATCTGCTCTAGAAATTATTGAATTAAATCTGCTCTAGAAATTATTGAATTAAATCTGCTCTAGAACTTATTGAATTAAATCTGCTCTAGAACTTATTGAATTAAATCTGTCTAGTAATTATTGGATTAAATCTGTCTAGAAATTTTTTAATTAAAATTATTTTTCAATTAAAATTCGGTCTAGAGATGTATTGAATTAACGTCTGGTTTAGATATAATAAATGTGATTTAATTTATTTTCATTCACATGTGTATTGTTCATATGGCAGTAGCTAATAGTGAATTAGCGATGCAAAAATTAGAAAGCTATGGATATAATCCTGAAATTGATGATGGTAGAGATGAAATTCTTAAATTTCAAGAATATTATCAATTACCGTTAGATGTAGAGTTAAATAGTGATACATTAGATTTATTAAATTTACAACGACGTGGTGTGCATGATACTCATTTTAAATCATCTTCACAAAAATGGAAAACGAATACAATAAAATAGTATTATAGTAATGTAAATCAGGCAATATTATATTTAACTGAATCAGCGTTTGAAATATGGTCATCTCACATGAATTTAAATTTTGAGAGAGATATTATACATCCTGATATAATTATATCGAATAAACGTGACGAACATCAATGCCAACGTGATCAACATATGTGTTCTGAAAAATTTGATGGAAAAAATAGTATATTAGCAAATGCTAAATTTCCTAAAGCAAATAATTCTTCATTAGAAATCTATATTGATTTAGACGGATAATGGATCATAGAGATAAAAAAAAACCATAAGGACAAAATAATTTATTTTGTTTTACTTCATGAAATTGGACTGCATTAGGTACACATAAAAGAAATGCGATAATGTATGCTTATTATGGTAGATTATTAGATGTACATAGAGACGATATTTTAGCTACTCAAAGTTTATATCATCGAAAATCGCCTATACTACCACCGTCATCACCACATTCCATCGTTATGTGATACTATGAACATTCAGCATTATTTATTATACACGATATATTATATTATTTATTATATGAAGAATGGATTCGAATCACAAACGAATCAAATTACTCATCCACAACATATTCGGGATTGGTTATCGTTTTTCCATCAGATTTTGGAGGAATTACAACCATTCATTGACGACCATCTGAATAAAATTTATTTTTTATTGATAATATGTATTATATGATAGATTCTTCTAGTGAATATAACGAATTTTTGAATTCTTTAGAAAAAGCCGAAAAATTTAATTTCTTTTAAATATCGTTTGTAGTAAAAACAATTCTACAAAATCGCAAATGACTAGTACATTAAAAAAATTGAAACATATTAGAACGTCTAAAATAAGAATTTAAAAACTCATTGGATAATTTTTTCGTATATAAATAATGGAGAATTATTTTAAAATGTATTATAAAAAATAGAGAGAGGGTTTTAGAAAAAGTAGATGAGAATATGGTGAATGAGTGGTCAAAAGTTATTTATCACGCCATCAAGAAAAAGATATTCATAGAAAAAGATTAAATAAATTAAAAAAAGTTCTCTATCTGTAAAACAGAAAAATAATTAAATGAATTTCATAAGAAACATAGTAAAAGTGATGGTCATAGTTATGAATGTAAAGAATGCCTAAGAACAAAAGTGGAAAAGTACTATCCTGTGGATGCATAGTTAATAAATAGTATTTCAATAATCATATGAGAAGAAATATACATATACTACAATAATTGTTCTATTTTATATCCATATGATAATTAATAATATATAGACTAAATAGTTATCATCATATGGTGATAGAGCCTTTTTTCTAGTTTTTACTTAAAAGGTTTCAATTCTTTTGATGTTTGATGTAATATTATACACATCTACATACGTCTCCACAACATTGAATAATGTGTGATTATACATATCGAATTTCATTTTCTCAATATTTTGTTTTCTAATATCTTTACATATCTTTTTTCATATAATGTGTTCTAAAACATTCGTTTTTGATCTTAATCCTACAAACTCTCGAATAGGTAAGCCTAAATATTAATGTTTAAATTTGCCTGATATTTTATTGTTTGATTGAGGTTTGAATGGCCAAAAGATATCCAGAAGTATCAAAATGCTCAATATTTTATATTATTTAATCATAAATATCATCCGTTTCAACTTGCATTATAAACGAATCAGTATTAGTTGCTAGAAGTTGAAAATGATCTCCATATTTCGGTTTGGAATATCATTATAAAATTTATACAATAATAATTGCGATAATACAAGTACAACGAACCTACCATAAATATATTTATTTAATATTACTTGCTTATTTTTTCTATATAATAATATATGATATTCATCAACGATGGTTCTTGTATCATATTGTGTTTTTAAACTGACGATAGCTGGATATAAGTTTTACATCACATCTTTTTCGTACGCTTCCCATTTGTTTACCATATACTGCATTATTCATAAATTCAAAGAAATCATTTTCAAAATCATTATTCGTTTGTTGTTTCAGTATTGTATTTTTATCAATATACGGTTTCAATCATGCTTTTTGATCATAGGATTTAACTTGATGAATTTTATTGACAGTTATACCTTGTTGTATAACATTTTAATATTCTATAATCAATAACATATTCACGAGCTTCATATGTTTTGGTTTATTCCCTGTATCTTTGTTTATAGGATCTTGTTGATAGTTTGATAATTCATTGATATTTGGAATATAATGATCAGGACATAACGGGAAATCTTTAAATGTATTATGTAAATGATCTGGAATGTTTAAATCTACTTCAAATGTATATCCTTTACATTCATCAAATAAATTCAAAATATCATCAATTATATATAGTTTTGTTTCTTTTTTCCAATTTCCAATGGGTAATGGTTGACTTAATGCATGGTAATATAAATTATTACAATCTAAGTATATAATATAAATGAAATGTTTTTACTGTTGGAGATACCATTGCGTTCACCTTTTTATTTTGATAATTTTATAGTTCTTTGAGCTTTTTGATCATAGAAATAACAATTATTAGCTGATGTATATCTGTTTAAAACTATGGGTATACAACAACGTATTTCCTTTCTCACTACATTCATATAAATCTTGATCGGCAATAAGATCTAGTTTTTGTTCTGCGAGTTTTAGAGATGCATGATCAGCCAATGGTTGTGCTGACATAAAATAATGGATCCAATCCATAATGTTTAAAACATGTGTTTCTAAAATTAAAGAATATATAGTTTAATAAAATTGAATTCAATTTGAGATATAAATAATGATAACCTCCAAACCTTTTACAATTAAAATGTTCATTTACATGTTTCACAGATTTTGAATCTATTTGTTTATTATTTAAAACAGATCTCCAATCTACCTCGTCAAATATTGAATCTGGTTGAATTTTATCATAATTATCAACACATTCATATCTATAATACCCTTTTTATAATACTAAATGTATATCTTGTTTTTTGAATACGCGACTTAGATTAATAATTTTTTGTAGGGAACTGGTTTAGAAACTTGATTACACATTTTGCATTGTGTATCAATTTTTCAATATACCAGTTTCATCGATATATAGAAATTTTACATGTTCTATAGCTTATTTAGATTTACAGAGCACAATATGAGCGCAATCTGCATTATTCACTTCAGTTAAATTTTTAACAGCTTGATATAAACACGCACTTAAAAAAATCTTTGTATATCAATAATTCTAATTTCAATAATATCTGTAAATCTACATCCCTTATTATTTTTGTATCTCAATCACAAAATTTTTCTTCAATAAAGAGATAATATAATTTTTTATATTTAATATTTGTACATATACAGATGGAGAAGACGATCGATCTTTAATTTTATAGAGCACGTTAAATACTTTTCTGGTGTATTTGGTAAAATCATTATATCTTAATAAACGTCACAAAGTCTTAATAACCATCGTAAAAATAAAATAGAATCATATTTTAAATTATGAAATAGGATTGGAACAAATTTTGGGTACATAAATGTAAATTACATACATTACATGCAACACCTCTCACTTCACCAGTAAAATAATTATGATCAACCAGTTTCTTTAATCCATGTTCTTTAAAATTGCTATTTCAAATCTGACCCGATGTAGCCATTTTATAATAAGTTTTAGTCATTTCTGTTGTCCGTCGTAAATTAATCTTTAGTTGTAAATATTCCTCAGTATAATATTTAGGTAATCTCACTAGTGTTTCATTAAATGCATGCATTAAATCGTCAATATTTTTACTTCGCTTTAAATATATTCTAACCTATTCTGAATCATAACTATCTTCGTCGTCTACTAAATCAGGCGGAAAACAAAAACTATTAGGTTGATGTTCGTGAATATATTCTCAACTCATCAATTATTGTTGAAGTTTCTTTAATGTAGATTTAAAATCACACGATATAACAAGGATGAAATTGTTCAGCACCAACAGATTTATGTTCTCTTATTAGATGTTTAGGCATTTCAATACCTATTTTATCATGTACACATTGATCAATGTGTTTATTGAATTCCCTTTCAGTTTTATATTTTTCTCAACATTTCAAGCAATAATGTTGTTTTTGACAACTACGATGAATTTGACATGTTAATAATGCACTTATATTTTTTATACCTACACAATGATCTTTAAACATTAACGTATTCACATGATTTTTTAAATTTTCAGAATAATTATTTAATTCGATACAAGAATCTTTTATTTCATAGACATTAATTGACACTTTTAAAAATCTTTAAAATCAAAATACATCTTTATCCTGATATTTAATGGTGTCATCTCTAATTAAAGATTTTGTTTCTTTAAAACCTAAAAATTAAAAAAAGGCTTCAAACGTTAACGATTATCGATAAGAATTGTAACGAATGAGAGTGACAGCCCGAATTCGGGGCGTCATTTTAAAAACCAGTAATCAAATCGTTTTCCTCAAGTTTCGTAGCATTAAATATTCAGTGTTTTTTATCAAAAATAATTTTAAATTCACTATTTCATAAACAACTGAGGCGTGCTGATCGGCGCGCCTCAATTTAGTTTCATATTATATTTGATATTTCAATCCATAAATTATGAGTTTGATCAAACCCTAACCATTTTATATACACTTTATTTCCTTTTGTTTTGAACACTTTATTAAATAGTTATCTGGATATTTCGGTTTCTGTGACTCATATTCATAAGACGATCCTTGAATTTCTTTAAGATGATAGACAATAGGATTAGAATCAATAATTTTAACGATTTCAAATATTTCTGTAGAGTAATTACCAGTATACGATTTATCAAATACAGATTTCAATTTGGTTATTCTTACTTTATCGTCAATGTTGAATTTCGGTAAAATAAATGTCCAATCTCTTTTATAAACAGCTTTTAGTAATATTTTTCAATATATTTTTTGACATCAATAGGTTTCATTTGAATAGTATGATGTGTGGTAAGATTATATTCATCTATTAACTTTGGAAGTTTATGATTACCTTGAATATCAAACTGTTTCGACATTTTTTCTTTTAATATACGATTTCATCGTTCATCTGTTTCATAAGATGGTGAAACACTTGATTATAAAATTCTTTACAACGATCTGCTTTTAAATATTTAGGTATTCTATAATTTATAAATATATTATGCATAGCTGTACTTACATTTAATCCTAATTTGCTTTTAACTGGTAATGCCCATGCATATTTTGAAAATACATCGATAATTGTTAAAATATAAGCATATCCGTTACCTATTTTAGATATATCTTTAAATTGTCCAGAATTAATTTCTACTAAATCTCCTCACCATAACTCATCAATTCCTAATCTTAGAACGCAACGTCGCGGAAAATTGTTTTCGCATACGTTTATGTAATTCATCAATAATATTTTCTCGAAAATTTAGTTATTTTTAACACATTTACTTTTTTCTCCTCAAAACTGCACGTATACCAACTAGTTTAGGTCTTACATTTTTTGTCGGTTCCAGTTTAATTTGAAACTTATTGGTATTTTTTTACATTTCAAACAACAGGTATCCATTCACGAACTAAAAATATTCTCATTTTTGAAGGTTGATATGAATTATTCCTTGAAAAGATAATGTAAGAGAAATTGGAATGTGCGTAAAATATTTACTAATTCGCAAATATATTTTATCTCCTTTATTGAATAGCAATGGTTATGTTAACTCATGTTTTTTTTTCATTTGATTTATATATGACCAACGTATAAATATATTTAAGTCTGTCATATCTACAACTGAAATATTGTATGGTACTTGAATATATGTAAGTGCATTCTCTTTTCCAGGGATATAAAACACGAATTCCTTATCAATTATCAATGATGCACGTATATTCAAGAACATAAATATATTATTTCTGAAATATCGTTAATTTACTGCTTCATAATCTCGGACTGGATCTAGAATAGTATGTACACTATTTTTAATTGTTTATTATTTGGTGCATCATCTTAACGACCAGCAGCTACTTTATGTAATACTTTACCATGAAAATTATAATCTCTCGAATATTCACGGTTATTTAATTTCATATCCAGACCACATATATCTTGGGACATTTATTATATTGAATGTATGACATGAAGGAATAATGAATATCCTGATGCATAACTTGAATCGTTTGGTTGAATATATATTTTATTTCCTTTTTAAAAAAAATAATGGGTCGTTTTAAATGATTCACTTCTTTTTTACTTCACCTAATGATAGTGCATTGAGAATTAGATATTTTAAATCAATATTTGGTTCGATATGAATAACTTTACAATTGTAATATCTTTCCAAAAACGGTTGATTGTAAAAGAAAAAATAATTCATTTTTCAACCTAATTCACCAAATAATAAAATAATAAATAATATGATTGAGTGAATTTGATCATTGTAATCTACAAAGTATTTCACTAAAAATGGTCGAAATTAGCAATTTTCATCAGAATCTGTCAAAATAACTCTACCTACTATTTATAAAAAGGCATATCGTTCATTTACAGAATTTAAAAGAATTACGAATAATAAAAATGTAGAAACCACTTACTTTTATTACGAGATATCTTATATTTCTGATAAATACATTTAGAAAAAAATTAGATGCTGCCCAAAAACATCCACGAAATTATGCGCTTCATTTCATAATGCTCTTCCTAGTAACACAATTGGATACGTTATAATGTATGGTAAAAAATTTAATTAGTAGCATAGTATAATTCAATAATTTTTTTACAATAAATGGAGAAAAGTTTGGTATCAAAGTATACATGTTTTTTTGAAATTGATGACTAAAATATTTCGAGCAATGAAAGTGGTTCAAGTCACTAAATTATGAAATATTTTGATCTATAATAGGTACACTGTAAAACTGATCTAAGTATTTTTGACCTATAATATTAATTTTAAAGCAATAAATTACTCATGTTCACTGTATAACAAATTGGCAAAAGGACCGCTGAATCAGGCACGAAGTACACCACTAACTGAATGGTGGGGTTCATTGATTCCACAGTTTCCAACTCGTTCTATATGACGATTCCTTCTACTAACACCGTTATCAGACGTTAGCAAGGCAATGTTATATGGAGGAGTCAGGATTCTTTTGGAATACTGTGAGTACTTTCTCCATTACGCGTAATTTCATGCTTAATGCAATATGCAATACGCTTCTAAATAGGGTCCATCATTAGAAGCAAGTATGAGCATACAATAATGAGGTTCTTATTGGAACAGAAATAATTTTGGACGTTCTATTTAAAGGACGTTCCATACGTTTAAAATTGCTACGGATTTTCTTTATTTTTAATAACTTATTAAATAATATAAAATATACAACATAAATACATAATAACAAATTACATATTAATATAACACAAATCTGTAACACTATTGTACTTACAAATTAATGATTCATTGTATTAAAATTTAAATTATTTAGTTTCTATTCTTTACAATATATTTCTGTCATTAGAAAATGATGAGCGATAAAACTATATGCAAACGCGCTAAAATCATTGGTTCTTTAGTCACTGGGTTATTTCATCGCCATATATATATATATATATATATATATATATATATATATATATATATATATATATATATCTTAATCACGTAAAAATGGGATAAAACGGAAAATGAAATTATGAGGTCTAGGGTTCCCAGTAGATCTCATCGACTCAAAACGTAATAATAGCTAATATTTTGGGATGAAAATGTGAAAATATAAGGGATTTATAGCAAAAATTAGAATTTTAATACAAAAATATGGAAATATTTAAAAGTTATAAAAATATGAACGATTAGAATCTGTACCAGAACGCTCCCTATATATACTACTACTGAATAATGATTGTTTCCGGGCAACTGCTATGATTATTAGTCCTGTTAGTATAGTGAATGTTTTATCTCGGGTGGTGCCTATGTTCCTCCCCTGCTGGATGGTGAGATGGTGTCAACTTACACGTCGACGAGAATTTCCCCTTCCAGGAATCTCTTCACAGCGGGACACCACCTCAATGCTGGTAGTGGAGTGCACGTGTCTGTGTGTGCGAGAGAGAGACGGTGGGAGGGAGAGAGGGGACAGGGAGAGAGTGGGCAGCGAGAGAGGGGAGAGTGTAGAACATGGTAGGGGAAGAAACGATCGCGCGCGGCCCGTGGTCCGTGTGTTACTGCTCCAGCATTCGCCTAGTATAAATCAGAGAAACCACGGAAAACTACTGATCATATTCTCCTAGCCGCCAGAATTCTCCAGGCAGCGGATAAATTCGACCTGACTGTAGAGTCATGGTCGAAAATCTGTCACCGTCGGAACTCGAACTTGTTAACCTGCTAAATATACTATATAACAGAAGGTTATCGGATCCAGGAAGCACAGGAACCCTTGTCTGGTTCCAATATTTTTTGACATGCTACTCAGTCCATTTAAATCAATTAACATATACTTATCGCATCACATTCCAAAGGAGCATTCCCATTAAATGCGAGTGTACGTCATATCAAGATGAAATGTACATTCCAAAAAAGAATCATTTTTCTTTAAAACACGAACGGGAATCCGAACTTAATTGGCCCCGTCTTGAAACACTTTCTATAGAATTTATTTCTAGTTAAAGAATGATATTTTAACATTATTTTCTCTTGCACATGTACAGTCGTACTCAATGTAGGAATAAGGTAGATAAAATGGGTTATTTATCTACCTCATAAAGTGGTTCAAAACGGTGTACACAGTTGTTCACTCAATTTATCAATTAGAATAGTACTATAAAAACGGATTTAAATATAAAAATATCAAGTAACACGCACATATTAATTTAAAAATAAAGTAATAAATATTTAATAAATAAAAAGAAATTTGTCCGTGTTTAACTTTTAAATTAAACAAGGGCCACGCTTCTGAAATGGTCCAAAACCGAAGCTACCAAGCATACAGGTACTCTTGTATAAGCATGCGTAAGAACGTGAATGTACTGAGTGTGGATTGATTGATTGATGTATCGGGGCGCGTCAACTGCTCTGGTCATTAGTCCCGTTAGTGTAGTGCATGTTTTTTCTCGGGAGATGGTGGTGATCTTCCCCCGCTGGATGGCGAGATCCGGCGCCGACCTACTGTCGGCTAGTGGGGTTTCCCCCTAACCAGGACTCTCAAACGAGCGGGGAGCCGCCCCAGCCAGGACAATCTCTAAGCTCCCGACCAGTCTCCCAGGATATGTGGTAGTGTAGTGCATGTTAGCGTAAGTGTGTGTGTAAGGGGAGAGGATAGGACAAGGAATGAGAAGGACAGATCGCGCGTGGTCCGTGTCCCGTTTGATAGGGTACTGCTCGGGCATTCACCTGGTGTTGACGGAGAAACCACGGAAAACTACCCATCAGAGCAGCCGGCCGCTAGAATTCTCCTCCAGACAACAACTGAATTCGACCTAGCCGGAAAGCTAGTGTCGAAAATCCTGCCCCCGTCAGGACTCGGACCTCGGACCTCCCGCACAGACGCGCTGCAGTGACATCAGTTGATGCACTGAGCTACCGCTCCCGGCCTGAGTGTGGACTCAGCGTGCTACTGTTTAGTTATTTTCTCATAATACAGCGCGAAGCAAGGCATCCTCCGGGCGTGCCTACCCCGAAAGCGCAAGACGATGCAGGAAGAGAAGAAATGAGACGGATCGCGCGGTCTTTCCAAACGCTTGAATTGGGAATTATCACGTACCACCGAAAGAAATGTTCATTTTATATTTTCAGATGAAAAATACTTAAACGGTAAGTAATTAAACATTTATTACGTGTGAAATGTATTATATTAGTACATATTCATCAGAATACGCATTGCGTATCTTAAGGGGCTGTCATTATTAGTTTCGCTGTGGAATATGAAAAATTATAATTAATGTGAATCTTTGCGAAATTATAATTAATACACTATGTCAAACATTCACAACCAAGAATCGGTTTCCATCATAAAATGAACTAATATACATAATATTAAAATTTTAAGAACAGATGACATATAGTTTTACTTTTAATATTTTGTGTGATGACGTTACTACAGATGAATTATTTTAAATGTAGAAAATCAATACCATTTTCTCTTAATATTACCATTCAATATTTGTTTTCTATTTCGACCTAAGAGGCACGAAGTCTTTTGAGTCATTTTTGAAATATTGTCCAGTCTGTATCTCACCGGCATCTACAGAGGGCACAGCTTCAGGGGCGAATTAGGAGACAATGCATGATTGCGCTGATACAAGGTTGGTAGTTTCGGCTCGCCAATTTCAATTAACATATTCGTTTTTTCGTTGGTTTAAGTCAAAAAATAGAACTTCTACCCGGAGATTCCTAGGATTATATTTTATCATACTATACGTACGATCTATACATTATGGAATAATTGACATCATCGACGTACTGAATTAACGAAGCGTATTCACCTGGTGTTGATCGGCGGTAAAAGGACATAAGTAAAAGGTACGGTCTCAACGTGCCGAACACGCTAGTATTTCCCTTTTTTCCACTCAACTGATTAATTATTTCATGTTTCGAGACAGAGGAACGAAAGATCGCGCGCGGTCTGTGACCAGTTTGTTAGCTCATTCGCCGCGCTCATATGATGGGAGAAACCCCGGAAAGCCTAGCTGACAAGCTAATGTAGAAAATAGTGAAAACGCCGGTTCTCGGACTTCAGGACCTCCCGGTCAGAAGCACTGCAGTGACACCAGTTGATGTCCTGAGACACCTAAGAAGGTTTTCACACTTGAAATGATTCACATTTACATAAGACAATAGTACCTTAATTCTATATCGTCGTGTCGCATTCTTATTGAAATTTGTTCTTTGGAAATACATTATCATTAACGTGTTTTTAAACTATCGGACTGAATTAGTAGTTATGAAATATGTAATCCATAAAGAAGATAAAAAGTTCTCGTCGTTTTAGTCGTGCTACAGGGCAAGGACGCAATTCTTCATTTTCATTTTTAAGTTGTGCAGTCAAAAATTCTAGCTGGAAGTCATTAACATCATAATAAAAATAACCAAAATTTATTGCCTCGTTAAGAACCTCGTTAGACGTTTAGTCGAGTAGAGTTTCTGAAATGCTAGGGAATGCACTCTGACGCAGTGTGATTAACAAACACAAACAATAACAAATGCCTTCAAAGATTTTTCCTTCCCAGGAAATTCGGCGACTGTGTGTACACTGTTTTCTGTGTTTAGAAAATTAAGTCATTTATGTTTCCCGCTTAGACACCTTTCTCCCCTTAAGGCTATTCTCCACGTTACTCGCTCTCTAATGACCAAACTCACTCGAAATCCGGTTCTTAACGAAAGATAAACCACAGAGTTTTGTTTATAACTGAGCAATCTGAGAACCTTAAACTCTAGTTAGGAAGGAACAGCTAGAGAGCGGCATGTCATATGAAGAGGACTCACGTAATTAAAGACTGCTTCCGTATTTTACGTCTACGACCCGAGTCTCGCCTCTGCCACCTCCTCTCCAATACCACTCCCACACAATTCCCCTTCTCAATTTACGCGTTCTTTCTGATCACTAATAGCTACATAGCACTCGCTATCCTCTACACACACGAACGTTCCAATTCACGTTTGTTAAGATACACAAGTGTCCTCTGTTCTACCTCGGCCCTCAGACTTCCAGCGCGTTCAAATTATCAACCACTTCAAGTCCTTGACATCCAGTTCTCTATCAGTTCCACTTTTTCCACACCTATAAGGGATTTACTTTTTTAACAGATTTCCCTTCTCTTTGTTGATGCACAACTCGGATTTCAATATTTTCCATACCCTTTTGTATTAGAAAATACCTGTTTTTTCAGTCGCTGCCCACCCCTACCTCACTCTTTTACCCAGTTCCGCAAAACACCCGTTTCGCACCTCCTCACCTTTTCCGTACTACTCATTAACTACGCCGGGGTCTCCTCGCCGCCTCACTATCCCGACATTCATACGTGTATTACTCACCCTCATCCACCTACATCCACACCAGCCTTCCCTTCAGGACCCCACACACACTCGCACTCCACAACAGTTTCACCCGTTCGCTTTTTGCTGCCCGAGCAAACGCGGACGTGACAGAACAAAGCGGATCACGGTTGACACAAACGAAATCCGTGGGCTCCTAAGTATCGTCGGGAACCGTGTTCGTGATTGCCAGAAAACTGTGCGTGTAACCTTGCTTCGGTTACCGCCATTTAGCGACGCGTCCTTGTCCAAACAAAGGCGCTCGCACATTCTCGAACAATCCCGATGGGTCTGGAAGAGGCGGGAGAATATTGGTTAAAGACGGCTGCCGAACTGATAATATGAGACGTTGTAAACTAACACGGGAAAGAACTATAGTAGCGATAATATTAAGAATATTTTTTCAGAAAATGCCGAAGTCTATTACTATAACACTCGACGTAGAAATCATATTCATCAGGTGACAGTATCAACAGCTCATTACAAAAAATTCACATACAATACATGTACATTATTTTACAACACTTTGCCAGATGACATTAAACGATTAAATTCAATAGAAAAGTTTAAATCCCAAGTGAAATCGTTTCTGCTGCATAACTGTTTCTATACAATTAGAGACTATACTGAGCATCACAAGAAAAGTAACATTAATTTTAACAATGATACATAATGCATTGTTTACCATTTGGACTGTATAAATGAGTATAAACAACCTGTAACAACTATTGTACTACAGCTTCCGGGTCAATGACCCCCATCTCGATCAGGTTTTTCGTCCAGTTTCCCTGATCCATTGAGCAAATGCTGAGATGGCCCCTTGTTTTGCTTCTGGACATAAATGTAACTTCATTTTCTGTGCACGTCTTCTAGAATTCAGTGGGAAATACAATTATTCAAATTATCGTTTCCATGTTGTCGCGGCAGGAAGTAATAAGAGCCAAAATTTATTGCTTATTTATCCTTGAAAATAGATTTTATTACATGGGAGTTTGTTTTTTTTTCTCCCTTTCAAAATTCAAAATTTATTGCTTATTTATCCTTGAAAATAGATTTTATTACATGGGAGTTTTTTTGTTTTTTTTCTCCCTTTCAAAATTCAAAATTTAAGTAGTATATGACTTAGTGTAGGGATCACAGAATTTTGAAAATGTGCACACAATTCACTTTTCCCCATAGCACGTCATACGCAGTTTTTAACTGTTTTTTTTGACGTAAAATAAATAAATAAATAAATAAATAAATAAAAGGTGGATCATTTCTTCTCCGTACTCCGCCCGCGCACTCAGTGTCAATCACCAAATTCAACGCCGTCACCTTTCCCTGTATCATCCGCCCTTTGCCCCTCCCTGCTCGGACGATGCCTTGCTTCCAGACTTCAATTTAAAAAGAGTGACTTCTGATAGATCATTAACTGGATGAGGTTGTCCAACCGAGTGCTTCGTTACGACTTGACTTTTTGGTATTGAAGTTCCCGATTGGATAACCGCGTCATAGGCGATGATCTGTCCGAGGTCACTCCATTTAAATCGGAATATATGCGACGCCACCCCCGATGAAGGTCGTCCGGGCGGGCAGTGACAATTTCTAGGAAGGCGACTGACTACGGGCAGAAAAGACAGGGTACAGAGAAGGGTGTGCAGGACGATTGGCAATGACCGACGCGATAGTGAATAGGGGAGAGACCACCTCGAAGATGACCTTGAACCGCCGATTTTATTCTTCTCCAGCTTTAATTTTTCCAAACATTGATGCTTTAAAAAGCTGGTACCGGCAAAGGTGATTCAGGGCATTAAGTGATGTCAGTACAGGGCCGCTGACTGGGAGGTCCTAGGGTTCGATTCCCGACGGTGAAAGGATTTTCGGCACTAGCTAGGCAGCTAAGCCACCTGGAGGAGAATTCTAGCGGCCGGCTGTGCTGATTGTTTCTTTTCTGTGATTTCTCCGATTAACACCAGGCGAATGCCGGAGCAGTATTCTAAATAAAGGACCACAGACCGCGCGCGATCTTTCTTCGCCTTCCTTGTCCTGTTGTCACCCCTTATTCATAAACACACACTACACTACACTATTACACTTATCAGGAGACCTGCCGGGAGCTTAGAGCGTGTCCCGTCTGGGATGGTGCCCCGCTGGTTGGAGATACCTGGTTAGGTTTTCATTGATTGATTTTTTCGTGTTTCCGGGCGCGTCAACTGCTTTGGTCATTAGTCCCGTTCGCATAGTGCATGTTTTTTTCGCGGGAGATGGCGGTGATCTTACCCCACTGGATGGCGAGATCCGGCGCCGAACTACCGTCGGCTAGTGGGGTTTCCCCCTAACCAGGACTCTCCCACCAGCGGGCCACCGTCCCAGCCGGGACAAGCTCTAAGCTCCCCACCGATCTCCCGGAATATGTGGTAGTGTAGTGCATGTTAGTGTGTGTGTGTGTGTGTGTGTGTGTAAGGGGAGAGGATAGAACAAGGAAAAGGAAGGACAGATCGCGCGCGGTCCGTGGCCTGTTTGGTAGGGTACTGCTCCGGCATTCGCCTGGTGTTGATCGGAGAAACCACGGAAAACTACCGATCAGAGCAGCCGGCCGCTAGAATTCTCCTCCAGACAGCGACTGAGTTCGACCTAGCTTTTCAGCTATCAGTTGATACACTGGGCTACCGCTTCCGGTACCTGGTTAGGGAAATCCCTGCAAGACGATGTAGGTCGGCGCTGGATCTCGCTAGCAAGCTGGAGAAAATCACCGCCATCTCCCGCGAAGTAAAAACAGTCACTATACCAACGGGACTAATGATCTTAGCAGTTGACGAGCTCTGATTCACTAAACAATAAGCATTTAAAAAGCTGGTTTAGTAACCTCCAGCACAAATGCTCGCATGGGAGAAGAGGAAAATTCGACGGTGGTCGTGTTTTTAAGTTTATTATTGAGTTAACTGACAAAGAAGGGTAAAAAGTGATCAGATCACAGTTAAAGCTTGTATTATCAATGTATAATACAAAAATTACACACTATATTTATCGCCGAAAATTCGTCTCCGTTATGTGTCACCCTTGATCATTTCGGTTTGAAAAAATATTCAATCTACTCAAATATGAAAATTATTGTAGCATATTATGGTAATGTTTTCACTCAAAAATGAAACATTGCGCCCAACTCATCGATGTTTAAAAAACGGCGGCTTCAATAAATCGATGTTAAATACATCGATATTTTTTATAAAAACGATGTTTTGAAAATAACATCAAATGCACATCTCTAGTGCAACGTCGGACCGCACGCGATCTTTCCTTCCTTTTCCTTTTCCTGTCCTCACCTTTTAAACACACACTTACACTAACATGCACTACACAACCAAACATGCCGGGAGATCAGTCGCGAGATTTGAGCTTGTTCCGGCTGGGGTGGTGCCCCGCTGGTGACACCTGGATGGTGAAATCTCCGCTAGCCGACGGTAGATCGGTGCCGGATCTCGCCATCCAGCGGGGGGAGATCACCGCCACCTTCCGAATAAAAAGCATGGACTACACATATGGGACTAATAACCTCGGTAGTTGACGTGCCCACAATTACTAACAACCAACCAACCAACCATTTGTACAACAATGAACTCGAACTAGACGTTCTCGACTCGCATGTTGTTTCCTTCAAGAACGGAATAATCGAGTTCGTTACACGATCCTAGAAAGGGTGTCCAAAGCCATTTTTGTTATTCTATTTTTTTATTGTCACTGCAGACATCCGAGTCCTGTACGTCGAGGGACTGTCAGAGTCTCCGCCTGGCTCTAACTTCACCCCTTCCGAAAATGTTCTCCCTCTCCTCTCTCTCGCCCCCACCACACGCACACCGGCTTCGCCCTTCCGTCTTTTAATTCCTCCATTTTCCCTCTCTGCCTACCTTCTCGGCTTTTTTCGAGTGTATAATTTTTCATCTTGCAGCCTTTCACCTCTGCTCGGCGCCCTTCCATATGTTTTCCTTTACACTCGGGTTTATTTTCTTCCGCTCCACGTCGTTTTTATCGATGTCGCACAATGCGGCGGGGGGCTGCTTGGGGCTCGGCAGCGGCGGGGCGCGCCAGACGGGACCCCCGGAGGGGGACCCAGTGGGATTGTGAGCGAACGAGGGCCCCTCCCTGAATTCCACAACTTCTCAGATTTTGTTGGATCACAGCGTCCTTAATGTTCCGGGAAGTCCTTCGTGGTAATATACGTGGAAATCCTTCGTGGCAACGGGATTTGTAACCCTTAAAAATAGTAATAGAATAAACGATGTCATTACCAAAATTGTATATATTGTATGAACATGTAACAAATAAAAATGCTGGTAATGAAAAAACCATTACTTCAAATACTTGCAATGCCAATAATACAACAATAAACCAATACCTTGCTAATAGGTTTTGTATGTAGTACATAATTCATATACAATACAGAACCAATGCTCAAAATTAAATTTTGGCTTGTTTTCCATGTATGTCTTCCAGCATTTACAATTTTTTAAACCTTATGTTTTATCCTTACGAAACTTGATTTTAAGAATTGGAGTTGTTTGTCCTATTACACGTCTTTTTACTGAATCCTTGAGTTTTGAGTTGATCTTACGGTCCTCTAAACTATACGTGTGTTTACATGTTGCTGGAAACAGTAGAAAATATCTTACGGAAGTACGATCTGTTTTAACAAAGTTTATTTTGTTAATTATTTCATAGATGAAAACTCAAAACCGTGAGATGGCATAAGCAGCATATGATCGATTTTAGTCATCGTTTACCAGCACAGAAAAATTACTACAATAACTCTTTAATGAATCACTTGGGTGACACATGCAGTATTGATTCGAACTATCCACTCATTTTGATGACACACAAAATTTCATTTATACAGATGAGTCATTGCAGTAGGTAAAAATAACATACCACGTATTATTTTCAGTTAAATTAACAACCTTCTTAGGCGCAATCTCATCAGCTTTTGTGATTTGAATTTTTTTTGTTTGTTTTGAAGGGTAGTGATGGATCCAGGTTACATCCATAGTCACGAATATGCACCAAATGTCCAGCTGATTTCGCCTCATCATTGAAGATTCTGCTTCGAAATCAGCTTCTGGGTCAGTTTTTGGTCCAAATTAAGCATTCGAGACCCCCTTCTCGCACAACTGTTTCATAATCATTTTTCGAGGAAGATGAAGTGCACTCGTTCAGGTGAAACCAGCTCTCACACACTTTCACTCTGCGATCTTCGGTCACAAGATCATGAACTTTTCAATGCTTTGGTGTGGTTGGTTAGGGATATCGGGCGCATCAACAGCTTAGGTCATTAGTCCCGTAAGTGTAGTACGGAGGACAAAACATGGCGATGATCTTCCTCCGCTGTATGGCGAGATCCGGCGCCGACCTACCGTCGGCTAGCGGGGTTTCCCCTCTAACAAAGACTCTCCCACTAGCGGGGCACCGCCCCAGCCGGGACAAGCTCTAAGCTCTCGACCGGTCTCCCGGAATATGTGGTAGTGTAGTGCATGTTAGTGTGTGTGTGTGTAAGGGGAGAGGATATATTAAAGAAGAGGAAGGAAAGATGGAGCGCGGTCCCTGGCCCGTTTGTTAGAGAACTGCTCCGGCATTCGCCTGGTGTTGATCGGAGAAACTACGGAAAACTTCCGATCAGAGCAGCCGGTCGCTAGAATTCTCCTCCAGACAGCGACTGAATTCGACCTAGCTGAAAAGCTAGTGTCGAAAATCCTGCCGCCGTCAGGACTCGAACCTAGGACCTCCCGGTCAAGGCGCTGCACGGACATCAGTTGATGCACTGAGCTGCCGCTCCCGGTCTTTTCAGTGGTTTTCGGTGTGGTGACCTCATCTGGCCGGCCGCAGCACGCTTCATCTTCGTCACTTGTGTGACTACGTTTTAATTCATTAAATTCAGTGGTAATTACCTTCAATGCTGGTGCGGAGTCCGCATGCTATTTCGGTTTTGATCTGCGTTGCAATCCAACTCTTCAAATAAAAATGTTTAATTACAGCACGAAACTCGTTTTGTTCCACCTCCTACACCGCACGTCAAATTTCAATTGGTTGCCAACAAATAACTACGAATCGAATTTGTTTCAAACTTCAGATAATTCCATAACAAGAATCATGCTTTCCAAAATATCGATGTTTAAGAACAATTTGCGCTGTTTCATAAAAATATTTCAGAGTTATGAAACGATCTTCGTATGTTCTTTGTAATGTAAAATGTTCTTTGTAATTTTTCAGTTTCATCGCAACCTATAGGTTGCGATGAAACTGAAAAATTACAAAGAACATTTTCTATTGAAATCTATGCTTCTGAAGCTAAAACAGGAAAGGAATTATTTATTGGTGATATTATAAGGAAAACGCTGGTGTATTTTTTACTATCTGAAGTGACTCGCTCTGTATAAGTTGACATTTAACATACTTTGAGTAAATGCAATCTCTAAAATATACGTAAGAGAATCGATGTTAATTATTAATCCCAATTATGATCAAACTGTAGTTGTGGGACATATTCTGAAGGAAACGTATTTTGTTATAACCAATTTCGTGATTAATCGAATGAGAAATAACGACGGAAAAGCAGATAGTGGCCATATGTTTCTACGTTAAGAAGAGAGGTGAAAGATGATAAAATTGGTGAAATGCATTAATGAAAAATATATGCAATACACGAGTGGAAATATCCCAAAAACCTATGAATCATACAAAAGAATATCCTGCTCCTAATAACAAGGCTTTGCACCAGCCACGGCGGGAGGTGTTCAGTCAACCATACATGGCTGGAAAGTGTCCAGAGATCAAGAATAAAATTATTTTAATCTAATCTTCTTTTTAAAAATTAACACAATTAATCATCTGTCAATCTCATCTCAATCATTTTTTGCAGATTCAATCAATTGCAGATTCAGCAAGCTCTTCCCGCTTGCGAATGCCGGATATGACTCAACAGGTTTGAGCGGGACGTACTTCCACACGGTTCTCGAGTCCTGATTACGGAAATCGGTAGGATGATGATCATGATGATGATGAAAATGATGATGACGCTGATGATGGTGATGATATCGACGACGACGATAGGAAGGAAAGATCCTGTGCAACCTGTGGCACTTGAATTGTTTTGCACCGGTATTCGCCCGGAATTGATCAAGGCACCCGCGAAAACAAGAGAGATTAGAGCAGTCGGACCACGCATTCGAGTCCAGTAGACTCCACGAACTCACGCCATGTGAATTTCTGGCATATTGCTGGGATCGAATTCAGGACCTCCCAAACACTAATACGCACGAGCCGTACGACGTTGCCTGTACGTTCACAGTAACGGTCTTGTTGGGATCAATATCTCAATAACAGAATAATTCTCAAGTGTTTTAATTATAGAATTAATTAGAGAGGCGCGTTCTCTTGCTTCCATTCTCCAATGGAATGATATTCAACATAATGTATTGAAAGCAAATGTAACCTAGGGAAACTACATGATCTCAATGGATCTAAATAGAAAAGTGAAAAGCACCTTACGAGCATAAAGATATAATCCTGTAATTTTAATATTTTATAAATATAAATATAATTTTATAAATATAAATATATTTTTATAAATATAAATATTATTTTATTAATATAAATATTGTTTTATTAATATTGCATTTCAAGGAAATCAATGCATAGCATGGTTTTACATTTAACGAAATGGTTATTGGATCACATTTGTATACTGTTGAACATTTACTCTTATTTTAGGAATGCTTCTGTGTATTTTTGTTATGGAGTCTTGGTCTAACTAATAGCATGTGTTAAAAGAACAATGTTGATAGAGATGTGTTTGAAAAATGTTCACAGACGGCATGTGAAGTCGAATGCATGTGTGATCTCAGAAGACAGATGGTAAGGGATGCGGGTTCGGCTGCCCGAAACGATAAGAATCGAGTCTGGTGCGTTCACCTAACCCGCCTGACAACAGACGAGGACCTAACAGACAGGGGACAAGAGACACATAGGAACGACACACCGCCCTTCAACTTCTTACAATACTGTAGCGATCATTCTATTAGGGCTGAGGTTCCTGAATAATTGTCGACCCCAACACATTTTTCATTACATTGGAAATTACCTTTTATCGATATCATATCTTTTACTATTTTCAAATGTTGACGTGTAATTTTGGAACGCCTCAGCGACATTATTATCCTTTTATATAAATTTAGTCATGTCAAACATTCATGTGTGTTATTGTCATTACTGGTTACTAGTTTTGTTAAATTTAAGAAGTGTTCTCTGTACATCGTTGTTAGTTGCCACCCGTCCACATTTTATAATGATCGTCTCTGATTTATAGTAATTGTCTGGCGCTCCTAAAATACTCTGCTAGACCCTGAAAGACTATGACACCCAATTTTTCATATTTTCTGCTTGTATCATGAGAATGCTGTACCGAATATTATTATCGACTCTTCAAATATTTATATTAAATAAAAGATAATATTTGTATCTTATCAGTAAGGATCAATCTAAAATTCCCGAACTTGACTCCACAATCATTGATTAAATTTGTTTGTTATACGACAAAATAACCTCCGAGTCGATTGAATTCATCTCTCGAAAAAACCTAACCGACGACGTCTTGGCTGGATTACAGTAAGCATTGGTCTGAGACAAATGCAAGAACGGAAAATTCGCAGAACTAGTTTTGCAAATGACCCATATTTTTCTCTAAGAATATTATTGAGCATGTGTTAAAAGAACATGATCATTGAGCATTGAGCATATTATTGAGCATGAGTAAAGTCTTTAACTTAAAATATTCTCTAATTTAAGAGAAAAGATTATAAGTTGAGAACGTGAACACGAAAAATGTTTGGGTAAAATTGTAAAGCTATAAAATACTATTTTCTATTCGAAAAAGAAAAACAAATTATTTGTTATATGGGCTTTTCTCAAAGGGGTCAATGAAATAGTTGGAAGGTCACTAGTTTTATACGATTTCATGCATAATTATACACATTTTTGGACAACAATTTTAAAATTTAAAAATAAATGTTTTAGACGACATATCTTTATGCTATTTTAGAACCTTATTTTAGAACCTAAAATATACAATCTAGTAGATTAAAAGACGAGTTTTAAGGGTTTCCAGTAAGCAAAAATTTGAACAATATCAGCAAATCGAACCGAAAAAATTAAGAAGAGATACTCATTATGTCGGTCTGAGGGGTCATGACTATTAAAATAAGTGGTTTAATTTTAGGAGCTTCCCTTTATAAGAAATTTACTCTTTGTAATTTCAATGATCTAGGAACGGAAATAACTTTTTACTGTCTTCCATATTCCTTAAATGACTATAGTGCAGAACTAAATGGTGGTGAACTGTAAATAGAATTCATACGTAGAAAGAGTTATTTTCTTACTGAAAAACTTGTGGACCGGTGGCAAACAAAGTTCGTGTGAAAGCTGTGGAATGTCAGTTCTTGTGAATATGAAGTTAATTGGAGATGGTCTGCATTCCACTTGAATATTTCCCATTATACGTGCCCACAATGCATTGCATTTGGGGCATCGCGCGACACAATGCATTTTCAAAATGTAAATAGCCTGCTCATATACAGTATTGCATTTCAGTGAAGAAGAATGTACAAGAAGAACAAAATATTTTAAAAAATCAGTTTTATTTAGAAGATAATTACTAAAAAGATCTTTAATTTAAATCTCACTCAAGCCAAGGCAATCGTACTAAGTTTTGAAAGGAAGTCGTTACTCTGTGAATTTTTAGAATTAAAATTTTAATGGAAGCATTTATTATTTCTGCCAATGATTATTTACGGTCATATCAGTTCAAAACTTAATTTTCTTGGAGTTTACTCCACAAAATCTCTTCTTTCTCAATAATAAGCATGAATCCGTTTCTGAAAATGTCTACATTCAGAAATACTATTTCAAACGAGACTTCATTTACATTATAAAAATATGCCAATTAATTTGAGCTACTCAGTTCTGATCTTCATATAAGCATGTCTATCATCACGATCTCCAATTTTTAAACGTCCACTTTTCTCGTAACAGACACTCCAATGGGCAATGATTTGCCTATGATCAGGAAAGCGAGTACTACTTCACCCGAACATCTTCTCCTACGATAAAATGATCACTTCTCCTGCAATTCACAGAAGACTGGTCTTTCGAATCCCTATCGCTCAGATTAATTGATAGATTCGGTGATTCGGACTCGAATTTCGTTTCGAGAGCGAAGAAAAACGTCAATTGCCTGCCGAAACCCTTGAGCAATACTGGGAAACGCATTAAAGGAGAAAAATGGCAACGCGATACCCACGAAATCAGTTCTGATTATAAAAGACGTGCGCCTATTAACTTTAAAATTATACCACAATGAATGGGAATGCTGGAAAGCATTTCGGTAGTAAACGTCAAACAAGGCGCGCTTACGATAACATAACACAGCGCTGCGCTTTAAAATTTGAAAATGAGTTATGGAGATTAGGAAAGAGACCAGCAAGATGGGAAGGCCCGAGATGTCCACGACTGAAATACGTCCGGTGTGTAGCCGCGTGCAACGCGACTCGCCCGCGTCCGGCCGCCCTCCCGCCCGCCCAACCGCTCTCGCACACCTGCTCCCACCGGCCAACGCCACGTCGTTGCGCCTTACGACGGCCAGCCCCTAATAGCATTACGCCAGTCGGACGCGTCGGATGTGGTCAGGGTCGGCTTGATTCGGCTCAGCGGGAGGAACGGAAGAGGTGGAGACACGTACGCCCCGAGGACAGTATTGAGAGGATGGAATTACATAATATAAAAAATATTTCCTTGCTAATGACAGTCAAACCCAGGGTATCGAACTCTCTTAGAGAATCAGGATGTTACGTCGAAATTTCGATTTCAGAAGATTTTTAAGAACGAAAATATCATCCGAAAGAAAAAGAGAAGTAAAGGCCATGTCGTAGATTTGCTGACTGTAAAAGAACCTCAAAATTAAATGTTGCCTATGCGTTGAATTCTAAAACCATTCATCTCCCTGAAAATTCCTTCGTATGCTACTAGAAGATCGCCCTGTCCCCTTCACACTATCACCAGAACTGCGAAAGTGGCATTACGAAATTCATGGTTGAAATGCAGATCGCTAGATTTTTGGCTCTAATTGGCTTTGGCTGTAAACCAACGCATACAAAAACTGAAGTAAAAGCTAAAATTAGTGGTGCCATAGCAGGACATACTCTCTCTCATTACTTTTAACTTTTGCAATTTTCCAAAATAGTGTTCAACAAAAATGCTATCTGCATGTATTTTATAAGCGTACTCTGCTCTATTCGAGAAACAAAAAATAATCCAAAACGTATGAGCAGTTCTTGAGACACATTTTAAAACTTATGTATTTGTATGCAAAATTATGGGGAAACTGGTTATATTTCCGACAATTTGTACATCACCTTACATAAAAATGTATCTTTGAAGAACAGATCTCATTAAGAAATAAAATAGCTTTCTTCAATATTGTAGTAGTAGGATGACGCCGAATTTTTTTAACTTTTGCAATTTTCGAAAATTCAGAGTTCAACGAAAATTAGAACTACGCCATTTTTAAGCGTATTTCGCTTCAAACAATAAAATTTTAATCAAAATATTGCGAGATATTTTTTAAAAAGGTTTTTGAAGAAAATGTCCCTGCCCTTTCTGGGATTTTGTCATCCGCTTACAAACACATTGCGTGCACGAAAGCGATCTGAATTTCATTCATGTGATCTTTCGTTTGACGGTACTGATCATTTCGCCAGATGTTTGAGACGACTGATTATCATCACTATAGAACCCCTAAAGCCCCACTCCCCATTCGCTACTTATACAAGTGTTATAAGTGTTTGCTTTATATATTAAGAGAAATGGCGAAATAACAGGTTTAGATAGAGGTTATAGGTTCAAAACAATGGTATAGTATTATTATTATTATTATTATTATTATTATTATATTATTATATTATTATTATTATTATTATTATATTATTATTATTATATTATTATTATTATTGTTATTATTTACTGAGTATTCAGTGTTTTACGACATCTTTTACGATGTCGCAGAAAAATCTACTTCCCTCTTGGGATATTGCTTAAAAAGAAAATAAATTTCATTGGTTGTAAAACATACATAGTGGATTTTCACACAGCTCTTAGCGCTATCTTCTTCTGCAAGCATGATGGGCGCCTCAGTCATGTCAAAGGAAGGGTGTGGAACATCCCCGAAATATTAATTGAAGCAACGAGTTCTTTTAATTGATTTATCGAAGTTTTTTAATAGATTAAAAATGCTCAAGTTGTGCATTTCTTGCATTCGTGCTCAGCTATTCATGAATTGAATAATAAACTCCGACAATAAACTTAAAAATCTGCGGAGGTGATGGCGGCGGCAGTTAGAGCCGTAGTGGGAAGAAACGTGCTTAATTGGTGGTAGCATAAACATGGGAAAGAGAACCGAAAAGTCTCGCCAATGTTATATTGGAAGCGTCTTTAGTTAAATACTATATTATTCATTGCCATGACACTAAAATGTCTCTTCGTTAGATATGAAAATGTAGGGTCCTGAGGGTAACCCTTCATCTAGGAGCCAGTTCGAGAGTATATTTATATTTCTTTCCCACATATTTGTTCAATGTTTTTACTAATGAAGGACGGTAAAATGTTTTTGTATTCACCATGTTATCATTTCACAATCAAAGTTATGTATGACCCATTTTATATTATCGCTAAAATGTCTTCAGTAAAAAATGAAATTAGATTAAAACTACTGGATTATAAATATACTGGATGTAGTGAAAATATAATCCCCATCTGCCAGGGGTAGATGACATAGACAGTTAATTATTTATCATTTCTTTGTGAAAGTAACGCAAAATGCCCATATCTTAGACGTAATGTACGACGCATACATTTTACAAATAAGGGGTATTGTTTCTGGAAACATTCTCAGAAAAATGATTAAACAAATCTGGATTGAAAAAAAATGTCAACCCCCTTCTTCCTAAAGCCAATTTTCACTCTGTATTCAATCTTTCTTTATCAGGACTGTGTTTAAAATATTTCAACGTAATGTTAAGAATGAAGATATGTTGTGAAAAGATCATGATGACAATTATTTATTGCTTTGAAATCATCATATTTTGTTTTTACCGAAATATTCTTTGGTATGTGAATATTCAGTTCTCATACTTCTCTTTTAATAGAAAACTTCCAAATGCTTATGATAATTCTAACGTGATAACACGCTTATATGAGCAATGTCGTGATATGTTCGGAAGTCTAATCGACAATTTTCAATTTATGGAAGGAACACCGCAAAAGAATGGAAAAGGACAAGATAGGAAATGAAGCTTCTCGAACGATAACGCCGCAGTGTTTTGTTTTGTCATTCGCCAGAAGTGGAAAAAAAATATGCGAGGAAAACAAGAAAACTTGCAGTCCGAGAGCCAGCCTCTGAATTATTTTTATTCATGAGGCTTCGCAACGGGTGTCTAAAATTACACTAGAGAACAAGATTTTTACCTCCAGAAAGGTGGAGTGCGCAACATATTCAATTTTATACGTAGATTATGAATATCACAAAAGAAACGTCATATCACGTCACAGTTTTAATTATAGCGAATCTTTATGCCGTATCCTAACGTATTTTCCAATTAATGCAAATACATTTAAATTCCACCTGTAAGATATGTAGAATCAATACGTATAAAATCTATTTAAAAATAAAGTATTCATTCAGTTCATCTATACCACTTTCACGAGATAAAATTTTCCTTTATTCGCGCGTCTGGGAGTCGCAATCAATTACGAGCAGGTCTTAGTGGTCTTAGTAGGTCTTAGTAGGCCTTACGGATGTTTTGAAAACTAGTCACGTGCACCCTCACATTTCCTACTGCGCATCACTCATCAAACGAAATTATTTTAGCCTCTTACCTTGTCGCAAGTATACAAGTATCCAATTGTTGGGGTGGCAGATTCTGAGTCAGTCTGTGTTATGCTGAATGTGCGCGTGAATACATTAATACATTACAGTTCTGTGTTTTTTATAAAGTGAAATACGCCACATGATCTGTAGAATTGAATCGGCTCGATAAAATGCAAATTGTTTTTTCACAACGAAACTGTGCGAATCAACCCGATAACTTCTGTTACGTATGTGGAAGATTTACACCCAAAATTCAAAAGAAAAAAATGAAATTACGAAACTTGGGTATTCTTTATTCTTTGGCTGTCGTGTTTCTGATCAGAACAAACCATGGGCTGCTCACCAGTGTTGTGTCACCAGTACAACAACTTAGGCTGTGGTTGTATGGAAAACTCAAATCATGGTTAATTGCTCTACCGATGTTGTGGAGAATACTAACAAACCATTTTAAAGTCTGCATATTATTGCACAAATATGCGTATTCCATTTTTAATTTGTTCCTACCTCATATGAAGCATGTTCATAAAATTTTGTACTATTATAACCGGAGTGACAATGCGGAAATTAGTATAGGATTTTGTTTATTTCAAATACTAGGTATGTTCATATCTTTTGAACCTTGCGTGATAGAAACTTTTATAATGATTTTGGAAATCAGTGTGATCGTTTCCTTTGAAATCATCTACTTTCATCCTGGAGGTATGAAAAAAAAATTTTTGTTCTCTAGTGTTATTGGGACTCAAATGAAGGGGATCTAGTACAGATGCAGACGTCGCAACACATTTTTTTTGAGTTCATGTATTTTTAAGCTTTCGAAGTTTGTCTATCAACATACAGGGACGTATAGCTTTCTCTCATGACCATAGATTAATTCAAATATTAGGATAAAATTTGCGTGATACAACAAAATAACAAATCGTGTAACGCGTATTTTTTCTTTCATTTTGTGAGATTATTAATATATTTCTCCAATAACCAAATGCGTTGCAAATATAATTAACAGTACACTACCCTGTGCCATGACAATGAAAATTATCTAAGGGCTTTAACTACGAGTAATATATCTTAACCAAACCTTACATCAATTGATAGCGTTTAATGAGACGAAAAAAGAAATTTACTCTATAATACTAATAACAATAAAAGAAACAACGAAAATTTATAATAGTAATAAAATAATTTATCGTTATTCGGACAGTCATCTCTAGGCAATTACATGCGAAACTCTTTTCCATTGGAATCCAGCATTTCAGGAAATATTTCAGAACAGGGCGTCGCATCAGAAACGCCCGCTGCAGTCCCTTGCCTGCCATCTCTCGGTGACATTTAGAAGCTTCACTGTTCCTTGGGCGGAGAGAGATCGGATGAGAACGATTCAACAATATTTCTTGACACGGCCATAAAGCGAGCCATTCCGTCACGAGATTAAAGATTCCTAAGATCTTGCATTTTGTACAATTTGTAATATTTTGGAATATTTTGTAATAACTTTGTACCAACAGATATTAAAGTAATGTTTACACAGATGCTTGTGCTTGTAATCTTCAAAACTTGTATTCTGGCAACATTATACATATGACTGTGTGAGAACACAACTTTGTATTAAAAAAATATTTTTTTACTGTGTACTCGTATTGAAATATTTTGAAGTAAAGAAATGTGTTTACTGTTTCTGCGTTGACTTTTATTCTTCAGTCGAGAAAAACGAACAGAAAGTGTATTTTAGAAATACCAAAATATAAATAGAGATGAAAAAAGGGCTCCCCAGTAACGATTAGCGTAGTTGAATATCTTTCAAGTACATTTAGTTTAGATTGCCACACGTGGAGCGTGAAATTCAGTGCTATACTCAATTACCTTAATTATAACTTTCGTTTAAAAACTCGGTAAATAAACAAATATCATTTCATTATCACATCGAAAATGAAAATCGAGAGTTACTGCTTTTCAGTGATTGAAGAAATGTCTCTCAACGCTCTTTAAAAAAACAAATCTTAGGATTCTCCAAATATTACAAAACTCTAATAATTACTTCGTAGTTTTCTTGAATCATGCACATCGTTGTCAAATGCTGGTTTTGAATTTGTCAATTGAAAGTGAATATTTATCATAATAGAAGTTAATAATCAATCATACCCAAAGGACAAAGGAAATCTAAATATAAATTATTACATAAACAGCTAGAGGAAACTAATTTTTCAGATATTTTCAGTTATAAAAATCAGTGGGTTATAAGAAAATGATGAACGCATTTTTTAAATTTTATCTTTCTTATTTAAAACGCTAATATTTTAATCTTTATTCATCTATCCTGTGAACATACAAATCAACTGCACGTAAAATATAATTTCCTTAACAATATTTACCTCCCCATGTGATATTTAATATTTAAAACTAATCATCAGATATAAAAATCCTCAAAATACGACATATTTCAAATTGTTGATTTTTCAAACTTACGAAGTTCATTCTACTTAACAGTGCTAGGTTAACTACAAGGGAGTTGTCTGTACATGCAATAGAACGTTTAAACGGGTATAATTTAATTAAATTTGTTTTCGTAACATGAGTAGATTTTCACTAGCTCAAACATTCCTGAAACAGAACTGTTTTCGTTTATTTTATTATTATAAATATTGCTGCAAAGGTAATGTAGCATAATAACCGCCCCATAGCCATAGCATAATCCTCATAATTTAAATTTGAGTCAAAAGAAAATCATCGGAAAATTTGCTAAGTGTTGCCTTCTTACTGCCTCCAATTGATAGAAAATGTATGCACTCATTAATATCATTCAATTTTAAACCCAATAATATCACTCAATTTTAAAACCAATTGCGAGGAAAGTGTTTTCTTGTGTTCATTGGTATGGGAATAATAGCAATGCTAATGGTATTAACAGGAAAAGTAAGGGTAATTTGCACGATTAGAACTCGCGAATGCGACTTCGTCTGACAACTATACATCTTTATTCGGATACGGAACATCAAATTACGAATCGTTTTTGTACCTCGAAGTAAAATTCTTATGGAAATTCATTATGTTTCATCACACATTTCAGAATACTAAGTATTTAGTCAGTATACTGGCAAGAACAAAATAATTTTAAAAAATGTATATCACGTTAAATGGATTTTTTAAATATATTGATATATCAAATAATACATTATTTCTTGTTTTATAGCCTGAACCATCTAACAATAAAAGGTAAAAAATCTTAGGAAAATAACTTTATTTTGATTTGAAGTTTCTAGAACTTCTCCTAGACGCTTTTATTACTGCTGATGTACAAATATTTGTAATGCAAAGTAATTATCGTGAGTGGAAATCCGAGAAGCTATTTAAATTTCATTAAAAAAATCCTCGTGTAAATTTTATTGAAAAACAATAATAATGAAGTCGTAATGCAATGCTACTATTTTTTATTATTAGAATAAACCCTCATTAACACGGGTTCCCAGGAAACGAAATAACCGGTGTTCGTGTTGTAAAAATTCGTCCTACAACTGTAAAAATTCGTGTTATCCGAATATTATAATTTCTATATTACCGTAATCCTTTGCCGGGACCGAGGTTTTGTTCGTGTTAAGAGAGTTTGTGCTAACGAGGTTTTACTGTACAATACACTTGTACTGCCTAAAAGAATATTTTATCGAAAAGTATTTAACAATAGAGCAAGGAGGGAAAGTAAATTGATGTTACTTTCGGCAGACGACAGTCGGGAATCTAAGACTATCCAACATGTTCATCTCTAATATACAAGTATATCTCATACTTCGTTTCTGTGCTCTTGTGGCCGTGCGTACTAGCCCTCGTCCGATACCTTCGCCACCCAAACAACACCTTTTCCACTCGTCTGTTTATGTTGTTGCTGCTCAGTTCTCTGACAGCGAGATCCGTGACGCTCAGTGTTCGCCTATGAGCAGCAATACTCCGGCTGTTACTCCTCTCTTAATTCTTCTCCTCTCGCTGCATCCGCTCATCCTATCTCATCCTATACTATCGTCTTGCCGTTCACCATCAGACCTCCCCTCCACTGACTCTTTGGTTGAGTCCTATCGTATTCCTTCTACTTTGTGTACCTTCTGCTCACCTGCTTCCATTTATCCCCTCCTCGTTTAACTTTACCTCCCCGACTCTGACTCCCAGTGTCATTCTCCGCCTCCTCCCTCTACGGCGTTGTTCGCTCTCCGCTCTCGCTGCCCAGCCACCAGCGCCCGCGAACTCCCCTTCCCTGCCCTACCCTCCACTCCCACCGCGCCGCGCCGCGCCCCGCCCCTTTCCCCTCCCTCCCGCGCGGCGCTCGAGGTGCCAGGTTAATTAATACCTGCGATCTCCCCGCGCTGCGGCCGAACCCATTCAGCGCGCACTGCCTGTACCTCAGACATGCTATTGTATAAATCTCGAATTGATAATTTCGTCCTTTTTAAAAAAGAAGCAGACTAAAAAAACATATGAAAGAAAAATGTGGTCAAGTCTTTGATACTCTGCGGTCTTAAGTGGGTTCCATATTTCTCCATAAGTCTCTGTCAGGGTGAACACACGGCTCGCATATTAAATGACGGTTAGCGCTCATTACAGGGCCGCACTGAAGCCTTCAGAGGACCTCGAGAGTGGATAACAAGGATTTCAAGAGTGAGAAAAAATGAGCTTAGTCATGATTTTTGAATATAAGGAAAATGGTTTTCTCTATATCATGCTTTCATTCGCGCTCTCGCTCGCGCCGTATAGTGTTTCTCTCTTTCCATTCCGCCTGTATATCCTCTGGCGCCCAGCCCCCCGCGCGGCCGAGGCGAAGGCGGAGGAGGATGAGGCAGCGGCGGCGGTGGCCGCCCCAGGGCGCCCGGCTACCTCCCCTCTCCCCTGCGACGGCCACCAGCACCCCGCCCCGGCTCTGCCATCCCGTTCAACCCGCGCAGCCTGCAGACACCCTTGCCCCGCTGGGCCGAACACGCGGAGCGGGGCAGAGCGGAGTGGTAGGAGGGGTGAGGCACGGCGAGGTTCGGAGAGCGCTGCCAGACAGGCATAGAATGGATTGGGGAGGGCAAGCGGGCGGGCAAGTCAGCGGACGGGCAAGCCGGCGGACGGGCAAGCCGGTGGACGGGCAAGCCGGCGGACGGGCAAGCCGGCGGACGGGCAAGCCGGCGGACGGGCAAGCCGGCGGACGGGCAAGCCGGCGGACGGGCAGGCCGGCTGACGGGCAAGCCGGCGGGCGAGGAAGCCGGTGAGCGGGCAAGCCGGCGGGCGGGTTGGTTGGTTGGATGGAGTAGATCTTGCAGAGCATGCTTTTGCCTCGGAAGATGGCGGTGATCTTTCCCCGCTGGATGGCGAGATCCGGCGCCGACCTATCATCGGCTAGCGGGGTTTCCCCCTAATCAGGACTCTTCCACCACTGGGGCACCGCTCCAGCCGGCACAAGCTCTAAGTCCCCGACCGGTCTCCCGGAATATGTGGTTGTGTAGTGCATGTTAGTGTAAGTGTGTGAGTAAGGGGAGAATAGGACAAGGAAGAGGAAGGAAATATCGCGCGCGGTCCGTGGCCCGTTAGGGCACTACTCCGGCATTCGCCTGGTGTTGATTGGAGAAACTACGGAAAACTACCAATCAGAACAACCGGGCGCCAGAATTATCCTCTAGACAGCGACTGAATTCAACGTACCTCAAAAGCTAGTGTTGAAAATCCTGCCGCCGTCAGGACTCCAACCTAGGACCTTCCGGTCAGAGGCGCTGCAGTGTCATCGGTTGATGCACTGAGCTACCGCTCCCGGTCCGACGAGTGGGCAAGCCGGGAATAGCAGGGTACACGAGAAGAACGTGTGAAGAGGAATGCTGGCGAGTGGATAAATGGATAAACGAGCGAACTAGCATGCATTGGAGCTGAATGTTTGAGGTGGTATGTAGATTGAGCAGCACGTGTGGATCTGCAACGCGTAATGAGCAGCAACCTAGGGAAGAGTGGGTGCGTCAGCTGATGGGCACTTTATGCCAGAGATGTGCCTTTGTTGGGGCTCCCGAATGCGTTGAGCTGGCGTGTTAGCTGCATTCATAAGTATTCTACACTAAAGAATGTTGCGCTTTCTATTGTGGTCCACGTTCGGATTTGCTGCGTTACTAGTATGTCGATCTGATAAGATCGTAAATCTGTCGCTTGCTGAAGTCAGCAATTCGCTCGAAGAGTGAACAGGATGAGCTGACAATGTCATAGTGGTAGTCCCGAGGTGATGAAGTGGAACAGAGGTGAGTGGCTGATTAAATTTGGTTAGAGCACAAAGCTGTATTAGGAACTCTGAAATTAATTGGAATATTTGCGAAAACGTTATTTGGAAAACTAATTATCTTGTTCAAAAGGAAATCGATATTCTCCCAAAAGCAAATAAAGTCATATTCTAGTAATTCTCAATATTTATTTAATAACTTTCCTATCTGGAACGAAGTTTTCTCGTGAATCTACAACGTATTCAATGATAATAATTTGTTTGGTTCGGTCAGTAAATTTTTCGCCGTCCTCCATCACGTGTCGTTTATCTCTTTTTTTTTCGAATAATAATAATAGTTATAATAATAATAATAATATATATAAATAATAATAATAATTATTATTATTATTATTTGTAATCTACTTTTTACAAGAAAACTTTCATTCACTTAAATGAAGGGACTTTGTTGTTTACTACTAAACACATCATGAGAATGGGAATTGACTCTTACCGAGTAGTTTTATATTTTGGTTAATATCTGCGTCACATTTTAAGTGTGCATACAAAAGTAATTCCCCGTATTTGGACGATAAATTTGATATTTCCTTCTTCTGATAACATTTGAGTTAAGTTGATAGTATTTTCCGAATATTCCATATATGATTCCATATAAGTATGTTGTATGGTTCGTGCTCCTAGTACGTGTTGGGCACATTTTCCCTTGTTAGATTTTTAGCAAAAACCTTACAAGAAACTATGTTTCATATTCTCCAAATACATCGTTTTGCTCAAAGTAATCCAATCTTCTTCAATATCTTTGTTTTCAATGGATTTCTTTTGTCTTCTGGAATATAAAAATATTATTCTATTCCAATTGTATAATTATCTTATAAAGTGGAAAGTGCTCGTTTCATAATAGTAGGCATTATGAAACAGTTTCATTACAGAATCGATTGTGGGCTAAATTCCAATTATGTTTGCAAATCAAGCATTAAGACGTAATCAATGTACACCATCGTTCTAGAAAATATTTCATTATCCTGAGCTCACACGCGGCTATGTGACGGAAAATCGCAACAACAGTGCGAAAATTTTGAATGAGTCCTGAAATTAATACTGCCGTAAGAGTGAGAAAAAACAGAAATGATAAGTAGGGTCAATTCCTATTATTTTTCATTAGACGTAGAAAAAGTATTTACTTTATATAATAGATATTAAGATATTCGTACGAATTTTACAACACTCGCTTTTATCCTCCTTCGTGTCCTAATATATTTCATACTCTTTCATTAATACCCGTCATTACATCATCGCTTCATAATAGAAATTTACTATTAAACTCGTAAGTGGTTACAGGGTCATTCTGGAGAAGAAGACTCCGAAGAAAAACGGAAGGTAGTCGATCATGTAAACATCTTGGCATGGTGAAGTGCCTTGCGTTTAGATACTCGTATTCGGAACAAAAAAGAACGAGACAGCATATCAGCAATAATTGCATTTTTGCTGCTGCAGACCCCTGGTATCAAGCTAGTTTTCTATTTCACGGTATTTCATGATAACAGTGGTTATGGGTATTGATTCAACTGTGATATAATAATTATAATTATACAAGCAAAAATGTAGCAGAACAAAATCCTAGAGAATGATTTTCAAGAAGGTATATTGCACACTACTCAAGAACAAATAAAATACTACCGTGTGGTATTGCAATCAAAAATATTTCAATAAAAACAATCTTCTTTAATACTGCAATCATATGGTACGGTATATTAGAGTACAAAAGTTCTTAAGACTCCAAGAATACAAACCAACCTAATCCTCCATAACACACCACGTGAGTAGCGAATATTTAATGGCGAAAGGCCTCTTCCTTCAAGCCTTGTGGTCGAATGACGTCAGCTGTGTCTTACGTACTGACGAATTGAGTATGAGAAATCAGTCTTCGGGATGAGAATAGGATTCCGAGCTTGGCAGTGGCTGTGCACACCTCTCTCGCTAGTTATCGCTGCGACCAGAGATAAGCCCCGTGCAGGGACCGAAGCGCTACGGTTCAGTGTCAAGTGAATTTCTTAGTGCAAACAGTATTTACTAATTTTAAAAAAATTGTGAACGTATTAATTGTGTCTACTTCAAGTTCTGCCTTGTGGGGAAAATCGTCTGTTCTTCGTCGACTTTTCTGCAAGGCTTCTTCATCATCGGCCATGGAAGTACTCAGAGACCCGTTTCCACCGCTCCCCGAAGCTGTGTCTCCAGCACTGGATACACTAAATAACTGCTATCCAAATCCACCTCATCTCTTCTACTATCCACACCTCATACAATCGTTAGCAGTCAGCCTGCATGTTCATCAGATGCCATACAACAGTCATCCTTCGAGAGGCAGCCATCAGCACATCAGATAAGTTCAACAGAATCGCCTTCAGTTAAGCACCATCGCCTACAGTTTCCAAATGCTAGAGAACAGTGCCCGAGCACCCTGCCTACTCCTGGAACTACCCCATTATATATCATTAAAACTGGCAATAGATTTACTCCACTTCATCAAATTAATAGTATTCCTCAAGATCCTTCCGATTAATCCTTCTCCTTCACAAACCAACAAAATACCCCCAATTTTCATTCATAACCCACCTGTTCACGCGGAACTCCTCAAAATAATCGAAGACCTACTAAAACATGAAAACTTTACCACTAGGCTGAAAGGATCCTTCAAGGAAGTTGATGTTAATTCTGTTGATAATTTCACCTTGCACCGAAAAAATCTATCAACTAAAGGTCTATTTTATCATTCCTACCGAGATACAACCAAAGCTACCATCTCAATAGTGCTCCGAAACGTGCCAACAGCTTACTCTGAAGAAGAAGAAGAAGAAGAAATACTCCAAGAACTAGTTGCAAAAAACTTACCTGTAATAACAGTTATACGATTAACCAACAGTGAACGCAACCCCTGGCCATTATGTGCAGTAGCTCACTCTAAAACCCACAAAGGAATGGCAATCTACAATCTAAAGGAAATTTTTAACGCTATTATAACAATAGAATAGCGTCGTCATAGACATGGCCCAGTTCAGTGACGACAATGTCAGACCTACGGACATTTTTAAAAAAATGCGGTTTTCTACCGCGCTGTGGAATATGTGCGGGTCAACACGATACTGTCGAGTGCGCCAATGAAGTAACCAAATGTATAAACTGTGAAAAACCACATCGGACCTCCAGCCGAGAATGTCAGTTATACCAGAATATTTTACTCAGAAACTTTCTTCTCACACAGCCGCGCAACCAGCCTCCAAACATGCCTCCAACAATCCTGCCCACACAATCCTTCACTCCCCCAAACCCACTCACCGCCTCTCCGCCCCTCCCCACCACTTTAACACCTTAGAGAATGGCCCTCGAACATTTCTCCTCTCGCCGCACTACATCCAGACCGACCGAACCAAGGCCACCATCGTCATATCAACCGCCCTTGTACTCAGATTTCCTGAACCATTGAACATTCCCAATTCATTCTCGATCTAAAATTATATCACAAATGGTTTCTCAGCAAGTTGAAATATTCCCTTCAATTTTTTAAAATCAAATAATCCCCGTTCTAACAACACAATTCTCCAATCTCTGAAATTCTACTATCCACAGATTTATGTCTAAAAATAACCTCCGTCATTCAAATCCGTTCACTCTCATCTTATGCTTCTCCTATCTGGGCCTCAGTCAGCAAGTCAAATATCCAAAAATATGCAAATTTTCCAAAACAAATTCCTCCGTACCAATTCAAAAAAAAATTCAAAAAACTCCGTACCAATACAAAAGCTCCCTGATTTGTACCTAAATCCCAGCTACATAATGAACTCGCCCATACCCCGATCTCCGTCCATTTCTCCTTCCTATCCTCTCGCTTCTCTCCTAAAATAATCCAGATTCCCTCAGCCGTACATTTCGAAATCGGAAAACAAAATCCTCAACACAATATACTAAAGCGTAAACTACCGCGATAGTTCTTTGACCCTCCCTGATCATCATGTACTCGTTGTGGCTTCCCACATTTATTCTGCATGAACTCAATGTAATTCATCTGCCAATAATGTTTCTTAAACAATGCTAACATAATGCAATATACCTTCAATGCATCGTACTCGGCTGCTGAGGGCCTTCGAGCCAAGCAGAAATAAATGAAAAAAAATGAGAATAAGCGGATACAAATATTTGCATTTTCCAGTCAAAATAGAAACTGTTTCTTTGCTTTTGGATTTTCCCAAGTCCTGTGTATCTAACGAAACCATAGACACCTCTCATGGCCGGAGCCATTCTACTAGTTATATTTACGCTATTTTGATTATTTTATTGCAAATACCGTATTTTAAAAAAACACAATTGTGACCTTTTGAAAAATCATGAAAACATCAATAGCAAGCTCTTGAAACCGTACGTTACTCATGAGAAAAATAAGGGAGCGTACTCTTTCCTTCCTGAGACTTCTTCACTCCGAGACAGCCCGAGTGTGTATCTCTCCCTTCGCCTCCGCCCCCCCCCCCCCGACCGCAGGTTCGCCAGGAGGGCCCTCCCTCTGACGAGGCAAATCCCGGCGACCCGCAGGACCTCACAGACACGCGACGCGGGGAGATGAGTGGAAGGGCGGAGGAGGAGGAGGCGGAGGAAGAGGCGGCGGGGGTTGGGGAGCCAGGGATCTCCCTCGGCAGCGCAGTCTCCCGGCCGTCTAGCCGACCTCCCCCGAACCCTCGCCGAGGGGCCGCGACAGGAGGTAGGGGTGCTAGCACCCAGGTTGCCCCGCCGCTGTCGTGAACGAGCTGTTTACTGGGCTCGAACAACACCCAAGGGTTTGAGAAAACACTAGCGTGACACTGAATTTCTATGTTTTTCCGCTATATTACCCAATTAGCCACAACTACACCTATTTAAGCAATTGAAGTAAATTATAGTGTTACGAAATGGAACATAATTGGATAGCGTGCTTCTACAATAAAGTATATACAACGGTATTATACTTTCAAGTATTTGTAATGGTTAGGTAATGTAACAATATTAGCAAAACTCCGACTAATACTTAGCACATTTTATCTCAATTATATATGTATGGCGGCCAGCGACAAATTATTTCACCTATGGATCGTCCTAGTGACCCAGCACTTGCTTTTGCGAGTGTTTCCAGCCCGCAAAAATATTTGCCTGGGATGGTATTTGAATTCGAGTGATCACTATACAGCCACGATGGCCTTTTAGTCCAAGGATATCAGTCGCGTCCATAAAAGTAACAAGTCTTTCATTTCTGAAAATTTGCCATAGAATTCACTGTAATGTACACGATCTACAAAACGGTTAAAGAAATATTTCGGAGCAGTTTTTGAAAAAAATATCATTTAGGCAATTGTCGAAAATTATTAAAATTTTGCTCAAAATTTCACATCATATTTTTTTAATATGTAAATAACATTGTCTAACAATCTAATTTTGAAGAATAAATTTCACTGAATAAAAAATCTTTCAGCTTCAATAATGTGGTTGTTGAGTAGGGTAAAAAAATTAATCTGCCATTTTCTAAAAGTTTGAAGTTTTAATTAAAACCGTACAAATACCATATGATTAAGCACCACACCCTATTTATTTGAGGGGATTTTTTTAAATTGGACCTATTTTTGAGAAAAGATTTAAAAACGACCTAAGGCCTTCGTGCATCGTAAGATCAGTTTCAAATCCGCAGGTCCTTGAGGCTTTTTGTGTCGTATGTCGCTGCACATTATTAGAACAGAATAACACAAATGAAGAAAATAAAACATAACTAGAAAAACAGTTTAACCTCACAATCAAAAGAAAGTCAAATTTTACCACATATTTGCTTTACTTTCTACTTAGTTTATTCAATGAACAAACCTCGAACCCTAAGAAAGGGAGTCGTACAAAAAAGTTTTCAACTGATTCTGTCTTTGACAGTTCAGGTCCTATACAGAGGTGAAATACGATTCTGAATATGGACAATTTACTGCATTTCACTTCTTATCCAAACAATCTTTTTCACGTGCTCTCTCTAACATTGCCTGACCGCGCCCTCCCCTGCAGGTAACTGCACATGTCCAGCATCGGGTCACAGGGCATATTCTCCCATCAGCTGCATTCCTCAACAAGGGAAACACTTTGATTTTTAAGAGGCCCTGAATTAACATACGTTTTCCTTGAAATGCTGGCATAAAGATAGGGTGCGAGTCTGTCGAAACGATAGCGGGTAATGGGGACGTTCTTGTGCGAGTAATGCACTTGTTGAGATAACGGGGTTACGTGCCCAGACCGAACGTCGCATCTGAAGGGGCCGCCGCCACCGCCGCCGCCGCCGCCCCCGCCGCAGGCTGGAGGTGGGCCAACAGGAAGCAGCCCAGAACCTCTCGGGGCGGGGGCGGCATTGGAGAAGCAGCTGAGCGGGGGAGGATAACAGCCACGGAAAAAGAAACCGCCCGCCTAACTCAGCCCAAATTACACACAATCTGCAGAAGCGATTTGTTGCCTGGTGGAGATGGTCGGGTTGGGCAGGGCGGATTCCAGCTGGAGCGGAATCATCCCCAGGGGCGCTAGCGCGGGTGGACGAGTTGCGTGAGGAAGAGGTAGGTGGAGGGAGCAGCGCTTCGAGGACATGGCTATGTCTGTTACAGCTGACGTTGCCAGTAATTGACGAGTTGAGAAAGTATTGTGGGGAACAGAAAGAAATACTAATGTGTATTACGGATAGTAGAAGATAGCAGGGTGATGGGGGTTCAATGAGGTAGTCGCTCCGAATCTTCGGCATTACTTGAAATAGTATAATATAAAGGGAAATAAAATAGATGGTGGGAAAAAAGATGGAAAATAGTGAGATCATTTAGCAGATAAGCGACGATTCTTGGTGATTGACACTTGTCTGGATTTTGAAAGTACGGCGTTGAAGAAACTTAGCAAATTGGTGGAGGAGGAAACATCGGGCAGATTTTATCGGTAGCAATGGCAGATGAAGTAGGAAAGGTTCGAAAATGTCCCCTGAAGTAAGTTTATAGCGACAAGTATTCTCTTAATATATCGACACAACGTGAGTCCACGTCTAGGGTCACCGCCGCATTTAGTTAACATGATCGCTTCGCTAACGGCACTGTAATAATAGAAGATTTAAATAATATCTATTCAATTGTTTAATTTTATGAAAGACTTCCCTTGCACTAATTGTTAGTAAAATGAGCCACTTTTCTCGCAACGGTACATTTTTACGTGCCACTGGCCATTGGAAAACTATACGAAATCCAGTGAGTTGAAGCGGTGACTAGACGCAAGGTAATATGATCAATATCAGCGACAGGTGAAGACCGCAACATAATTTTCAAAAGGAGTAGCTTCAGAAACAATTGAAAGAGGTAGGTAATTATTTTAATTGAATTTATTTACGGTAATAACTTGATAATTTATACATAATCCTTGTTTTGAATATTATTTTTAAACACTTTGAAAATAATATATACACGGTAACATGTACCCTTGTGAACTTTAACAATTTTTTCTTCTAAAAATAGTTTCAATTTAAACTCCCAGATAAAGTTTTAAATATTCCTCTTTAACAATACATTAATAATATTAAAATATATTCAGAAATATATTTCATTTTAAGCATATTCATAGTTTTTTTAAAAACTTATTAATTTGTGTCTTTTGAAGGGAGTCATTCTCCACATCGCTCCCCTTAGAGCTTGTCCTGGCTGGGACGGTGGTCCCCGCTGAAGGGGGATTCCTGGGGAAATCCCTCAAGCCATCGTTGGCGCTGGATCTTGCCAGCCAACGAAGGAAGATCACCGCTATCTTCCGCGATAAAACCATGCACTGAACATAGGGGATTTGTGGCCTTAGTTGACGCTCCCGGGATCACCAATCAATCAATCCCCAATGCTCCTCCTTGGAAATGCCCCTTCGCCCTGCAGGAAGATGAAGGCTCCAGGGACTGTTACAGGAGGCTCTGTCGTCTCAACGCCCTCTTGATGCCCTCCCCATTTCCCACCGTCCGCCAAGTGTCTGGAAACAGGCCGCCAATTAGAAGTGGCGTTCCCTCACTCAGGATCTAGGGCGTTGACTGTGTTAACCCCCATTTTCATACACTCTCTTTTCATAAACATATTTAAAGTAAAATTGAATTATATAAACAAAATATTTGTTTATTTTAAATTATATTGGAAGAATGAGGAAAAACAGTCGCAAAATAACACCAATGCGTGTACTGTCATTTCTATAGAAAATATTGGAATAATACATTTTAAAATATTTAAAAACACATGATCGGCTTTTTTCCATTCTTCGGGTGTCGTTTTAAAAATTAAATTATGACATATTATTAGGTTAGAAGATGTTCGCCCATTATCAATTACTAGCCTTTTTATCATATGAATACGAAGAAAAGCAATTATTTAAAAACGTTTGTACTACGTTTTCACTACTCATATCAAAATAAAACTAATTTCATGAGTATCGCTGAAGGCTGCAACGCACAGCGGAGAATATCACAATCACGGACGCTCGCTCACCAGCAGACCGTTGAATCGAGATCCAACGCCTTCGCATACTTCGTTCTTGAGTGGGGGTTGTCGCGCGCATGCGCTGCCACTTCCCAATACTTCCTGAAGACATTGGAACGTCCACCAACCGCCTATTCTGAGTTCACACACTGCCTGCGTTACGCGCTGGTGCCGAACGCACGCAAAAATGAAAAAAAAAACTAAATGAACTCACAGGATTTTTTAAATATTTCCTTGGGCATTGACACACGGCTTGCACACACAAAGGAAACATCACTGCTATTTATCTGAGGAACGTGGTCGAATGCTTTAGAGCGACTCCGATGGCTATTTATGCTCGTCGAGTCAGTGAGCTTACGATTCTTTTCATGTTGATACAAAAACTGACGACTATTATCTCGAATTATGCACAATATTGCAATTATAAGATTTCATTAGGTTCAGAGGCACGAGAAATTTTAGAATTTTATTGAAATTATATCCGAGTCAGAGGTTTTTTAATCCCTCTTATCTATTCCACCTAAAAATATCTAAATCTTTATTATGTTGACAAATAAATTATTCGAAAGAAAGGAACCTGTGATATGAAATAATGTAAGATACGCGTGAAATAGTCCAAGACAGATTTCACTACAAATATGCAGTATGTCCAGAAGCTCTCCTTACAAAACACTTAGTGCAAAATTTCATAAAGAATGGCAGATTTTTTTCGAAAAAAAAATGCTCCAAAGAAATTGAATTTTAATGTCACTTCCGGGTGCGAATACGAGTACATTGGTAAATTTGCTCTTTGTACACATTGCCCTTATGTCAATAAAGTTTAAATGAAAGTGAAAGAATAGGTTTCATTATAATAACTTCAAAAAGAATCCCAATTCCAGACTTGCATACGAAACGTTGCTTATAAAAAGCTACTTTAAAATCAATTCGTTGTCGAAATTAAAAATATTTCTTACTCCTCAGTCCATTGGCGGTGGACAAATGCTTTGGAATGTAAACATTGCTTTTCGAGGGTAGCTCACGCACAGTGAGACGAAGCAAGTCAGAGTGTTGAGACAGGTATATTGTTCTTGATTATAAGAGCTCCAGCACCAGAGCCAGAAACTCCTTATCAAAATCCTTTTAACTTCACGAGCTATATTCTCTCTTCACTTCTTAAAGCACTCCACTTTTGGACACAAAAACCCCTCCCCCAAACACACGCCAGGCGCGCCGATGCTCGGAGACCAGGGTCGTGGCACCGACCAAGCAACAACAATCAAATCGTCTTGGCAACTCTAATGGAAGTTTTAAGCAACTGGAACTCGAAAGAATCTGAGGCCAGACTCTAAAGCCACAGGCAATTTCGTCGAGATTTGGAGCAATGTGTAATGTGTGAGTAGCTCTGCATACTCCTGTAAAACTTATGCAACCACAGACAGACGTAGCAAGATTGCTTGCAAAACTTATGTGCATGGTGTTTACTCCATTTGTAAATTTTCGAGTCACTCTTCGAGAAATAAACAAAGGATCGATAGTTTCAAATTAAGAGCTTCTGGCCGAAGGGACAATCTACAATGATTGACTACGACGCCAGTACATGGTTAAGAAGTTCTGTTACGAAAAAAAGAACAGAATTAGAAGAAGAAGAAGGAGGAGAAGGAGAACGAGACGAAAAATCCAAGACTGGAAGAGAAAGCACTTAACGTTTTGCGAATAGTTTCATACCGAATCTTCAGAAAAATGCTTGTTGCTACCTATATGCATAATTAAACTGAATTTATACATGAGTAAGGCGAGACATCCCAGAGCTCAACAAACCGTGCACAGGTTGCACTTCTCCCCATAGTACCTTACACAGTTTTTTTTTCAAACTGTTTCTGACGTTAAGTAAAATCTTAGATTGTCTCATTGAATTGCACGCATAGCTTTCGTGACATGTAACCGCCACAGTAAAGGCTTAGAGGTCAGAATATTTTAAATGTAAACCTATCACAATAATATTTCCCTTGTTTGGCGAAATTGTGTACAAATAAAAGAACGACGTCCTGAAAATCTGAATTCAGAGTATTCAATCCATGTCATCTTACTCCTGATTTTCTTACATCCTGTTGATAACCAAAACTTGAAAATAATTATCTTCTTGAATGTTCCACATAATTGTTATTTTACGTACATATTTGAGGTTGAAGTAATTAATGTAACGTTATTACTGTGCAATTAAGAACATAAAATAAAATATGGTGTGCTGAATGTTTTGAATAGTAACATCGTGTTTTTGCTCGTAAAACGTCATGTTTTGGAAGTATCCTCCAGAATACTTTTCAGGGCAAAATTTGAGAAGAATCTATGAAGCTGGGATGTACTAATGGCGGTGTGTGAAACTGCATTTGTGCAGGCCTCAAGAAGGGGGTAGCAGGCCGAATAAAGGTGGTAGCAGGAGTAACAATGATGGTAGGTGGCACCAAGTCATGCAGTCACCCCAGGCACCACCATCACAGCCCCTCCTGACACACCACCACACTACCACCGCCACAAAACTGCCTCGCTTCATCATCGCATCCGTGCCACCACAGCATCACACCACTACACCACCCTAACAGGCGAACGGCCAAGCAACCGGGTCGTGGACCACGGCCACACTGGGCGGATTCTTCCATTATCTTCGTCACCCCTTACTTACACACACAATTACATACACAGCACTACATCACATATCAGGACCAGGCTGCCTGGCCGCTTGTCCAGGCTGGTCTGACCGGGAGGTCCAAGGTTCGAGTCCCAACGGTGGCAGGATTTTCCACGCTAGCGTTTCAGCTGGGTCGAGTTCAATCTCTGTCTGAGGGAGAATTCCAGCGGCCGGCTGCTCTCATCTGTAGTTTTCCGTGGTTTCTCCGTTTAACGCCCAGGCGAATGCCGGAGCAGTACCCTAACAAACGGCCACGGAGAGCGCGCGATCTTTACTACCTCTTCCTTGACCTATCCTCAGCTTTAAAACACACACTAACATGCACTACACTACCACACATGTTGGGAGACTTAGAACTTGTCCCGGCTGGGGCGGTGCCCTACTATTGGCAGATATCTGGTTGGGGAAAACCCGCCAGACGACAGTAGGTCGGCGCCGGATCTCGCCATCCAGTGGGGGAAGATCGCCGCCACCTCCCGATGAAAAACATGCACTACACTTATTGGGAATAATGGCCTCAGTAGTTGACGCGCCCGGAATCACTAACAATCAATAAATCAATCATTGTCCTGGCTGGGGTGGTGCCCTACTGGTATGAGATACCTTGATGGGGAAAACATCGCAATTCCACGTACAGGTTGACGCCGTAGTTTTCTTTCCAGCGGGGGAATGACGGCACCTCCTGTGATAAAAATATACGTTACATTTACGGGACTAATGACCTTTCCTGTTGACGCGCCCGGAAACTCGAAATAGTGAATCAATCCTCACTACATCCACGCCTCACCACCTCCCCCGTACCACCACCCCGCTCGACCATTACCACCTCCACCTCGCCAGCTCCGTCGTCAAATCGCCACACCATCAAAGCACCATCGCCACATCATCATACCACCACATCACGCATATACATCACCACGACCGCCATATCACATCACATACGATCACCAGCCAACACCGCCACATGACACTAGCAGTCACCTTCGCCACACCACCGCCTTTCGGCCGCGGGCGCGAGAGTGGGCACCTGGATTGGCATGCAGCGACTCTCAGCCGCTTTCGCACCGCCCCTGCATTACTCGCCTCCTCCGGATACGCTTCCAAATGGCCGCTGTTACAACCCAATTTGCGGGCGGGGAAATTCCACGCAATAACAGGCGTCCTGCTCAAACACGGCGTTCCGTTAGGCGTGGCCAGCGCGCTTAGATTCAAATCCCCAAAGTGTTTTCCCCGAGGCTGTGTACAGAACGCACGCAGATCGTTCAAATGAGGGTGATCTGTTTAGGTAGCGGCCAGGTAAACGTTCTTTCAAATATCGTATTAATAGTGTGGTTGACGTGGTCCCGCACGAATGATTGGAGAACGGTATGTTCAGGTCAATTGTTCAAAGATGTTTCCAGAGAAAATATATGCCAACAGCATTTTTAAAGAATCAAACTGGTGTGCAAACAGCTGAACACTGAAACCTACATTCGATTGAAATTTCTTACTTTCTATGCATATATTTTTAAAGCTCTACTAATTTTTGTAATAAAGCATTATATGTTGGGTTGTTGAATATCAGGAGAAAAATAATTTTCATTCTCTAATAAACATATTTCATCACAGTCATCACTTCACATTATAAGTCTTTAAAACCTGAAACATAAAAATATGTGATTCGCGCAGAGATCCAAGGTCTTTTAAGGAAGCAAATAACACAAAATTTCTGGGCTGACAATTCTATCAGGGTAAAGATCTTAATTTCACAGAGGTTTCATGGGAAATGAAAATAAATTGATTAATAGTACAGAATACCATTGCATTTCGAACACAATTGTCATTTCGGCGTACGCGTAAATTACAGGGTAAAATAAGTTTCGGAGTGTATAATTTAAAAATATATTACATTTCAAAAGAAATCTTGTAAACTTCGGAATCGTGTTTCCAAAGGATCTCGCAGAAAGTACAATGCCGACGTACGTTTTAAATTGTTATTGTAATTAACTAGGTTAACAGAATTTGATAAAAAATAGAACAGAGAAGTGGAGAACGGTTCAAAATACGAAAAATTTTACCGTTGAAGAGAACATATTCAAAAGTGATATTTCTGTTAATTCAGATACTACATTCACTTAATCACTACAAATAGTTGAATCCAAAGCAGTCACACATGAACTCGTCGTTACTAGTCAAGATTTCTCCTGAAAGAATGGTGCAAATCAGATAATGCAGACGACTATTCTTCAGACCAACCTCACAAAGGAAATGCAAAGGAGAATGGGGCGTGGTCGCCATCATGGATAAAGAAACTACTCTGTTCCTAGAAAACCGGTCATCATTGTTGAGAATGTCGAGTGGATACACACTGAGTTGAGATCATGACAAAATTCCCGGTAGTCATTGCAATTGCTAGTCTAATAACATTCATGTTAACGACAGATTTGCGATCTCCGAAACGACAAGTTTAGAGATGCCTACTAAAAGACATGGCATTTAATTCCATACCTCGTATAAATACCCGGGACTAATAAGATCCCCTAACAAAGTTGGAGCTCGTATTTAATCACACCTTTCCAGTCAAATCATTAAAAGATACCATGAACAAGCCTCGCTGCCATTTCTTCATAGGTTCACCGACAGTACATTCGTGCTACATATATTCGAATACCGCAATTCGCTTGATGCCAGAGTCAGAATATAATGCTAGCATAATCTCACGATTCGTTCCGATCCACTATTTGTTACAATGTTGCAACTTATTGGATGCCGGTGACAACACGTTCTACTTGCGTTAACATATATTAGCAATTCGTTCCGGTCAACAACTTCTGGTTACAAGCAGGGCGTACCTTCCTTGCTGATCTAATGAATACGATTGGTATTAAAAAACAAGTGTGAATAATTTAGAGGTAAAATACCGAAACACCATGCTTTCCTTTTTACTAAAATTTTAGAAATATTAAAATTAAAAACTATTCACAAAAGCGTACAGTAATCTGTTCTGATTAAAAGCAACAATCTTCAAAATTTCTCTCCCGAATACCAAAACACTATAACAAAAGAATATCGCATTGAAAATTGCAGATTATTAATTAAATTATGTTGATAATAATTGACTTTGAAATTGTTAATAAGGGGATTATGACCATTACTTATTTAAAATATTTTCTTTAAAAAAATAATATAAGATATAAATTTAAACAATTAGTGTATTTACTATAAAGAGTATACTACGTGAAACTAAAAATGAATTATTCTAAATTGGTCTCTTCTACAAAAGCCCCAGTATACCTACATATCCAGTAGTTTAGGCTAATAATCTAAATCGTAATTCTGTGTAAGGATAAAAAATCATTTATCAATATTAGCCTTCACACATCATTATCCCTTCTTTATACGTCAGTATTCGTTCCATACATCAGTAATAACACTCTTGGCCAAATGTTATTTCGAAACATTCTTTATGGATTAAAATAGTAATATAACCGGAACCGAAGTACGATTTACGTATTGCT
>BLKR01002128.1:0-220718 GCA_011170035.1 Teleogryllus occipitalis | reverse complement strand
TGTATAGAGTATGGCTAAATTGAGAGACAATCCACCGAAATTCAGAATTTTGCCATTTAATTCACAGGACCGTTTTTAAGCTAGATTTGGAAGCGATTTATTTAACTTATCACTGAAAGTTGGCGGAAAAGCGGCACTTTTAATATTATAACGTCTCTCTCTCTCTCACGACATATCTTTCGGATGCATATTCTTTTTGAGTTACGTAGTCTTAAAAACGAAGTAGTATTGGATAAAGTTGCGATAACAGATAGTGCAATTTGCGGGACCTCAAACACAAAAGAATTTAGAATTAAACCCAACTGAAATTCGTTAGCATCGTCTGGGATGGAAAGTTGTTGTGGGAAGATTTAGTTTAAAATGAACTCAACATCAAAGAGTACCTCTCCGTTCAACATCAAAGCAAAGGAAGATTAACGTATACACGAATTAAGCACACATTTTTTGCAGCTTTGCTAGAGAGGAAGTCAAAAACAAGCGTCGGAAAACGTTGTGTAGAAAAAGCCAAACTAAGCAGTAATTTAATTGTCTTCAGAGGTACAAATCGGTTTCTTTGTATTAACATGTTGAATTTAATGATTTATTTTGAAATAATAACGTCACTCGAAAGAAGAAATTCTAATGACACGTGTCAGTAATTAGCTGAAAAGGATATCGCCGAATAAGACAGTGAAAAGTACCCCTAAACCTAATCGATAATCGCGAGGCTCATATGAAGGAGAAATGAAAAAATGCTGTAGATTCCCCAAAAATGAGCCTCCTAGCGAAACATGGTGAGATACAACGAAAAACGTGTTTTTCATTTTTTTCGGCTTCTATTATATATACCAGGCGGAAAAAATTGAAGAGACGGGGAAGAATAGTTGAATTTGAAGATTTTAGTCAACCAATTTTTACGCCAAATTCAAATAGAAAAAATAAACTTTTGAAATTGATTTTTGACATGATAAGGTTGGAGTACTGTCTCAGTTTTTTCTCTAGAATACGTCTTTTAATACATGTTTCTTTTAAGATTTTTAAACAATGTGGACTGTAGTAGAAAAAATTAAAACAAATTTTATCAGACTAAAAACTTAAAATTCGCATGAGATCATTCTCAAATAGTTCCAAAAATTCTGTCACAAAATCATTTACAACTTCATTTCATTCTTCCCAGGATTTGCTTAACACTTCCATATTTTTACCTTTTAATTTTTGAAGAGATTTAAGCTCTACAAACTCAGTCTAATTTGTATTTACTTCTACTTCTTCAACTGCAACTTCTGCTACTATTAATCGTTTTGTAGGCAAATTTATAAAAACATTAAAAGGAGACTGTTTTGTATGTTTATGTCAATAAGATGTTAAAGTTATATAAGAATAAATTGTTAGTCACATGCATTTGAAAATCGAATTGCACGCTTATGAACGTAAATGTGAGATGTCGAATGTAAGAACATAAATGAGCTTTTAATCTGTAGAATTACTGAGTTTGCTGTTCTCCATATTCTCTTGAAGTTCGTGAAATTTAAATAGTTGTAAGGTAATACTGTTGGTAGGTTTTGACAAATTAATTTTTAAAAATATGGTAAAACAGATAAAAATGCAATTAAATATGCCGCGCAATTCACTTGTTTCACTTAGAAAATAACTACAAGTGCTGTCATTCTCATGACATAAAATTCCGGCGTTGTGGAGCGAAAATTGCATAAATCAGTTTAGATGTCTCTGGTTTAATTACCGATCTATCCAGCACCAGAACACGAAAAAACTCGTTTTTCGGAATCTTCTTAGAATATGCTGACTGGATCCGAAACCAAATTATCAATTCTACATCAGGAGAACGAGACGCGTCGAATGACACCTAAGATATCTCGATTGGTGCATGGGGCGTGGTCTAACCGTGAGTGACGGATCCGCACAGACACACACTCGCAGTTTCTCAAAAACTACACTGCGATTTTTCCATAGCTGGCATTTCAACTGTTACGGTGCTATCCAGTCGGGACCACACACATGGTGACATCACTATGGTGGCGTTCAACTTTCCGATTGTATGACACTGTAACAGATGATTTACTTCAAAGGCAGCTATGAATAAATCCAAGTATATTATTGAAGGCAGTATTTGGAAAGTAATGTTGTGTTCAATGAATCCGCTGCTGCCGGCTGAGAAGGGGCTGCCACGTCCTGCGCCGGGCGTCGCGGTGGTTGCTTGCTCAGGCGGCGTCGGCCAGAGGCCTTTGAAGCGGCTCCCATCACTCGCACGCGGAGCCAAGGAGCGCGTGCGGCAGCCGCAGCCGCAGCCGCAGCAGGACTGACGCATCAGTCCACGCGGTCGCCACCACCGCCGCCGCAACCACAACGCTTCCACACACGCCCATGCTCTGCCTTTGCCACCAATGCCCGCGCCCACACCCACGTCAACACCTTTGCCTCCGCCGACCCCTTCCCTCTCGTTAACGCCCCACGGCCTCAGAGCGCGCCAGCCGCCTCCAATTCCACGGCAGCCACAAACGGTTCCGGAAAGCAATCACTAGAGTGTTTGTGCACCCTCGATTGATTGATTGAGTGATTAATTGATTGATTTATAGTGATTCCGGGCGCGTCAACTACTGAGGTCATTAGTCCCGTAACTGTAGTGCATGTGTTTTTCATCGGGACGTGGCGATGATCTTACCCCACTGGATGGCGAGATCCGGCACCGACCTACCGTCCACTAACGGGGTTTCCCCGAACCAGGTATCGCCCACCAGCGGTGCACTGCCCCGGCCGGGACAAGTTCTACGTCCCCGACTGGTCTTCCGGCATGTCAGGCAGTGTGTGAGGAGAGGAAAGAAAGATCGCGCGCGGTCCGTTTGTTAAGGTACTGCTCCGGCATTCGTCTGGTGTTAATCGGAGTATCCACGGAAAACTACGGATCAGAGATTCCGCATGAATTCTCCTCCAGACAGCGACTGATTCGACCTAGCTGACAAGTTAATGTCGAAAATCCTGCCGCCGTCGTTGCTCGAACCAACCGTTCTGGTTGCTCAACCAGAACGTTAAAACACTATCGACTTTCTACGCACGCGCAGTTTAAGTGTCGCATCAGTTTTGTCCATCTGCACATGCGCAGAAGATCGACAGTGCTCTCCGCTATGGCGTGCACAGACTCTCTACTGTATCGACAGAGTAATGCGCTAATAACTTGCAGAACATGGCGTAAACGGGTAGGAGACTAAAAATGCTTTAGGGTCTTAGGTGTACAAAGAAAACATGTTTATGCAATTTTTAATATTCTGATATCATGGCGTTTTATAAATATCGCTTGGAAACTCTTCGTGAAAGAACAATTTGCGTTTAAAAGAGGTAAAATTCTACATGTGTAAATAAAATTTCAAGAGGTAGACGAGGTGGTCCACTATCAGTAAACCTGTTTAATTTAATATTAGAAACGCTAATTTGAAAATTAGATATAAGAGGAGATATAAGTTTTAATCTATCTCAGCTCAGTGATGCCTATGCAGATGATTTGGTTTTAGTAGGAAGAACCAAGAAAGCTACTGTTGAACTGTTTAATGCAGTAAAAAAGGAGACCGAAAAAGTGGGACTCGTAAACGAGCAAGAAACTAAGTAGTTGTAAACGAGAAAGAAACAAAGTACATGTACTTTACCAGAAACTCACGACCTTCTATAAGAGAAATACAAATAAATCAAAATCTTTAATTATTTATGATCGATCTTAAATAAAAAAATCCAATCTGAAATTCATGACAGAATAAGAAAAGGATAGAAGGCATATTTTGCGAATCCAAAAACGCTAAAATCAAAACTATGTACAACATATAAACATGAGAATATAATACACCTCATTACTTCGTATTGTTACATATGCGGCGGAAAGATGGATATTAAACAACAAAGACATAAACATTTAAGAATATTTGAGACGCAGATAATACGTAAAATTTATGGGCCAAAGCAAGTTAATGCTGAAGTGTGGAGGATAAGAGCTAACCATGAAAAAGGAAACTTAATAAAAGGATATCAGATTTATTAAAGCTCAAAGCATTAAATGGCTGGGTCACTTTTAAAGACTGCAGGTAAACTGACTCTCAAAGAAGATAATGGAATGGGTGCAAGAATTAGAGGAAGACCATGATATCGGCGTATGGATGACGTGTTACGATTTAAAGGTGTTGGCCGAAAAAGAGTGGAGAGTGACTGTAGAGGAAGATGGAATGACTCAATTGAGAAACCCGACACCCACAAAGAGTTGTAGAGCTAATGGAAAAAGAAGATTGGTTATCATGCCAGCTCTCGTGGCAGAGCGTCGTGAAGTTAGTTACATTATTTACAATGTTTGTATAATATTCCCTATCCAAGTACAGTATATTTCTTTTATACTTTTTAAATGTTTTAATGAAATCTTTTTTTTGTAGTTAAAATATTTTGTTTGATTTGTAGTGTGTGCTGCCTTTGTACTTGGTAATAATTATAGCGCTATAAATTATTCTAACCGTGTTTTTGTATTTAGCCCTGATGGTGGAGATATAATATTCCGAAACGTCGGTAAACTGAGATAAAATTGTTTTTAATTTATGGACCAAAACCCATGAACAATATGATGGATGAATATCAATTTTGGTGAAAATCTTGCCTATTGCTTAGCTGTTAGCGTTGGTTACGAGCAGACGCATAGACGTTTTACCTTAAATTTTTGGTATCAAGAACTCATAAAATAGGGATTAAGATTTCATAACATTAAGTAATTTTGTACATATAGGGGAAATATCCATTTTCTTGGTGTCAGGGAGCTAAATCACTGTTTTTTGCTGCAAATTTACTTTGCAGCTTGCATACTATGTAAGTAGTATGCGAAAAATGAAAAAAAATCTTTTGAACAAGTAATACACCAACTAAATATTCTTGTTTAAAACTTTCCATATCCAAATCTTCAAAAAACAAAATGGTGTTATATCCAATCGCAAAAACAATGTTGGTATAAAATTAGCATCAAAACATATCACATCAGTACTTTATTTCATCAACTTTCCAAATGCTGAGATAATAATTAAGGTAAACAGATCATTACTTAGAATTAAATTCAACGAGGAACTGTGGATTTTTGAAAATTACATGCTTGACAACCGTATGCTAATTTGTCACTCTTCCCATTTTAAGTGCTAATACTATTGGTGTGTCGTGTTCTTTACATATGACATTGTCAACTTTTTAATTAGACCATGAGTATTTTTTATACAATGTTTGACTAGAGTACGGCTAAGACTGGCGAAGTGAAGCCTACGTTGAAGGTGACACAAGGATTGTCAAGTATACGTGTGGAGGAATTGTGTGTTTTTAATCCTCCCTTGGTCGATCGCTCCCAGGTGGACACAGTTGGTCGACGATCAACGCTGCGCTTACTTTTGATGTTGGTGTAAAAGGTTGGTTGTTTGTGATTCCGGGCGCGTCAACTAACGAGGTCATTAATCCCATAAGTGTAGTGCATGTTTTTTTCCTCAGGGGGAGTGATCTTCCCGCCCGATGGTGAGATCCGGCGCCGACCTACCGACGGCTAGCGGGGTTTCCCACAATCAGGTATCTCCCACTATCGGGGCACTGCCTCAGCCGAGACAAGCTCTACGCTCCCGAGCCGTCTCCCAGCATGTGTGGCAGAGTAGCGCATGTTAGTGTAAGTGTGTTCGTGTAAGGGGTGAGAATAGGACATAGAAGAGGAAGGAAAGATCGTGCGCGGTCCGTGGTCCGTTTGTTAGCGTACTGCTCCTGCATTCGCCTGGTGTTGTTCGGAGAAACCACTGAAAACTAGTGATCAGAGCAGCCGGCCTCAAGAATTCTCTGTCAGACAGCGACTGAACTCGATCTAATTGACAAGATAGTGTCTAAAATCTTGCCATTGTTGGAACTCTAACCTAGGACCTCCCGACAAGAGGCATTGCGGTGACATCAGTTGATGCACTGAGCCACCTCTCCCGGTTTGACGTAAAAGAACACCATTACAGTACATATGTATTATAATAATGAGGAATACTAGATTAAATGTCCCTAGTTGTGCCTCGATTGTGATATTTAAGTGAAATATCCATTTGCAAAAATCTAAACCATTTTCATTGTGACCAAGTTTTAAAAACGCATTAGGTTGAGCTGACTTTCTTAATTTTGCCATTGTCACCTCATCAGAAAGAAAAGAAACTAAATACAAAATTCTAACGAATGAAAATACTAAAATTGGTATGTAAGTAAATCATATTAATCTTGTTACAAAAACTAACCAGAAAATATTTCACGAGATAAACGACATCAAAAATGCTCTTGATATAGTGTTCAGGTGAACATACGTGAATCTAGCATGGCAACGTCAGCATAAAGTTGTCAAGAAGTTATAAATGATTCGTCACTAGACTAGCCTGATTGATCAAACTATCCATATTTACTACACCATTAGTATTCCCATTTGCAATGATGAACAGTAGGTAATAGAGAATACAGATTCGCGGAGTGTCTCATTTCGAATACGAAATCAAATACGAAATATGCTTGCCTAATATTGGGGAATGATACTGATTCTCTATCACGCTTGACATGTTTAATGAATCAAATTAACATTATTACATCGTGACATTATACTACGATGTTGAAGTACCATCATGTTGCAAAATGGTTCCAAAGGCGACTGAATCGCAAAAGAGATTTTTCCAGAAGAGTTTTGTGCTTGTAAGTGCGTTTTGAAATTACAATATTGCAACCTTCGCAGTACCATTCATAAAATATAACTCAATACAATGTACGTCTGTCCTCTGTCAACCTCTCAGAGACTCAGAGATTTATTTAAAAGGTTTTGGTGGTAGGATTTTGTCAATGTTGCTGAGTCGTCTTCCTGTGCAAAAACATTCACTACATCAAAAAAAATTATTGATTTTGTATTAAGTATACATTCAAGTAATATATCATGTGATCTATTATCGATTATTTTCTGTCACAAAATAATATTTGTTAAAAAATATAGAAAGTTCCAGCATAAATCCACAGACAAAAGATTTTTGAGTAATTTCTAAAGATCGTGAGTTAAAACGTTTAAAAATATCATTTATTTCCTTGGCGAAGTTCTACGACTTGTTTTGAAATTAACTGTGACGCAACTCCTTCATCACGATTACCAGACGACAATAATGTCGTTTTATCAGTAAGAAATAAGTTCAATGATATTCTGAAGTCGAGTCTAAGCTGGATTCACTAAACATGGAAGTCCTAGTCGTAACATTAATTACAATACACGATTTTATTTATTTGGTATTGCTGTTCCTAAGCAAATGTAAAAATAATGTAAAAAAAGTTCTGAATATTTTTATTTGAACTGCCAAACTAAGTTTGATGGCAAAAAAGCTATACATTACATACATACACATATACAAGCTATACATTACATACATATACATGATTGTTACGGTGTAACGTACATAACCTTCCGCGCATGCAAAAAGAAATTTTAATAGTTTTCTTAAAAATAATACTGATAAGTATTTAGGCATCCATTCTTTTCAATGTTTGGGTTGTCCAAGTGGAGGTCGTTTTGGTAGGTGCTTTTACTTTATTAGGAATACAAGTCAGCGTGTTTTCAACCTTCTTGTTTTGTACTAATAACCAATTATTGTCAAATTTTTAGTTGTGCCACTCATCTAGGAAGTGAACAATTTTGTGCAATATGGGAGGCATAGGATTATGGTTTACGAGCATGTCTTTCTCAAGTGATCAAGAGACATGCCGCGACACCCAATTGGATTTTTACGCATGCGGAAGTCCGTGCTCTACACCCTGAGGCGCGTTTATTGCGGAAGCTGACCTCCCCTCCCCCTCCTTAAACTCCATCTGTCCCGACCCGTCCCGCCTCGCACCACTCCCCGTCCCCTCCAACACGCTCTCCGCCTCTCCACCGCCTGGATTATTTCGTCCACAGTCGGTCCGGTCCGCCCAACCCCGTCCTGCCCCTCCACGCCCCACACAGCTCCACCCCGCTCTTTCCCGCCCCACCTCGCCCCGCCCCACCTCGCCCCGCCCCACCTCTTCCCCTCTCCTATCCCACCCCGCCTTTTCCCCGCCCCTACCCCGCCCGCCCCGCACCTGCACTGCACCGCCCCTCCCCGCCTGGCCCCGCCTGGCTCCGCCCGGGCCCTGTCCTGCCCAGCCCCGCCACGGCCCGCCCCGCCCCTCCCCGCCCCGCCCCGCCCCGCCCCTGCACCGCCCCGCCCCTGCACTGCACCGCCCCGCCCCTGCACTGCACCGCCCCGCCCCGCCTGGCCCCGCCCGTGCTTCCCCGCTCCGCTCCGCCCCGCCCCGCCCCGCCCCGCCCCGCCCGTGCCCCGCCCCGCCCCGCTCCGGCAGCTCCGCCCCGCCCCCTAGCGGTGCGGATGAGACGCAGCCGCCTGTTGCTTTCGTTTCGGCGCCGCTCGTTAAAAGTTGCGAGCTGCGGAGCGAGCCGCACGCCCGCACGGGGAGGCGAACGGAGCCGCGCTAAGCTAAGCGAAGCGAAGCAAAGGGAAGGCAAGGGCCCGAGGTGCGCGTCGCGTTTTACGGTCGCTGCACAACTCATTAAGGCAGCAGCCAGCGGCCGCCCGCCGACCGCCGACCGCTTCGCGGAGACAGCTGTCAGCGGAGTGCTGGGCGCGCGCACTGGGCCCGAGGACGGAAGACACTTCGTTTTTCCAGAAATGAGGCCCCCGACCCGTGGCGTGAGTTTACGATATGCAAAGGTTTCTGGTCTTTGTGATACCTCCTTTCGCTACTGCATGGTACTTTGGCGACAGGCCTTATCTGTCATACTGATTTTATAATTTCGCAACTTTATTCAAATTCTCGCCTAAATGGTTGAAAGGAGTCAATAGATCTACGGCGGGAAACTTCTCGTCTGTACTAGAAAGTAAGAAAAAAATATTACAGAGAAATGTTAACTTAACGGAGATGGGCTGTTGAATATAATTTAGTACATGCCACAATTCAGAACAATAACGAAGAAAAAAAATTTAACTGTAGTCATGAGCACATCTCACAATCTTGTTCTTGAGATGTGGTCGCTGATAAACAGAACTAAGAAATAATTACTTTCGTAATGAAGCTAATCCACGTCATTCGATACTGATATAATGAGTAAAATTCTAAAGTTGTGTACATATCGTAAATCGGTGTACAAAAGAATATAACATACGCATCAAGAACATTTTACAGAACTGCTGGTAAATCTCACCACTTCTAGAAAACGTTCGTTGAAGATAAAAATTGTAAAATAGAAAATATTAAAGTAAAAATTCAAAATGATTTGGATAAAGAAGTGTCCAAAATTCATCTTTGTAAAAACTGCAAACACTTTGATCTAATAATATCAGGGACAGGAGAAGGTAATCAATATATATCAAACAAATCTGAAGAGGAAAAAAAGAGTTATGCAACCGCTAAATTCTGTTCCACACAATAATAAAATCACGAAGAAAACAAACAAATCAGCTTACGGGTGCCATATCAAAAAAACATGGTCGCTTTTTACAAGAGTCGAATAGAAAGTATATGATTGAAAGAAACCGACTAATTCGGTATAATCATCTTTCAATAATGCATGGTCAAATTAGGTTTTGAAACTGAATCATCCAGAACACACAAACTGAGAAATCCTGGAATGAGGAAGAGGGGCAAATCCAGAAACAATAAACCGGAAAGAGAAAGATCGGGTGGCCTGCAAGCTGTAGAAGTTGGAGGCGGACACGATGACCGCGTGACGAACTCGCTACTCAAGCTTTGCGCTTCCTTTGGGCGTTTCGGGCGCACTGTGCGGGGCGAAGCACATCGACCGGCGATTGGCCGCCGCCGCTGCCGTCGCCACGTGATGGTTATCGTGAGCCGACTCCCTAATGGACGACTTCAGTCCAAAGGCCTCTGTTTGCGCTTCCGAGTTGCTGCACTCCAGACGGTTGGGGCCTTCAATGTGAGAATGCTTCCGGGCGCGAGTTGTGGCGTTTCGGAGAAATTATCACGCTTCGATTTGTTGCCACCGTTCACTGCCGCCTTTGCCATCTAATTTACATTGGTCGTAGGCAGATGACAGGAGCTGTTCATCATCGTCGCTTTTGCGCCTTCGGTATCTGGAAGTGAGTGGGTGGGTGGATAAAAAATGAGAAGGAAACAATGCGGAAGAGAACGTTGAGGCTATTAGTCCCGCTGGGACGAGGAGTGTCCGATCTACGATATCATCTAGGACTCATCAACTCCTGGTTGAGTGTGGCACAGAAAAATTCAATCAAGGAAGTGTTTGAAGGGTTACTGGCATTCCTTTTACCTTTACGATGTGAACTAATCAACTAGAGTAAACTCCATGTTTACTTTAAAACACTCTATCTAGTATTCTGTGCACTTCATTACGCTCAAGTGAATGGCGGATGAGTGGAGATAAATAATTGCCTTGAGGATCGCACTTAAAAAAGTCACCCTCATGTACTTGCATCAAGAATTTGGAAATATAACTCTTGCAAACAAACTTTTCCGAAGACGAAAAATTACACTGGTCTAAAAAAATTAACTTTTTTCCCTTCATTAGAATGAAAATAACAGATTTTAGAAGAATTTTTTTATACTAAATTCAAATATCATTTCAGTTTTTCCCCATCAGGCAGGAGTTTTATGTGATATTCATTTTAACTTTTATAATTTTTAATAAAATCGGTAACTAGCTATCCAACTTTAAATGGTATACTACTTGTCCTGCCTTACATTCTGATTACTCATTCTGTACCTAGGAAGCGACAATGATGATTTTCTGGCATATTCTATAACTGGAACATCTCTCTTCTTGGTCTAACAGTAGTCAGTTAACACCACAGCATATTATCAATTATCATATTAGCACTACAGTTGTCTTAGTACCGGTTTTCCATTGTAGAAATTTACTGATGAAAACGCTCATCATGCTCATCGCTGACAGCTCCAAGATTTTCCGAGAGCATCTAAATAAGAGTCTAAGAAGTGAATTTTCAAAGATATGTTACATTATATAGCTTTATGAGAATGCAGATGATCAACCACTATGTCCCATAGTTTCTGTTTTATGGTTTCCAAGGAAATTACAACATACATTTTTGAAAGACTGAAAGGCTGCTTTTTCCAGTGGATTTAACAGTTGAAAATGTTCACAAATGATTGCATTTGTGGTTCTAAAAATTCCTTGCAATTTAGCAAATTTTTCAAAGCATCTCATACTTTCGGAAATTTCGATTTCAAGTTCGAGAACCTATCAGAAAGTTTATCCAAAGCTGTAACGAAATTTGTCATTCCTCCTAATTTAAAATGCAATGGAGGTGAATATATTTTTCAAGATTCACTAACTAGACAAATGATACATTTTTCTGATCAGGGATTCCTTTGGTATTTATCAAACAGAAAGAACAATCACTTAAATGATTCTTCGGCTCCCTCCAAATCATACGAATTGCAAATGGCATATAATGTGAACCGTCTTTTATTCAAGACTACAGTATTTTCAGAAAAAAAACACATTTTTGGGGGCCCAGCTCTTTCCAAAATCACCAAATTGACAGCCAAAGAAATGTGGATAACACTTTTCCCCAAGTGACGTTAAATTTCGCCTCTGAGTCTTTCAAGTCAGCTCACCACTAATAGAGCAGATATTATCTGCATGATTTACACACATTATTTGCATGATAAAAATACAAAACACTAAAACACAGCTTACACAGTACATTTCTAAACACAAGGGAAGGAAATATATTACTAGTAATATTCGCACTAACAAGCTCAGACACACCTCACAGCGCCTGATTAACTGCTCTGACCATGTCAAAACATGAATGAACCTACACAGTAATATCTGTTGGTATTTCAGTATGATATTACGTATGATTTCCTAAAATACAGCTCGAATAAAATCGCTACATGTAAGGTAAAGGTTTGTGTGACAGTTCTAAGAGAATGTTAAAATCAGATTTTAAAAAGTAGTTGTCACAAACAAACTGCCTGAGGAGAAAATTCTAAAAGACATATCTGAATTCAGTATAAAAAACGCACTAGATTCACTAATTAGATTTCTTGTGAAGAAAACCTTGTCGACCAGCATTATCTTTGTTGTGAGTAGGGTTAACAAGCCGCGGTCTTAGTTTTATTTGTTTTCATACAGGCCTAAAAGGAAATATTGATGAGAAAGATTCTTTTGAATATAAAGGAATTAAAGTTTTAAAGACTTAAATATGTAAAGTACCTTCAATGCATTAAACCTAAAAAAAACAAACAAAAGAGTTTATTGACAATGAATAGTAGTATTAACGTTTTGCTGAAAATATCCACATGTTTTAATTTTTTGAGTATTGTAATTAAGTAACATTTCTAAAAATACATAATCCCATTGAGATAGGGCAAGAATATCTACTTATAATTCCTATAAAACATATGTAAAGATAAAATATCCTACAGAAAGCTAATTCGGTTATTTCGGTAAATGCGTTTCTGCTTAAAAAATATATTAATGTCATTCTTTTACATGATAGAAATAAGAGTCTAAGGGGAATCTCTAAGTTGCACACTGTGACTGAACGAACAAAACGTTCAATTTAATTTGGATATGTTCTCGCCCTCACCGAATGTGAATCGAAGTTTGACGAATTCCATTAACCCAGAGTCATTCAAAAACGTGTTCTATTTATTTGATACACATCTTCTGCACGTATTAGCTACTCTTCACAGAACACAGAACACTTCACGGAACAGATATAAAACGTTCGCTGTAATTTCATTAAATTCAGGAAATCACCTGATTCATGAAGTTCAATCAATAACCTTTTCATTGTAAATAATAGGCTTTACATAGTTCAATGCTTACCTTCATCAACAATGATACCTGGACTCGCAATCACAGTTCGTGAGTTCATTAATATTCCCTTCCTTTAATCATAAATACTACGTTCATACGTTTTATTCATTTTCTTATGTTTCTTATACTCGTATACGTACGTAGTATGTACGGAGTAATATACGTAATATAGAGAAAGATATGCAATGCTACGCGAAAATATGGCGGATTTTCGGCAGAAGAAATTCATTGCCGAGCTCTGATACCGAAAAAGTAGAAAAATCCAGTTGCTAAGTTAAAAAAATCCTCTAACTCGTGGTGTAGCCAGAATTCCTGTTTTGTGGGTCCTTGATACCGAAAAGTCAATTGACGCCAAAACGTCCGTCCAGACAGGACACGGGAGCACATGAATAATATTAATCAGCCTTCCTACATAACTTTCTTACAAAACACCGTATCTCACCACATAGGTTTCTAAAATCCAACAATACTAGAATAGGAGAATAACCACTATGGAAGACTATGTCTCGAAACGTTAAATATTAAGACTCATAGGACGATGAATTCAAAAACAGAAATGAATATGTTTACAAATTTCTATGATAAGGTTCTTGTCAACCACCAACAGTGAAAGAAAACCTACCTTTTATCCCCCTCCCCGACCTTTCACCCTCCTCTTCCCCACTCCTTCTTCTCCTCTATCCCTTCTCTGGTAACAAGTTTCCCTCATACCTTGGGTCCACACATGAACCACTCCTATTGCAAATTCTCCTGTGACCGGGCGGCGAAGACATAAGGTGAGTGGTAAAAGTATGCTCGAACGGACGAATGTTCTCTCGTACTCGCATTCATGAGATTTTATTTCATCAATAACACTGACCTGCGAATTTAAAATTTCCAATCATTGCATAATTTTTCAGTAGTGATCTTTTATATTTCTGACATGCTGATAACGGAACTGAAGTCACTTGTTCTCTATCACATCCGTTTTTTTTTTTTGCAAAATCAAAGTGAAAATACGAGAAACATGAGACACGCACACAGGCAGGATTACAATTAATTTATTATTATATGTAAAGAATGATTCTTTCTTATTATATTACACATCTAAACGCTATTATATTATATACTTATGAACATTACAGAAATATATAAAGCATTATGTAAACATATTTGAAGAAAAACAGTTCAAATGGACCAAATGTAGTTTGTAGTTTGATCTTCCCTCTTTAGCAACCAATAGTAATCTGCAAGCATGCTTTTGTTCCATTTCCCTTGATATTTGCGTTCCAATTCCTTTAGATTCTGGTGGAATCTTTCTCCTTGCTCTTCGCTCATCATTCCTAGATTCTCAGGGAAAGAGCCCAGATGTGAATGAAACATTTAACTTTATGCTCATTTTGCAGTCTAAATCTTGGAAAGAGACAAGCATTCTATCCACCATTTGTTTGTAGTCAGAATCCTTTCTGTTACCAAGAAAGTTTTTGACCACATCTCGGAATGCTTTACATGCCGATTGTTCTGTAGTGAACATAAAATTAGCAAAATTAGGATCAGATTGAAATTTCTGACATACGGACCTGTGAAGATATACTTTTGATTTTTTCATTTCTGATGCCATAGAATCAATGACACAGGCACAATTTCATTGTTTAGGGCTTTAACAAATTGTTTCATAAGCCCAAGTTCGATATTAAGCGGAGGCTACAGTTAATTCGACTTGTCAACAAGAGTTTTTTAATTTATGTTTTTCGAATCTACAATCCGCTGTCCACGTGCTCATTCTTTTTTGGTCCACTGGTGTAACCTTGCTCGACTGTCCCACTCACATAGAAAGGAGGGGTGCTTTGTGTAACCTGCTTGTACACACTCAGATTCAGAAGAGTGACAGTAAAAGTCTTGTGAATTTTCCGGATGCTGTGGGACTGGTACATCATTACCATGAGGAACGGAACATCAAACTATAGATGGAATATTGTTGGGTACACAATAATACTTTTGGAATTGTTGTTAAATCCCTTCACATTCACAGAACACAAGTCGCAGTCAGTATTGCGGTCTGTAGGTTGTCGCCACATCATTAGAATTCCGAATGGCAATGCTGTTCTTTCATCATTAATCCATTGCCGTAACGGCTCTATACACGTTCTATAAGCCATATGTTGGATCCACGGTTAGTTTTCGCCTCCCAGTTTGATGCCAAAATAGGTATAGAAGTTCTTTCTCATAAACTCGATTATTTTGCGCTGCTGTCTCATCTGCACGAAACTTCCACACACATAGCAGAATGAAATTAAACTGTTCTTGCAGCCACGACGTAGGATGTTGACATAATTTCAATAAAATTTTTTTTTTATAGAAATACGTGTTAGACATTGAATGTCACTCACTAGAGAACACTTCTGAAGACAAAAAAAAACGTTTCACTAACAAGCGAAACGCAACTCAGACTAGCAGACCAACCACAAAAAGATTTTGCCACTCAGCAAAACTTGCTCCATTGTTCCGTGTTGCCGGCTCTAGACTCAAGCGGATTATAGATGGTTGTTAGATGGCTGCAGGACATTGAGTTAGTAAATTCACCTGAAAATGTGAAAAAGAAGCTCGTAAGAAGGGCAATGCAAGAAGTACATTAGTACACGAATGAAATAAAAATGTAATATAAGATAAAAAACAAAACATGACGTGATGTGGGAAAAACAACGTCAGATACTGATTCAGAGTGCAAAAGTAAGCCCAAAATGCAATATGGAATGGCGGCAATGAAACCATTGTAGGACAGTGTAATTATAGAAAACGTTATCACTATGTAACACGTCGTGTAATAAGTTGTAATTAAGATAGAATAATGCAAAACATCAGTAACTGCCATTCATTGAGTTTGAATATTATGTATTTGATAATATTACGACGTCTATATGACCTGGTATTACAATACAAATTAATTTTAACATTGTTTTATTTCAAAGAGTAATTAATTGTATTTTATTTTATTCTATTTTAGACTATGTACACCACTACTTACTCCAATGGAGTAAACGTAACCTCTAGTGGATTCTACTACAAAATATGACATGGTGTACTAGGGTTCCTGTAGAGGTTAATTATTACAAATGTATAATGTATGTATGTGGTTTAGGAAAAAGTAGTCACATTACTATGTATAACATTTTAATTGAACCATGTGTTTTAATTGCAGCATCTGAAGATGGAGAAAATTAATCTCTGAAACGTAATGTTAATATAAAGATACGTAACTAATAAAACTATAAGGTGATTGTCAATAAAAACGTTTTGGACCTTACTTGAATGTTATATTACTTCATGTATAATTACACAGTGTACACAATCTTTTACCAAATATTTGTACTCGATCATTATAAACTATGAATTAACAGTTATCGAACCCGTGACAATCACGGACCCAATTACCTCGGATACTCGCAAGTGTGTACAAAATAAGATTTAATAAGATGTAAAAAGTTCATGTTATGCAAATACATGTGCAAATGCATATTGCTGATAAATATTAAACATAAATAAAATTACTTTCGTGATTTGAACATATAATAACATCATTTTTATAAGGGAGATATGTGAAAAACTTCCTTGTCAATAGAAACAAGGACTTTTCAAGCCTATAACTTTAAAATGGTTAATTTTACATCAAAACCTTATAGGAAAGTTTTTGTAGGATATTTTATCTACTTTAATTTTGTATAGAGTTTGACAAAATTGATAATTACGTAAATATGTGCAAAATACGTAGAAAAACAACTTTAAATGCCACAGTCTTCTTAAATCCACAGTCGTCAACTCTCTTAAATCCACAGTCGTCAACTTCCAATGCCTGTTGTCGAGTAAGAGGCAAAGACATCAAATAACGTCCGTTGTAAAAAAATTGGTAAATCCCGAGTTTAGGGTGGCACGGTTCCTTTGATTCACTGATTCGGTTTATTAGAAGAGAATCGACCCCATGAACTGAATCCTTGTTTATACGTAGTAGTAGCGTGTGTATTAGTTAAGTTCATGATGTTACAGGAATAAATATAATTATTAAAAATAAAGGTAGATCGGGAGAATAGCTACCCTCTGCTCCAAAGCCCCTGTACGTATAGCCAAAGCCCCTCCGTAGCAACGTACTCTCATTAAGTGAACTGATTATTCGTATTTTTCACGCTACAAATTTAATTTTATAACCTACACAACTCTTTAACCAACGCATTTTTTTCACCAAGTGGTCCGCGACGTGCTACCACACGTCGCTACCCGACGGATCCGACGTGCTACGTTCGCAAGGGCCTTCCGGCCCTTGCTCTCGAGACCTGGTTCGCGCCTCCGCTGTCGCTCCGGTGCTCACGCTGTATTATATACCTCCCTCACTTTTAAGAGAATTTATTTTAAAGAGAACACTCACTTTTAAGAAAATTCATACCTTCCATCTCAGTAGACACACAAACCTATTTGAAGAAGACTTGAAATGCGAAAATACACACAACTCCAAGCCAACAAATTATCAGGAGACTTCTTCTCATTGAACATAAATAATTCAGTTGTTATAGTGAACCGCGCAACTATAAACATAGGAATCGCGAGAAATAATGAATCATAAAACGAACCAAAGGAACCGTGCCACCCTAAACCCAGGATCAACCAAAAATTTCAGTTTACTTTTTCTTGTTGCTAAGTTTAAAGAAAATTCGTAATATCTTTAAATGTGTCTTACGACAAAAGTGAAAGGACACTTCGTGATAGTCACTTGCCAACATGGCGTCAGATAAACAAACGAGTGCGATAAACACTGAGAATAAGACAAGGGGTATAATAACAAGAGAAGCACAAAAACGATTAGAAATATAAACATAATATGCATATATTTGTAAAAAAAGCTGACGGTATATAAATTAAGGTATCTAAAATAAGTTTTAGAAAAGAAGATGCTCCTTATAAAATACGTTTTTTCATCTTCGCCCTTCTTAGAAAATACGTTTTTCATTTGCATTCAACTCATTTATTCAGCTCGTACATTAGGGACCTATTTCGTTTAACATGTATTTGTTTTTCTACAAAAAAGCTATTAAAACATTTCAGAACTTTTTATTTTATCCTTTGAGAATGCCATTTCTGTTCTCTAAAAGAGAGTAGAGAGCAATATTGTCTTCGTACACATGAATAGAGAGATCTCTTTGCTGCACACATTCGATTCTCGGTCTCTCGATCTCTTTGAGCCTCAAACTTCTCATAGAGAATTCGCTGCAGAGTCGAGGGAATAGAAGATTGAGGAAGGATTTCCCCGAACTCCTGCCAGTAGGGCTTATGCATATTAACTGGAGCGGACACCGTCGGGAAGCGGCTGCCACTTTTCAGACACCCCCCCCCCTCGGTGACTGCCACCGCCGGCTGCTCCAAGGCAGGCTGTGCCCTGCGCTCAGGAAAAGGCGGCCAATAATCTTGCTCTTTATCTTTATTTCGGGTCACCCACCTCGAAATACAAACCCATAAATAGTGTCTCGGGGGCGCAAAGCTTGGAGATTTTTGTAGATGGCTACATGGGAATGGGGACTCAACTCATTGCTCGGTCTTAGTGAGTGTCCTTGGGATGGGGAGAGGCGGACCGTGCGCCGTCCGTGACCCCCCCCCCCGTTCAATGTACAGCTTCGGCCTCATCAAGAAATGACAAGGAGAAACCAATCAGCCGGCGTCAACAATTTTCGGCTTGCGTAATCTCGTCCCTGCTATTAAGCCTACTTTTGAATTTTATCCACTCACCGTCAAAACTTCGTGTTGGGGGCCTCTGGGCTTATGATTCTTCACTTGGGGACTAAAAACTACAAACGCTATCACTGCCGCTACTATGATCAGTAGTCCCGTAAGTATACTGCATGTTGTCTTCCGAGTGTTTCTTCCCTTGGAACGTGGAATCCGACGCCGCCCTGCAGGTCGCCGTCTTGCGGGGTTTTCCACCTGTTATCTTCCCCCAAGGGGGCACCATCCCAATCAAGACTAGCTCTTAGCTCCCTTCGTATATGGCAGTTGAGTGCATGTAAGTGTGTGATTGTTTGTAAGGAGATAGGAGGTGAAGAATTGCAAAGCTGACACTGAGTCGTCAGTAGGAAGAAATGTTCGTCTTTAGGATGATGGCACTGGCATCATCCTAATAGATAGAAGTTACAAGTTATCAGATGAATATTCAAAATGCTAAATACAATTTGGCAACATAATAAAAAAAGTACCATTACAATGACACAGCACTCTTATACTGAATTTAATTATCAATTTATTTTTGGAAGAACATTTTAAGAAATGCGTACCAACAGCTTTCTACCAAACATTCTATTTCTTATTTCCACCTCATGTAATCGATTTACGAAAATGTAAAATTGTATGACTTTTCACGCAGAAAATTACGTGACGTTAAAGTCACTATTTGTTACAATGAATTGCTACAGTAATAATGAATAGCATCGTATTGAAAATGGATATGAAATTTCGAGACATCCTACAGAACACTACATTCTCCTGTAAGACATATTTAAGTGAAATTTTATCAGGGACTGAGATATTCTAACAACCGTGCACTCCCCTGAAAGTTTATGATCATCATTTTCAGGGAGATTTCGGTACATAATGACGAGAGTAGACCGATCTGAAGGAGAAGAAACTTGGAGTCGCTTTCCGGTTATAAGATTTTATTGGCTATAAAATCATGACCACCTGCAATTTAACACATTTATGCCCGAATTAATTTCGGAGCCCGTTGCACACGCTCATTGTCCTCTCACCCGTGCGCGCAGGGTGCTCTGCATCTATTTGCAAGGCTGATCGTTCGCTTGTTTGTTTCCACTGGAGCGGTGCAGGCATAGCTCCACAGGCCAACAACAGGTAGGCAGGGTTTTAGAGGACGATTCATAACAACGCAAGTCACGAATACGTTCTGGCCAGAAACGCGAATTGCTGAGATGATCTAAACGAACACCCTAGCATTTTAGAAGTGGTCGATATGTAGGAGACGAAACGTACAGATGAATTCGGGGCACAAGATTTTAATAGCTATCATGTCATGCCCAGCTGTATTTGAAAGTAAAACGAGAGCGCCGACCTGGATGGGCGAGGTGGCTAAGAGCGAGCACCGACTCAGTGCTTCGGTCTGAAGGGTCGCGGGTTCGAGTCCCGCCTTGGGCATGGTTGTTTGTCCCTTGACTTTGTATGTGTTGTCGTGGAGGGCCTCACGTTCTGCTGACCCCAGATCAGAGGAGCCCGCAAGTGTGTTGGTCAAGTGTATGGTCGAATATGTGACCCATCGAAACGTAAAGGGTAACCGGCTGTTGGCTGGATAAAAGCCCTTAAACAACAACAACAACAACATACGAGAGCAAGTTAATTATTTAATTATCAAGTACTGATATTAATAATTAGTATCATTATTGTAAATAAACAGAGGATTAAGTACATAAGTACATTATATTTCTCTCGCTTAAGAGAGAAATTATGCAAAAGTCTTCGTTACTGCCTTTCTTTTGTTCGCGTCACGCACAGTGCGCGTTGTCGCGGCGGCGGCGGCGGCGGCGGCGGCGGTGGCGGCGGCGGCGGCGGAGGACGGTTGTTGCTGGCGGGGAGGTGCGGAGAGGAGGAAAGCGTCCTTTGACGAATAGGAGAATTCGGGGGGAGGAGGGAGGTGCTGCAAAGAGGACAGCAAGAGGCTGTAAATGAACACTTCCTTTTAATCGAGAGCAGCTAGTTTCTAAGGACTTGTTCATTAGGTTCAGGCCGTCTGGAATGGAGATTAATTTGCAACAGACTTCCATTCGTTACCAGACAGTAGGCCTCCGCTAGCTTTCAAGGAGAAGTGAATACAATAGCTAAATGTATTTTACAATTCCCTCCATCTTTTTACATTTTCGAATGCTATTTACGTAGTGCAAGAGAAAATATTGCGAAGCTTTGGCTTGTAAAACTGTGGCAAACATCCGCGGTTTTTAATGCATTTTTATTCACACTTGCAAGGAAATATTTCTACTGCTTATTGTTCAAGCAGCACAAATTGTATCAAACGAAATTACATTGTTAATTAAATATCATATGTGTCGTACAAGTTTCCCCATCGTTTTCGAATACAACTAAACACAAATGGACATTAATTTATTGTTCTTGCAAACTACTATCGTGACGTAGAAAAAGTAATGTAATGCTGCGGCGAAAAAGTCGTATTGTAAGGTCCCCGACACCTAAAAAGTGAATAACGTTTCTTCCTTTATGCAGTATATAACTTGCTCTAAAACGTGTGGTCAGAATTCACATTTTGTGGGTCCTTGATATCGAAAAATTGGTTTACGAGAAAACTGTTTATACATCTGTAGACAACACTAGCACATGATTGATTGATTGATTAACCGATGTTTCGCGCACGTCAACAACTATTATCATTAGTCTGGTTAGTGCCGTGATTTGTTTGCATGGATGTGGCGGTGTTCGTTCCTCGCTGGTCGGTGGGATTAGGCGCCGACCGCGGGGGAATTCCTTCTCCAGATATTTCCCCAGCGGAGCTGTGCCACAGACGGGTCAAGCTCCAGGCTTCCGACTGGTCTCCCGACATTTATGGTAGTGTAGTGCATGAGTTAAATTTGTTAGTGTTGCGAATAATGTTGATTCTGCAACCTAGCTTCCTCAGGTTCACTACCACAGGAAGTATTGTCTGATGATCTTCAATAAAACACACAAAGAAGTAAAACGTCTTTTAATTCTGACTCAAAGCTCTGTACAGGCCAAGTCTTGGCCGAAAGATGTTAACAGTAAGACGTCTGGTGAGCTTATGCGCTACTTTATCTTCTGAACCTTGCGTATATCTATATATATAAAAGAAAGTCGTGTTAGTTACACTATTTATAACTCAAGAACGGCTGTACTGATTTGGCTGAAAATTGGTGAGCTGGAAGCTTAGAGCCAGGAGACGGACATAGGATACTGTTCATCCCATTCGACAGCGTTCCTGTGTGAGAACGCACGTTTTTGCACGTTTCGCACGTTTTCGCGTGATTTCGCATGTTAGCGGTCGTTGTTGCCTGTTGTAGCCCATTGTTGTAACGCCGCACTGATAACAGAAGGCAATAATGAAAGCCGCCTTTCGTTCGCCGTTATATCTATAGTCGTGTTAGTTACACTATTTATAACTCAAGAACGGCTGTACCGATTTGGTGAGCAGGAAGCTTAGAGCCAGGAGACGGACATAGGATACTGTTTATTCCGTTCGACAGCGTTCCTGTGTGAGAACGCACGTTTTCGCACGTTATGGCGTGATTTCGCATGTTTTCGCGTGATTTCGCAAGTTTTCGCGTGATTTCGCGAGTTTTCGTATGTTTGGGCGGAACGGAGTTCTCTGTTAAGGCGGAACAGAGTTCGCCGGGTCAGCTAGTATAGGATATTTTACAGATGGTGGTTTACATTTGGATGTGTTTACAACATGTATCTGGAAGGTTCCTTCGGTATACTAGAGATAATGTGATTACACTTGATATGTTTATATTGTATGTTTATGTTGTTGAATTCCTTCAATGGAAAGAATATTGAATCACAACAACTCATTAGTAATCTATGGAAGGTTTCTACAGAGGAATTATTTAGTAAACAGATAACAGCGGCTGGCTGTAAGAGCGGCGGTGTCTGGCGGAAGATTTCTCGTGAAATCTTCTGTGGTGCTTTCCGTCGATGGCGGAGTGGGTCCATGACATAATTCATGTAAGTGTGTAAGTGTACTAGAATTTCTTCCAGAAAGCGTGTGAAAGAGATCTAGCTACCATTCTGGCCACCACTCGATCGTGCCTGCCTGCACCGCAGTTCCTAAACACATAAGTGCTTTGCGGGCTTGTATTCACCCAAAGTTTCTCAAATGTTTGTGGGTAAATTTAAAATTTCAAACTCCTTATTTTCTTTTTCTCGATCGTATAAAAAATAACAGTGAAAAATTTGGTTGAAATTTCCTATGCGTTACAGAGTTGTGTTGGAAGAAACATACCTGAATCGAGTGTTATTTTACTCTCTCTCATATATATATATATATATATATATATATATATATATATATATATATATATATATATATATATATATATATAAACATTTTCTATTTTGCGTTTAAATTCTACAAGACATTTTACTTTTAGTGTCCTTCATTACGTATTTTATTCCTTCCGTAGGGTAAACTGCTAAGCCGCATTTTGAACCGTGAATAAAACAAGCTGTCTAATGACAGATTCATTTTAGAATGCAATTTTTCGACGGTAATGTAGCAAAGCAAGAGGAAAGTATTTCTTTATCACTGCAAGTTTTCAATAGCAAATACTTCATTAGTATTTTTTAAAAAAATCGTGTGAAACTCTTTTCAGTTTTACAGAGCTGTTTAATATCGAAATCTATTTAAATTTCATCTGTTAATACGTTCCGACATATAGCGCTTTTATTCTCCATCAGAGTATTCGATGTTTGGCCTCGGTTCTCAGCCCGATTTCCATACGGTTCACATTGAAAAACGAACCGCTTCATTGATTCTTATATTTGATATCACGTACAGAAGGAAATCTTTCCAAAATCGCGCTATTCAGGTTATTAAATAGATATGTTTACACACAAATCAATGTAACAATAAATCTCCCTATTATTAAAAAACACGAGATATTGAAATCAGACTTTCAACATCTTTAAATGGAAATGGGTTTGTAGCAGTAAATGGGAAGCTCCACACTGAAAATAATTTTAATTTTCTTTTTCAATCAATAAAGTGAATTTGGACTTTTCGTTTATAATATGCCTGTATTAATTATGAGAAACCAACAATTTCAGAAAATTAATTACCCGAATGTACAAACTAGAATACTCTATCGGACTTTCCCTGTAGCCACTTTCAAAGTACGTGCAACTTAGATACTAGTCTAAACACCATTTTAACCGTTACATATTAAATAACCAAGGAAACGAAGACGAAACTTTGAACTGAATTAACGGACTTTTTTTATATCGCTTATTTTTGTGTGGTACACCACAGCCGAGTAGTTCTGGTGGAAGCGCAGGTGCAGTAGTGCTGACATGCTTAGTCCGTACATACGCGTCATCCCGTAATGTCAAACCTTGCGTAAATGGAAGAATAAACGATGAACAATTATAAACCAATGACGGAGTGAGAGGCCGCAAAGCGACAGATCCGCGAAAACCAGCGTCGGCCTCATTATGTCCCTGCACATAACACCCCTCCACAGGTCCCACAAGAGCCGCGCTACGTGTGTGAGCACCGAGCGCATACAACGGTCTCCGAGGCACTGGTATTGAAATTGCGTAAGCCCATCTCTCGATGTATCACTGCACAATGTATGGAGGTAATTTCCACAGAGTGGCTGCGTCATCGCGGCCACCAACTGCGCAGGAGTTACGAGCGCGCGGTTCCTGGCCCCGCGCGATAGGTTTGGAGCGCCATGGCGAGCGCTCGGGGCGCACGACTCGAGCGGCTTGGCCAGTCGCAGCTCGTGGTTTTCCAAAGGGGGAAGGCTGCGAATGCACATGAACAATATAAATCAGCCATCCTTCCGACACAATTCTCTCACGAAACACAGAATCGAAACCTCTCACAATATAGATTTCGACAACCCGGAAATTCATGAACAAGAGAATAACTACTATGCAATTCTATGTCTCAAAACATTAAGTATTAAGTCGCGTAAGACCATGAACTCTAAGACAGAGAAGAATGCTTCTACAAATTGCTACGATAATGTCCTAGTCAACCTTCAAAAATGAAATGAAAAAGAAAACCCAATTTTTAGACTCCTCCCCGCCCTATCACCTTACTCTCCTCCTCCCCCTCCTCCACCTTTACCCCTTTCTCAGCAAATGTTTCCCTTATACCTCGGCTCCGCTCATAAACTATTTCCCTTACGAGTTCAAAAGTAACCTGTTGGCAAGGACTTAAGGTGAGTGGTAAAAGTATCCTCAAACACACGTTTTGTTCTCTCGTACGCGCATTCATAAGATTTTATTTTAATCTTCTTTTTTCAATAATTATAGGAAGACATTTTTACTGTGCCAAATAATAATGTGTAATTTTGATAAAATTTGTGTAAAATGCATGTAACTCTCATTAATTAAATTTTAATATTATGTAGCTGTCATTTTAAATTTAATATAATTACTTCTATATGACAGTGTACTACAATACAAATTGATTTTAATAATTTTGCAATTCTAAGAGTAATGAATTTTATTGTATTTTATTTTTTTGTTGACAATGTAGACCACCACATATTCCAAGTGGAGTAGATGTTAACTTTAGTGGTTTCTACTACTGTCATTCTCTACTACAATAATGGACATTGTGTCCAACCGAGACTGTGAATAACATTACGTATTATGCATGTATGTGCTTTAGATAATAGCTGTAACAGTACAACGTATAACGATTTAATTGTAAAATGTGTTTTGATTGCAGCATCTGAAGATGAAGATAAACTATCTCCGAAACGTTATGTAATGTTTTGTAACTAATACACTTACAAAGTGATTGTCAATAAAAACTTATTGGGCCTTACATCAATGTTATATCCCATGCGAATGCATTACATTACATTGCATTGCATTGCATTTCTACACAAAATCTCTTCCGATCACGAGGATTACAGTCCTGTAGACTTCGCGCTTCTGATAAAGGCTTAAGGGAGTAGCGCTCCTACCGTATATTGGGAAAACTAGTTGATTAGCAATGCTACTCGCTGAGCTGCATGGTAATGGTATCTCGTGTGTACGTCCTTTTTGAGATCCTAGGTTCCACCCTTGAAGGCTGCCAGACCGCAGCCTTTGTACGCCAGTAAGCCTGTGCAATGAATACATGACGTCACGCCTCCTAGTTTTACACAGGCCTAATGGTGGAATGAAGAGGGAGCCTAACTCTTTTTGTCTTCCCTGTCAACAGCTTCAAATTCATTACGGACGGCCATTAACGAACAGAGAAAGATACATTTTGATATGATTGTTATATAATATAACTCAGAAATCCATCATGGATAAATAAATAAATTTATAAATATATTTTTAAATTTCTTTTAGGAGGTGATTCCTCTAGGAGAGGCTCCGTCTTTCAGCCTTTAATGACGAGTCGTGCCTGGACTGGACTTTAAAACTCTGGGAGGATACAAAAGGAGGAAGAGGAGAAACGAAACGAAAATAAAGGTAGCAAATGAATGAAGGAATGTGATGAATACAAATAGAGGAGAGAATATGACTAACTGATCAGTGTTTCCGAGTACGTTGTCTGGTAAGGTCATTAGACCCGTAAGTATAGCGCATTTTTATCACAGGAGGTGGCAGTGAACTTTCCCGCTGGATGGTGCCGACCTACACTTCCGACTACGGGGTTTTCCCCAACCAGGGATCTCCACCTGCGTGACACCGCCCCAGCTCGAAGCTTCGTTGTGATCTCCCGACATGTGTGGTAGTGTAGTGCATTTAAATGTGGGTGGAAGTAAGGAGTGAGGAAATATCTCGCGTCGTTCATGGCCCGTTAGTTAGGTTTATGCTCCGGCAGCCGTTTAGAAATAAATCGGAGAAACGGAGGAAAATCATCGATCAGAGCATCCGGTCGGTAGTATTCTCCTTCAGACAGCGGCTGAACTCGACGTAGCATCCTAGCTTGTGTCGAAAATCCTGCCACGGTGGGGAGGTCAGGACTCGAACCCTACAACCTCCCGGTCAAAACCACTGCAGTAGCATTATTTGATGCTCTAAACCACCCAAGCCGGTGAGCAGAGAGGAATAAAAATATTCATCCATTAGAAAAGACCATAAACTATGGGTGCCCAATTGATTGATTGATTTTTTCGTGTTTCCGGGCGCGTCAACGACTGTGGTCATTAGTCCCGTTAGTGTAGTGCATGTTTTTTCTCTGGAGATGGGGGTGATCTTCCCCCGCTGGATGGCGAGATCTGGCGCCAACCTACCGTCGGCTAGTGGGGTTTCCCCCTAACCAAGACTCTCCCACCAGCGGGGCACCGCCCCAGCCGGGACAAGCTCTAAGCTCCCGACCGGTCTCCCGGAATATGTGATAGTGTAGTGCATGTTAGTGTAAGTGTGTGTGTAAGGGGAGAGGATAGGACAAGGAAAAGGAAGGACAGATCGCGCGCGGTCCGTGGCCCGTTTGGTAGGGTACTGCTCGGGCATTCGCCTGGTGTTGATCGGAGAAACCACGGAAAACTACCGATCAGAGCAGCCGGCCGCTAGAATTCTCCTCCAGACAGCGACTGAATTCGACGTAGCTGAAAAGCGAGTATCGAAAATCCTGCCGCCGTCAGGACTCGAACCTAGGACCTCCCGGTCAGAGGCGCTGCAGTGACATCAGTTGATGCACTGGGTGCCCGAGTGTCCGTCCGTTATTCACGGTTAGACCTCTTGCGGGTTAGGTGTCGTTTATGGGACTAGAATTCTGACCATTGTTTCTGATCCTTGCAATATGTTGTTGTAGGAGAATTCTCAAAAAAGTGCTTGGAGGGAGGTTATGTAACTAAAACCCATTTTGGGGGAGAGTTGAATAACCTACAAAGATGATCAAGAGCTTTTTTGATACTAATTAACAAGGCATTGATTGGCATTATTATTTTTTTAATTTATTTATAGACACATCAGCATCGTGGTAATTTGCGGCTGTTTCAGATACATTGTAATATATTGGCATTATTGTTTGCCGGATACTTCGAAAATATGCTGGGAAAATTAATGAAAAAAAGTCTTTTGTGTGTGTGTGTGGGAGGGGGCACAAGACATGTCCAGAGTAGAAACGTTTCGAAATACTACAATGTCTTTCCGTAATAACATCAGTCGTAACGGTTTGATTCATCAAATTGATGATTAAAATAATTTTTAAATGAAACAAAAGCTTTTTTTAAAATATATTTCTAACAATACTTTTTATGCAACATTGTTTTCGCGAAGATGTACAAACCTGATATTAAATTTAACATTTATTTTTATTATCATTCATTTCATCTTCAGTTGCTTCCTAAATGAGAAATTTGGAAGATAAACCGAGTTTGAACATAGTCTATGAATCAGAGAAAGAAAGCAGTTTCCTGGAAGAACAGGGATTTGTCATTACCACCTACATAAGGGCCAACGAAGAGAGAAGAGATCTTTCAGCGAGTGATTGCGTTTCATTGTGTGCAGGATGAGCACTTGCAATAGCACAATTCCGCGCTGGAGCCCTGTAAAGGGAGACGCTCCAGCGGCGTTTCAGTCGAAGCTCCGACCCGCGAACTCGATAGCCCCCTCCGCCATCCCCGCCCAGCCCCACCCCCGCCCCACCCCCGCCCCACCCCCGCCCCACCTCACCCGCTCCGCCCCCGTCCCGCCCCCGCCCCACCCCACCCCACCTCACCCGCCCCAGCCCCGCCCCTTCGTAGTCTTTACAAAGCAAAATTTCTCCAATATTCACTCAGTTTTGTCAGAGATTACTTAAATTTTAGGCAAGCAGAGAACTTCCAGTAAGAAGTACTGGGGCAAAAAATCAGCTCATAATACATTATAAAGTCAAATCGGCATGACATTTGACATAATACACATTGACATGACACATATACGATAATTCAAATAATATCAAATAACAGCTGAAGTCGTACTGAATACCAAGATAAGGCTATAATATCAAATCGACTAATCAAAACTCTAACAGAAGCTAATTAGCAAGAACAGTAACTGCACTTATCAACACTGCAATGAGCAAGTTCCAAAGCACTTTTCGAAAATGTATCCGTACTTAATAGAGGTTGTACGTAATAGCACAGACGCTGGTACAAAATAACACTGCCTGTATGCGCTACTAACCGTAAATACACACGGCTAGCAGAGGAATAGCCAGCCGGAGAGACGATGAGGTGGGGTATAGCGAGCGTCCAGGTTCCGGTCTGCGCCACCTGTAGGCGAGGATGTGCTTGTCAGGCTGCAAGCTAGCGCACCTCTAATGTTAAAGGCGGTTGAAATCTCATTCGGCCCCACAACATAGACCTTCACGAAAGCTCTGAGAGAAACAGGACTATGGTCTTCACGAAAAAATATGAGCGCTTTTAGAACACTCCATTGGGAATGATATAGAAAACAAAATAGCATCGTAGGAGCCAGAGACACAAGATTATTTTGCTGTGTTCGTCGCATACACAGTACATCTCAAGTCTCTGAATTGATTATTTGAGTGAGGTAACATCGAAACTATCTTGACGAAGACTATTTGCGTTGTGTGCGGTAATTACTAATGATACTGACACAAGGGGTGAATAACTGGGAGTAAAATTGTGAAAATTTGTTTTGGACGAATTGCCGTGTTTGGGACGCTAAAGGTGCTTAAAATTACTGTACAGGAAACAGATGAGTATAACAGGTACTGTTGAACCGAAAAAGTACCACAAGGTAGTTGAACCGCAACAGAACGGTGACGCTCCAGTGCAAGCTATATATTCCACGTCAGAAAAACTGACGCATTTTCAAATTGCCCCAAATGACATTTTCTCAAACACGGCTCCACATTTTTTAAAAGAAAAACTGCATGTATGACAATGTTGTACTCTTCAGTAATGTTCTTAGAGTAACATTTCAATTCTCCTATTACGAGTTCGAAATACTGAGAAAATGTGACACAATGTCATTTAGGCGCTGATACCTAGTAGTTGGAAAGTTGGTAGGGCAATACCGAAAAACTAGCTTACACTAAAAAGATTAAAAACCAACTTCTGCCAGAAAGTCGGTGTCATTCTGTAGCTTCACTTGTAAATATTTGTTCTTGTTATGAAATCTCACCAAAATTTCCTCGTTTACAATTAATATATTATTTTATTCCATGGCGTTCATTCGGGACAGGCTCATATTTTTCTTTCAGCTAAATTTGATACGCCATGTGGTTTTAAGTTATGGAATATCGTTTGAATTCGGCGAACGCAAAAATGTGGAAAACAAAATGACTGCATTTTAATGCATTATTCATTTTCTATTTGTTATTATTCTCATGCTGTTTGGTGATTTCAAGTTTCCTCATTGAATTGGAAATGAGGTATTTGCAACACCTACTTACACCTTGCAACCGTATTTTAATAGTACATAACATGCTTCCTGTAAATATGCGTTCCGAGTAAATAATGCGTTTTGCTGACGAAGACTATTTCTGGAGCTTGTAAAAAAGTCTGGGTCATTTTTGAGATTTTGAAAAAGTCGACGGGGTGTCTTGTAAAGTGCAATTAATTTTTTTAAAATCTACTGTAATGTTAAGGGACATCGATGTAGCGGACTAAGTTTGGTGGAAGTTCTACGTACAGTTTTGGTGCAAGTCTTACTTATGGGCATACAGATTATCGAATACCGCATTTTCAGGATTCTAAAACACTACGAGTTAAAGAAAGTAATTTTCTAAATATTGTAAAAAGAATAATCCCATTTTTAATATCCGAGGCCCAGTAAACGAGATTCTCTGTCAAAAAATGACATGGCCTGCAGATAATTATACCCTCCTTATTCTACGTAGAATCTGTAACAAACGAGAAGGAAAACCAATAAAATGAGTCGTTTCAGTAAAAAGATGTCATTTTCAAGATTTCGTCTTTAAAATTCTCATTTGATTTTCCAAATATGAATTGGAAAGTATTTAAAATGTTTATAAGAACTAAATAAATGCATATTAAAAAACGTACTAATTCCTTATAATAATGATTGTACTAATCCTACATGAGCCAGTCAAATACAGCGGTTGGAATTCGCCGAGAGAAAAATGTCAGTTTTATTTTTCCGGTCTTTCTTCATTAGAAAAGGAAGTATTGAAATTGTAGGTCGGAAAAACGGCGAATTTTCGACAGAAAAACACTTTTTACCGAGTCTTGGTAACGAAAGTGGATAAATCATCTTCCAATACATTGTAAATTATCTCCTCTCATACGTTGTATTGATAGAATCCATGTTTTATGCGCCCTTGATACCGAAAACTCGATTGACGGCAAAGATCCATCCGTCTGTCCGTCCCTCCATCTATTCGTCCGTTCAAATATCCGTCCGACAGACCGGCCGTCCGACAGACCGGCCGTCCGACAGACCGGCCGTCCGACAGACCGGCCGTCCGACAGACCGGCCGTCCGAAAGACCGGCCGTCCGACAGACCGGCCGTCCGACAGACCGGCCGTCCGACAGACCGGCCGTCCGACAGACCGGCCGTCCGACAGACCGGTCGTCCGACAGACCGGCCGTCCGACAGACCGGTCGTCCGACAGACCGGCCGTCCGACAGACCGGCCGTCCGACAGACCGGCCGTCCGTCCGACAGACCGGCCGTCCGTCCGACAGACCGGCCGTCCGTCCGACAGACCGGCCGTCCGTCCGACAGACCGGCCGTCCGTCCGACAGACCGGCCGTCCGTTCGACAGACCGGCCGTCCGTTCGACAGACCGGCCGTCCGTCCGACAGACCGGCCGTCCGTCCGACAGACCGGCCGTCCGTCCGACAGACCGCTGTCCGACAGACCGGGCCGTCCGTCCGACAGACCGCCGTCCGTCCGACAGACTGCCAGTCCGACAGACCGGCCGTCCGGACAGACCGGCCGTCCGGACAGACCGGCCGCCCGACAGATCGCCGTCCGACAGGACCGGCCGTCCGACAGACCGGCTGTCTGACAGACCGGCCGTCCGACAGACCGGGCCGTTCCGACAGACCGGCCGTCCGGACAGACCGGCCGTCTGACAGACCGGCCGTCCACAGACCGGTTGTCCGACAGACCGGCCGTCCGACAGACCGCCGTCCGACAGACCGGCCGTTGACAGACCGGCCGTCCGGACAGACCGGCCGTCCGACAGACCGCTGTCCGACAGACCGGCCGTCCGACAGACCGGCCGTCTGACAGACCGGTCAGTCCGACAGACCGGCTGTCCGACAGACCGGCCGTCCGACAGACCGGCCGTCCGACAGACCGACCGTCCGACAGACCGGCCGTCCGACAGACCGGCCGTCCGACAGAGCGGCCGTCCGACAGACCGTCCGTCCGACAGTCCGGCCGTCCGACAGACCGGCCGTCCGACAGACCGGCCGTCCGACAGACCGGCCGTCCGACAGACCGGCCGTCCGACAGACCGGCCGTCCGACAGACCGGCCGTCCGACAGACCGGCCGTCCGACAGACCGGCCGTCCGACAGACCGGCCGTCCGACAGACCGGCCGACCGACAGACCGGCCGTCCGACAGACCGGCCGTCCGACAGACCGGCCGACCGACAGACCGGCCGACCGACAGACCGGCCGGCCGACAGTCCGTCCATTCATCCGTCCGACCGGCCGTCCATCCGTCCATCCATCCATCCGTCCGACCGGCCGGCCATCCGTCCGACCCTCCATCCGAGGTCAACGCTGACGCCAAAACTATTCCGCGAATTTCCTCCAAAATTGATATTCTCCAAACAATTTGAGGGAACTGGAGGTCCTGAGGATACTGTAAACGAAGCCCAAACCTTTTAAAAATGTTCTTAAAAATGGCTAAAACTTTCTGGTTTGAACTTTGTTTTGGGATAGTGTACAAGACGCTAAAAAGAATTGCGCAAAACTAAGTTTCGTTAAAATATCTGATTTTTCGAAAATTGCTTAAATACAATATTTTTCCGCGTTCCTACAACTACAATATTGAAGATAGAGATTATTCTCTCTTTCAAAATATGTTGTGGAAGAGCAAGGGACACTTAAAAAGGTGCAAATCTCGTATTCGTTGAACTCCCTGCATTTTTCCAAATTGCAAAAGTTAAAAATAATGCGTGAATGCATGTGCTGTTTCAGCCACACTAGTTTTCAGTGCATTTTATTGAATAAACACTGCCAAGAAGCCCACAACCAACGTCGTAAATTGTAAAACTTGTGAAAGAATGCGCAGACGTGTGAATTCGTACAAGGGAAAATTGCCTCAGAAAATATGTCGGTGGTGGCAGCCTCGCAGTGAAGGTATTGAGCGTGAACGATCGCCGAGGCCGAACAGCCACCGGCTCTCGACCAGAGAGGCCACCGGCTAGCTGGTTGCAGAGGCGACGGCGGCTGCCGCGGCTGCAGAGAGCGTTCATTGAAGGGCACTATTAAAGGCAGGTAGCCAGATGGTCGTGGGAGGTTGTTTTCCACAGAACGCACAACACTATACATACCCGGAAATTAATATTATAAATTAATTTGTAGATGTATCAAAAATCTAATTTCAACGTCAATGCTCATTTATGAAGCAATTACGGTTTAATTTCAGTTCATTGTGACAGTGAAGCTTCAAAATGTAAACAGAAGCAGCGTAGTGTTATAAAATTGCAATATTCGCTGCATGTTGCGAATGATCTCTTTAAGATGGATTTTGAGTAATCTTGCATCTAGTTTTTCTCAAATGTTATGCTGGTTAACTTGTGAAAAGTGTGATATTCCCATTACGATATTTGTAAGAAACAGCCAAGCAAGTCGAAAAGCAAAACTTCCATTGCACGAGGACGAACACTCAGTAAAATATATAAGGTTCGTTTGTTTATACTTTTTATTCTTCACATTTCTTTTCAAACGCTTCATTATCTTTTCAAATTCAATTTCTTTATAGTATTGACATTCCTTGACGTCAGTATCTTTAGAAATCCATAGGATATTTGAACGAACTAAAAACATGATGTTAAATTTTTAGTATAATTACAAATAATTACAAATAAAACATTATTTGTGTGTTTTATTAATGTATAATTTAGGATTTCTTAAAAACTACTTGTGGAACATCTTACTCAAATATTTACTTCTGACTGTATCGGCGCACAGTCAGCAAATATTCTCACACAAATTTCTTTCTTAATTTATTTAAAAGCTCTGACAGCATATCTTTCTTCTAATACTTATGCAAATCAATTGTAGGATTAAAATACGAATGGTTTTTTGTGAACTATCTTTTACAATTTAATGTTCTGAGATATATAATTGCTTTTCGACACAAACAAAACCCGAGAGATTTTCTTCCGTTGGAACTTCGAAAGTTCTACAATTACAGAGAAAATTGATTATCGTGCAAACCGCTTTAAACTCAATAGAAAGAAAAAGAAAAGAATTTGATGACCGTACCAAATCTTCAAAACAAATTAATTTTAATTAGAGTTTACAAATAACGAAGCACAGAAGTAGTATACTAATATATTAATTCCATTACGTAGTTCTTCTTTTTCGGTAACTTCAATTACTCGCACATTATTATTATTATTATTATTATTATTATTATTATTATTATTATTATTATTAATTCGGTGTTCATATTTTTAAGAAGTTCGTCATTGTATTGTTGCAGGTCTCAAACCATTCTGATGAATTCGAGGGTATCTGACGTTGCTTGAGAGAGTGGTGGCTTTACCTATGGTACCTGCCACCGGATTGTGTGCAATCAATACATAATTACATGTGATTTATCCAGTAACCGTGACTCCGAGGATAGAGACTCTTGCGCTGTCTGTCAGGATTTTTTTTTCACAAATGTTAAATTCCACGTCAGTGTTTGCATTTTCTCTGTTTAATTTAAAATAAAAATAATTATTAATTTATTATGTTTTGATGTGGTTTAGAAAAATGAAAATCTTTCAAACAAAACTGAATACCCAAGAGAGAGATCTAAACATACGCTATGATATTTCGAAATACTGCGATATTACTCGCGTGTGAGAAAATATCTACACCAGATAGTTGTTTATTAAACCGCGCCTTGTCAGATTGTTTCCTTTCACAGAACTGATAAGAATGGCAAACGAACGCATGAACATTATATACATTGCTAGAACATTATATACATTAAATGTCAATGCTACAGAAATAAATGCAGAATTGTTCTAACATTGCGAGTATCGGCGGTTTCAGTGTTATCAGCCAACATTTAATTTGTATGAATGCTGATTTTTCCATGTCAGTTTGGTGTCAATTTCTGTTTAGTTTTTAAATAAAAACAAGTATTTGTAATGTTTTGGTGTTATTGATCTTGCTCATTCTGGCTGAAATATTTTATAAATCCCCAAAAAGCCATGGGTGGTCCAAACCTAAATTCCAGAGTCCAAACGATTAAATTCGTTTAAATTCCAAAGGATTAAATTCCATAGAAAAGTTTAAACTCCAAATATAATCGTTTCTTCTGCATAACCGTTTCTATACAATTAGAGACTATACAGAGCCTCAAAAAGAAAGTAATATTAATTTTAACAGTGATATTTAATGTATTATTTACCATTTCGACTGTATAATTCTGAACAACCTGTAACAAATATTGTACCGCAGCTTATGGGTCATTGACCCCCATCTCGATCAGGTTTTTCGTCAAGTTTCTCTGATCCTTTGAGTAAATGTTGAGATGGTCCCTTGTTTTGCTTCTGGACATAAATGTAACTTCATTATCTGTGCACGTCTTCTAGAATTCAGTGGGAAATATAGTTATTCAAATTATCGTTCACCGTGTTGTCGCGGCAGGCTATTCCTTGACGAAGGACATGATGAGGGATAAGAGCCCAAATTTATAGCTTATTTGCTCTTGAAAAATTATATCTCATCGGAGCGAATACTTTTGTTAACAATCCTTGCAAAAACGTTTATTTTTTCTGTATTCAAAATATATGGCTTAGGAATGGGATCACAGAATTTTGAAAACGTGCTCAGATTTCACTTCTCCCTGTAGCGTGTCACACACAGTTTTTAACTGTTTTTCACGTAAAATAAGAAAAAATAAAAAAACACTGACGTGCGCGCTAAATCGTTATGAAAACTAGTGGTGCTAAAACAGCACGTGCTTTCTCGCCCGTATTTTCACACAAAATTACGCGAAAAGTACTCAAATTTTCGAAAACAAGTACATGTCCTTATTTCAAAATTATCTTTAAAGAATAGATTTCATTAAGGGGAAATATATCTTCATAATTGTAGTTGTAAGAAGACGCTGCCAAAATTTTGAATTTCTGCAGTATTCAAAAAATCAGGATTTTTAACGAAAATTTGACCTGCATCATTCTCTTAAACGTCCTACACCCTATCCAACGATGAAGCCATTTTTTGAAAATGCCCCAGTGACTCCAAGTATCCCCCAAAATTAAAATATTGGTTTCAAACTCAAGGGGTCACGATCGTTTGAAGAATAACAATTTTTTTAGAAAATTTGAATGGTTAGCCCTAACGTTGTTCACAGACGGAAAGACGGACGGACAGACACATTTGGCCGTCATTCGAGTTTTAGGTATCAACTACCCACATCACATGGATTCTGTCTACATCACATGTTAGAGATTTTTTCTAAATTTAGGATTATTTTCTAAATTTCTAAATTTAGTATGGAGTGAAAATTGCGTTTTGATGCTGGAGTTTAATCAAGGCCACCAGCTACATAGATCTATTTAGGTGACGTTGGTTTCATTCCCGGCACATTCACTAACATCGCAACGCCAAAACACGAAAAACACGTTTTTGGAAATTTCTTTGAATATTTTGGCTGGATCCGAACACAAATTATCAGTTCCACATCAGGAGACCTATACGCTTCGAATCTCACCTCATGTGTCTCGATTGATGTACGGAAAGTGGTCTAACCGTGAGTGACAGATCCGCACACTCGGACTTAATTATTGTACAGGAAATGGTATCCCCCTGTACCGTTACAAATGTATGGTACCCCACCTCGGTCCTGTACCGTTTTCTATTTGCCCATGGTACCCCTTGGCCACATTTAGGTACTTGTCCCATCATCCTAGGTGTAGTGTCTGGGTGTAATTACGCAAATGTACCAAAACCTGATGGAAGTATCTGCATGTGAAATGATCTCGATCACATTCGACCATTTCTCTCGACGGCGACTCTCGACCCTCATTCTCTATCGACAATTTCCTCATTGCTACTCTCTATCGATTCCTGAAACGCACGAGCAGTATTAAAAAGTATAGAATAACTTTAATATTGGTATGTTGTGTCTCCACATAGCGAGCCAAAAGAGATATTCAAATAATGCGTTCATCCAAACAATTCAAGAAAATTCTTTATATAAAATACGCTAAGGATAGATGAAGGTTTTTTAAAACTTACAAATAAATCATAGCCACAAAACCTATAATTATGCTACTGATGTATAAAGGAATATACACTAATCCTACATCAAGCAGATTTAAGATGAAATAAATAGAAATATTCAGATATATAACATAGGAAATGTGTTTCTGCAGTACGCATTAAAATCGAGTGTAATGAGGAAACTATGCGATCTAGTCCAGTAATCCAGTCCGCAGCTTTTCATGACCTCAAAGATCTCGAGTTTTATGGAGACAAGTAAACTTTAGCGAGTTTTATGGGGGCGAGACGGTAGGAAGTGTAAAGAGGGGGAAAGATGGGGCAGGAATCCCGAGTTGTGTTTCTTGAACACTTTTCTACAAAAAGGTACATTTGTGTACCTTTTATTACATTATTAGAGATTTAGCATTTCTGGGACCCTTGGGCATGGGAGGTCAGATTCGAGCTGTAACTCGAAATCAATGTAAAATTAAACTGAAAGAACGCAGACAGAAATAATATTCCACAATAAAATTCAAGTGATTATTTGAATTTTGATGTGAATTTACCTCAACATTAAGAATCCTAGAAGGTTTACTAGTGCACAATATCGGGCGTACAATTCTCTAACGCAAAATACAGGTGTGTTTGAAGTTAGAATTCAGTATTAATCTATTTTCACTTTTAAAATAATGAATTACGACGCGGGGAATGTTCGCGCGGGACCAACTAGTTTGTAAAGAGCAAACCAGAAATGGCATCAAATTGCGTTGGAACGGGAAGGTATCACATTGAACAAACAGATGTAGCCGCACGAAAACTCAAAATTGATCTCAAATACTAAAGAGAGAATGGCTACAATTACGGTCTTGCAAAATTTGCGTATTACTAAATGTTGGGACTTACTATGGAATAAAAACCCATCGAAACTTCTTGTCCGAGAAACGGTAAACAAAACATTATTACCCATCATTAATCAAATTAGTTATTCCCACCAGAGTGCGAATCGGCCTCTTCAAACGAAGTCACAGCTTTGCTACTCTCAGAGTGCAGTAATCTCTCTCCTGGGCTGAGGTTTATCTAAATTCCCTACATCCTAGTGCTGTGATCACCCACGCGTCCTCGACTGAACTTACAAGACTACATCAGGGGTAGAGGCATTGGGTCGTGCATAGTCAGCAGAGCACATACCCCAATTACGTTGAGATCAGTAATTAATCCAGAAAGCTGTTTAGCTTGGTCAGCAGTCCAATAGCTACGAGGACACTGGGCACTTACTGGTTAAGGAAACTGGTGAGGGTAGTTACGCTGATTGGCGTAGTGAAGCCAGTGGGGTTGGGAGTTGGGTTGATTTATACAAATACGTTGTAAATATTCTGATCTGTGAAACTACATCTTTTATATAATAGTTCACATTATGTTTTAACTATTCCGAACAATTTTTATTAGACCTAAATTGTCTTACAAATGTTAATATAGTTCCCTAGAATTATTTATATAAACATTTAAACATTATTGTAAAACTGGATATTTAAAGATGTGAGGTCGATCCCCATTGCTTTTAGAACTTATAATTTGTTAATGATTTTATGTATCTAAATTTAAAATGTTTGTACATTCTCCTGAAAAGAGCCACAATTTTGTAGTTCGATCGAAACGAGAAAATTATGTTTAAAATACTGATGTTTCAAGGTTATGCTTCGTCTGTGTATTTTTGGCCGTTAACCTTTAAAATTTGGTTTTACTGACAACTTTTCCACAACATATATTAACGACTAATTAATGAGACAAAGAAAGCTTTGATAGAGAAATGCGGTAAATGTGTTCTTTGTATCACTTTCTTCTTTAATAAAAAAGCGTTAATTAAAAAATCAAAATAGAAAAGATTGAGACTGTACTCACAAATACGATACTTAGTGTCATTAAAGTTTTTAAATAAATTTATTATCGTACGTTGTAATTAATCGTTGAGTTCTTTGGTCATCAAAATCATTAGTTAAAAAGCCATTAGGGAGGAAAGAAACATACAAAGTTCACGGTGAAAAACATAATACGCATCGTTTGTACATTCGGTGGATAATTTATTTTCCTAAATTTCCAGAAATACACCCTAAGCCATATTGTTAAAATATTCATTACATTTCATTCTAACGTGGACGGAACATAACAGTGTTATCGCCCTTAAGGAACCTTCCTTTAAGACATCGAATGATCGAGATCAGGGCACTGAAGCACTCGGAGGGTCTTAAGGGTGACGCATGTCGTCGGGTGACGTATGAAGGCAGTCGTGCGTCGACGTTGGCGTTTGACTGTGACGAGCTGGCCGAGGCCCAACAATTCCGTTGAGGGACTGTTCAGAACACAGAATAAATTAAAAGGGGCCATGGCCACCATTGTAGTGAATAATTTGCGTGCAGATTTCAACTATGACACTGAAATTATCGTTTTAATCATTATCTTTGTTTTTGGGTGAGTAACAGAAATAAAAATACAAAAAAATAAACAAAAATTAGCTGCATATCGATAGTGTATATATAGTGTATATGTTTTCTATGATAACTACCATTTTTTACAATTCAGATATCCATGTTTTCACACGAAAGTTCAAAATTTACGATTAATTACCGTTAAGGAACTACACAAGTGTTCTCCTCGTAATATTTCGTTCTGAAGAGTCAAAATGTACGAACTTGTGTGCTGAATTTGAATCTGAAACAATGTATTTCATTGTGCATTAAAATTACGCCGGACAACTCTTAACCATATTTACATCGTACATTTTCATACAGTTAAATAACACACAAACCGAAAAACATCTATATCGTTATTCTAAACAACCATCTTGTTTCTATCACAGTCGCAACGACGTCTATGCGGTAGGCACGTTTGCGCTACAATGGCGGCCTTCAAATTATTCCGCGACAGCAGCGCTCTCAGCGAGTCTAGTTTATTTCCGTTCCGCCGTCTTCGGGCCGCGCAAAGTGCTTGTAACACGGCGGTCGGCTGAGTCGCGGGGGCGCTGTGCCCGTCTCCCTCTGTGCGGTGCAGCCCGCGCGGGTGGGCGGGGTGCCGTCTTGCCTTTCGTGTTTATAAGCGCAGACTGCTCCGGGCACGCTGCCAACTTTTGAATTTAGAATAAAGCAAACCCGCCGAGCATTGTGTTTTATTCATAGTTTCAGGGGAACCCGTTGAGCGGAACTTGTTCGACAGGCGTCGAATAAACAGCGGGTGTCTTTAGTGCATTGCGGACAGAAACTGCTTCACATCTTTGCAGTTCATTTCCTGGTACGTCACATATACTAGATTCTGTAAACAACAAGCATCCGGCGAACTTTTCTGGCTTTAGGGAAGTGGAAGACGTTATCTTTGGTATATTTTCGACAGGAATGATTTGTAAGGTAATATATTTTTAACTCGTGAGTGGAAAGTGAAACGTTCTGTAGAAAAAAGTACAACTAAAAATCTAAATCCTATTTGCACACATTGACGTGAAATTATTACCGCTGAATAAAGAGGTGTTTTAAATGGAAATGCACGAGTTTTCAGTACATTTAATTTCATTCGTTTTTTTAAAATAAAGAATATATCAAGATTAATAATTACGAATTTTCTAGATGGAAGAATTGAAACACCGTTCTCGAATCATCATCGTAAATATCTGAAAATCTTGTAACGATTAACATACCCGTATATTTTGGGGGCATTTTTTGAGCACCGACATATTTACCAGTTTACAGCTATTAAAGTAATTGTAATTAAGAACATAAAACCATAAACAGGATATTTAAAAAATATTTAAATCGGAATCCGAAGTGTTATTTTCAAGAGTTAAATAAATACCACAACTATTTTGATCCACAAAAAACAAACATTCCTGGAGAGCCGATCGGAAGCATTCCAGATGTTTTGACGCTTCCACGTCCGCACTTGCCGCACTCGAGGTTCTTTCGTTGAAGTTCCCAGTGCGAGTGCTTTCCGAGTAGCTTGGAAGGGCGATCTCCAGGGAGCACGCGAGGGGCGCCGTGCGGGTGGGCGGAGGCGGGCGCCGTCGATATCTGAGGGCGATACGCGAGTGCAGACGACGCCGCGCGTCGATCTCTCGCGTAGGCAGCACGACATGACACGACACGATACGGCACAGCACGACACGCGTGCGTCCATTCCCGCGCCTGCCCCCGATCTGCTATTAGGATGTTGCGATGCCCAATTCGATACGCGAAATGCTATCCATAATACGTGGCAGGGAAAGTCTCTAAACGTAGTACTGAACTTGAATTTAATTCCGGAGATTTATTTTATGTAATTTTATGTTGTAATATGTGACAGACACAAGTTTTATTGTAAATGATTCAAATTATAATTGTTACATAATAAATAATTCATTCCTGAAAATATAAACATAACGTATTGAAACACATGTTAGCAAATTCTAAAAACTTAATAAATCAACAAATGAATAATTCCGTGCATTGTAAATAATTGCAAAAGTGAAAGTAGATTTCTAAAGGAATCCAAGTTCGAATGTCCAGCTTCGTAACTAAGTTACAGCATTACAAGCTAGTGCGTTATGCATGCAGAAAAATTGTAGTACTATTAAACATTGAGAGACAGGTTGAGGTGGCTAAGAGCATCAACTGATGTTCCCGCAGTGCCTCTGTTTGGAAAGGTACTAGGGTTCGAGTCCCGACGATGACAGGATTTTCGACACTTCACAGCTGAGACGAATTTAGCATCAACTGATGTTATCGCAGTGTCTCTGTTCGGAAGTGTCCTAGGGTTTGAGTCCCGACGATGACAGGATTTTCGACACTCGCTACACAGCTGAGACGAATTCATCCTCTGTCAGAAGCGGAGGCTGAGAAGAATTCTACCGGTCGGCAGTTTTTCGTGGTTTCCCCGATTTTTTCCTGACAAATTCCGGCGTACTTCCCAAAGAAAAGGGTCACGGTCCTCCCGCGAACATTCCTTCGTCCTTCCTTGTCCCATTACCTCCCCTCACTTACACCAACATGCGCTTACTATACTACGTACCACACATGTGTAGAGACCAATCCGGAGCCTAGAATTTGTCTCGGCTGAGGTGGTGCCCCGCTGGTGGGAGATACCTGGATGGGAAAGACCCCGCAAACCGACGTTTAGGGCAGCACCATCCAGCGGGGGAAGAACACTACCACCTTTCCAAGATAAAAATATGCACTGCACGTACGGGGCTAATTGCCATACAAGTTGACGCGCCCAGAAACATTAAATAATAATTTGGACAGAAAATGATGTATTTACCTTAATTTTATCGAAGACGATTATATATAACTGTTCTTTTAATTTTATTTTACATACATTTCGAGTTACTTCTCGTTTCTACCACAAAGTGGGGTATCCAGAAGAGATAAATATCAAGAGAGATGTAGAAGTGTCAAAATAGTTTCATGTAATAGAAACCTGCATAAGAAATGTAGTTGTGTCCTTGTAAAGACATTCATTAGTTTTAACGGCCTAGTACGCTTTGTTTCCTAACTACGCACAATGGTAAAGTGTATTGGGGGTTGTACATGCGCTTGCTTTTCTACCAAACCATAATCTACAAACATCTATTTTTTTCTTCTTAAATTTGTTTGATGCAAGCCTGAGGGGTAATTTTCTATTCGTCAGAAAAAAAGGAAAGGGTTTTATGTCGATGATTGTGCAAATGGTTAAGTCGACGTTCAAGTATGTGCTCATGCATCTTGTATGTAGGTAGATACACGATGCACCTGCGACACAGGTGCAACTGCAAAAGGGCAAGGGAATTGTGATTTTCAATTAGATTTATTTCTGACTTCAAATTAAGCAGTCGTAGAGGGAATGTCAAAAAAGAATTGATATAAACCATTTCGAACACCTCAAAATTAACCATGAGGTAACAAAAACAAATATTTACAAAGTTATACCATCATCCGCTTGCAGAATAAACGAGTTAAAACAAAATGATAAAATCAAAACAAGCCTGCAATATACGCGCGTTATATTTTATTACATTCTCGTTTCTGTATTCGAGTCTCCAACTACACTAGAATATTTTTTTCAAATTAGTGGTTAACAAATTAAATAATTAACAAAATAAAAATTAACAAATTAAATAATTTATTTAAGAGGGCAGCTGTATCACAATCAAGAGTCATTTTGCTGATCAGAGCTTCTGAGTTATAACTTTTATGGGAGAACATTAATAAGTCAATAAATGCGTTTGAAATTTGAGTCACGGTCTACAATACGACACCGACAAATAACAATGTGTGCATTTAGTGCATAGGGTCTGCGAACGAAAAATTATCGTGTAACTTTCAATGTGGCACTACACTACTTTGCAATCATATCAGGCAGATTTTTTATTTACGTTTTTAGGGAATTCCTGCGATTTTGATATTCTTCCAAAAGTATAGCAGCTTCTGAGTTTGGGAGGGATTCAGATACATCATCCGCGCCACAGCCTATTAGAATTGAACTTCAAATTTGAAGCTTATGTAGACTATGCGATATCTGCCCCAGCAAGTTCTAATGATTATCTTTCTTGAACAGTTTTCTCAATAACTGAAAATGTAATACGAAAGAGAAAGTACTTCTGACTGAAAGGTAACGACTCTTCTTTTACTTAACTTTAAAGAAAATTGTGGGAGCACATTTTATTTCCCTTTATTTTGATTCAACATTTATATAATATAAAATTAGCTACAGTGGAACTAAAATAGCCAATTTGTTTGTAGGTCAACCCAGTATTCTGAACTACAGTACAAAGCCCAACCTGCAGTCTCTAACGACCGTCTGCAGGTGCCTAATTTTGGGCGACGCGAAAGGTGTAGTGGCAAGGGTGGGAGGGGGGCGATGCAAGGTACGGCCTGCCCAGGCAGCCAATTAGCTGAGTGCCTAGACTGGGGTGGGGAGGAGGGGAGGGGAATGCCGGCACACAGTGCAGAAAAAGGGACCAACGACGTCATTACCTTTACGTTTGCCACCTCTTCGGAGCGGTATTTCGGGTTGTCTTTTTTCTTGTTTCCCGATAGAAACAACGTTCGATTTCTTTGATTACTTATCTCTCCATTCTCTTTAAAAACTCCTCAGAATTGCGATCACTATCTCGAGGATGAACGATCGCTGCAGCGAGACAGTACGTTCCTCAAATCCCATCAAGCACGCGTAATTGAAATGGAAACGAACGGTAATTGTAGCCTTCATAAGCGCCTGTCTGTGATACACAAGTGCCGCTGTCAAAGCGTGATGTCATTCTAAAACTGGTCCCGTCTCAATTGATATTATAATTAATGTATTTATCTTTAGTAAAGACCTACTATATAATCAAATATTAGTGTGCAATACTTGATGGTGCCAGTGTAATAACTATTGTGATTCTTGGTGTTTATTTTAAGTTTCATTGCTGATATTTAAAAAAGACGAAACATGCTCCCCAAACATTCCCTACCATTTACACACATCCCCTTTCTTTCTAGATTAGTAGTTTATTTGAAACAGGATTTTAAGCATATTTTGCTGCGAGTATTCAACGATGGTTGGCTAATGGATCGCCGTAAATTGTCATAAAGGGTTTTGGAAGATATCTCTCAAGGAAAAAAAAAAGAGTGGGCCAACTTGTCAGATTTGTTTTCCATTTATATTTATTTTTTCCATTACCATTCCTTATTAAAAAGGTTTTATTTCATCAATATATCAGAGTGGGCGTTTTCTTTACTGTCGTTGTTCTTGCAGAACTTGCCTAACGTTCAAATCGTCTGAATACGAAATCGGACCGAAATCAATCTGCACTGGAGGGTGGAAGCCACACGGTAGCGCCAGGCATCCAACCCAATGGCCTGGAGGGGAGTCCTCAATTCACTCGAGCCGAATGAAATGCTAAGCAGGCGGCGGTCAATGAGTTGCGAGCCAGACCCGCATGTGCATGAGGGGCACTGCAACAGCGGTCGCTCTGGGGAGAGGCTTAGAGCAATTACCGCGCAGGGGTGTGGACCAGCGGCAACGAATGCTGCCTCACACCCACCCGCTCTTCCCGTTCATCCCACTCCGATGTGCCGCGCCCAGCCCCGCTGCTCCGCGTCCCGCCGCGCCGTGGCCCTTTTCCACCCTGCTCTGTGCTTTGCCCCGCGCCTTGCCCCGCGCCTTGCCCCGCGCCTTGCCCCGCGCCTTGCCCCGCGCCTTGCCCCGCGCCTTGCCCCGCGCCTTGCCCCGCACCTTGCCCCGCACCTTGCCCCACCCTACCCTGAGCATTGCTCTGCGCCTTGCCCTGCACTGAGTCTTGCCTTGCGCCTTGCCCTGTGCCTTGTCCTGGGCCCTTTCCTGCGCCATGCCCCGCCTTACCCTGAGTATTGCCCTGCCCTGAGCCTTGCCCTGCGCCATGCTCTGATCCCTGTCCTAGCCTTGTCCTACAATTTGCTCTGTGCCTTGTTCTGGGCCTTGCCCCGTCTTGCCATGGGCCTTGTCCTGCGCCCTGCCCCGCCCTAACTTCCGCGTTACCTTACGCCTTGCTCTGTGCGTTGCCTCACGTTGCCCTGCGCCTTGTCCTGAGCCTTGCCTCGCCTTGCATCGCCTTGCCCTGTGCCTTTCCCAGTGCCTTATACCACCTTTCCCCACCTCGCATTGCGCGTTGCCTCGCCTTTCCCAGTGCCTGGCCTCACCTTGCACAATCCTATCCTTCCCTGCGCTGCCCTGATCTGTTGTGTCCTGTCGTGCTTCGCTTGACTACCCCGTTCCTAGCTTCGCCCTGCCCTTCTCTATCTTTCCCAGCTCCGCCTCGCCCTTCCACGCTGCATCCAGCCCTGTCCTGCCCTACCCTGACCCGCTGAGCTCGGTCCCGCTCGGAGGCACCACCTTCAATTCCACCCCGTCCGACCGGCTCACAGGCGTGCGGCTCAGCCGCTCAGCCCGGGGCGAGACGCGGAGAGACGTGGCGCGGAGGCGGGGCGCGGAGGCGGGGCGCGGAGGCGGGGCGCGGAGGCGGGGCGCGGAGGGGCTGGACGCGCAGGGGCGTGGCGTGGCGGGGAGAGCGGCGGGGCGGCGCGGCGCGCATCGACCGAGAGCAGCGCGTCGCCCGGGGCGGCCGGCGCGAACGCTGTGCGTCTCCTCTGAGATCGCGACGCCCGAACCGCCCGCCGGCCTCCCTCCCTCCCTCCTTCCTTCCTGCTTTATTTACTTTTCAGACCAAAAAGCGGAATTTGTATCCACCGTTTGCGAGCTTCGGTATGTTTCACGCTGAGCCAAATCCCACAGAAGCCTCCGCTGTGCGTCGATCCTAATATAGACTCCTTTTCAGTGCATTGCCAACGCCAAATGTAACGCTTTCTTTCCATTGCTTCCTCCTCGCAACAGCAGTGCAGACAAAAAAATAAACCTCAATTCAAGTGCTCTGAAGAAAGAAAGTGGAAAAGCATCAAAGTACTAATTCTATATTTCCACAGGGCGTTTACCCAGTCGAAACATGATAGCGTCAACTTCAATACCTTCGTATTATATCAATGTTAATGAATTCTTAAATTCTACAATAAAATGCAGGAACTGTTTACCGCAACTCTTATGATGTAATGGCATTACATCATTTTAAATTTAGAAGAAGAATGACGTATTTCTTGCTTGAAAACGCCTGCAGAGTTGAAAGTATATGAAACAAGAACGTCTCGTAGTCTGTATTGAAAACTCGTTTGATTTATCCTGCTGCAGTGTCTGTCGAGTTCGGAAGCTGACGCATAAAAAATGGCGAAGGTTATCGTTGAACTTTCTGTATTTGAAAAAAAAAATACAAATTTATACATAATTCGAGAATGTATGCGATATTCTAGCTCCACTATTTGATTTATGCACGACGAAGAGTATCAAAGTACTAATTCTACATTTCGATATGGCGTACGTCCCATCGGAACACGATAGCGTCTATTTCAAAACCTTCGCATCAAAGTTGATAAATTCTTAAATTCTACAACAAAACCTAGAAACTTTCTACAGCAACTCATATTGTAATGGCATTACCTCGTTTCTTGCTTGAAAAGTCCTGCCAGAGCTCAAAGTACTACAAACAAGAAGGTCTCTGTATTGAAAACACGTTTGGTTCGTCCTCCTGCAGTGTGGGCCGAGTTGGGAAGCGGGGTTCCCAAAGGCGCGGAACTAAGATGAAAGAGGGAGCTCCGCACTCCGTCGAACTGATGCGACGCTGCGCGAATTCCGCGTGGGAGACGGGCGTCCCCGGCTGGTGAATAGCGCCAGAGTTCTATTTCTGACGTCTTCCCATGGACCTCAGAGGGCAATTGCTTCGACTTAACGAGCTCTTTCTACAATAATGTTTCACGCATCTCACATTTAATAAGTTCCCAGAATGGTATTTTTACATTTATGCAAAGAAATAAAAGAATTGAGCTTCTCGAGAGAAAATACATAGGTTTCTAAAAAAATAAATAACCCAAGTCAAAATGGGATGAAAAAATAACAAAAGAAAATTAGAAAAAGGTTCACTTTTCTTCTATTTTGCAATGAAGAGTGGTCCGCATTAAGCGACAATATTTTTGCCCATAACATCAAGTATAAAACGAAAAATTCGTAAACGTTGTGTAATTTTGCAATCTTTCAGAAGCTAGGTGCTCAACAAACATTTGAATATACGGTCGTTAATCTTTATCAGTTCATTTAGAAAAGTTGCGCTACTCACAAACATGCCCTGACAACACTCTCTGGTATATCTTTTAAATTTAAGAGTTTTATTATTTGAAATACGGGATAAATGTTGCGTTTTTACTAATTAAACTCAACTTGTTTAAGAAAAATAGTTTGATCGGAACCGTACAGCTTGTTACAGTTTGTAACATGACTACTCCTGGCAAGCAACCTGGTAGATCTGCCACTCAGACCCGCAGTCGCAACGCGGCAAAATATTAGCTCAAAATATAGCAGCCAATTTTAAAAATTCAGAATTCCACCAACATGAAAGAGAAGATTCACCGCTGACGCGGCACAGATTCGTCAGATCAGCCGGTGAACTCTCGTACGCACCAAACGGGCTAGCAGGGGTGGGTGGGTGAAGCGGGATGGGGAGGGGCGGGGCGGGGCGGGGCGGGGCGGGGGGGGGCGGGGCGGGGCGGAGCGGGGCGGGGCGGGGCGGAGCGGGGCGGGGCGGGGCGGGGCGGGGCGGGGCGGGGCGGGGCGGGGCGGGGCGGCGCGGGGCGGGGCGGGGCGGGGCGGGGAGGGGTGGGGCAGGTGGAGCGGGGGAGGGGGCATCGACCGCGTCACACCTCCGTGACGTCATGGCGCGCGGCCGCCGCCGTCAGCCCCGTGCGCACGGCCTGGCCCGCCAGCAAAGGCCGCGGCGCGGCCGCCCGGCGCGGTCGCCCGGCGCGGTGGGGCTCGACCTGACGGCCAGGCACGTTCACGCAAGGCAAAGGGCCGACATAAGGCCACGCGAGGACTCCGTTTCGGCTGTCAGATTGGTTAGTTGATTGATAGTGATTCCGGGCGCGTCAACTACTGATTACACTAGCCCTGTAAATCTAGTAAATGTTTTGCAGCGGGGGGTGGTGGCTGTGATCTTCCCCCACTGGATGGCGAGATTCGGCGTCGACCTACCGTCGTCTAGCGGGGTTTTCCCCAACCAGGTATCTCCCATCAGCGGGGTACCACCGCAGCCGGGACATCGGCTGTTAGATCTTCAACTGATTGATTCATTAGTGATTCTGGGCGTGTCAACTGCTAAGTTGTTTTTCCCGTAAGTCTAGTGCACGTTTTCATCGCTGGACGGTGATTTTCGCCCGCTGGCTGGCGAGATCCGGCCCCGATCTACGTCGGCTTACGGGGATTTTCCCTAACGAGATATCTCCCACTAGTGGGACACCGCCCCAGCCAGAACAAGCTCTAAGCTCCCGACTCGCCTCCCGACATGTGTCGTAATGTAGTGCGAGTAAGTGTAAGAATATGAAAGTAAGGAGTGAGCATACGACAAGAAAGAGGAAGCAAAGATCGCGAGAGAAATCGAAAATCCTGCTACCGTCGGGTGTGGAACTCTAGAAACGCCCAGTCACAAGTACTGCAGTGACATAAATAGATGGCCTGAGGCATCTTTCGCAGTGACAGATCCTTTATACGATCCTTTATACGAAGATACGTTTTGTCGCTAACCACTACGTCGAAAACTACATCTACCTATGCGGAGACAACGTCGTATTGCGCTGAATGCTGGTCAAGTATTACTCTAATACCATACTGTTCATTTCTAATACAAAGGTAATATTACATAAAATAAAGCTAAAAATAAATACAAAAATTGTTTAAAAGTGTAACGGCTGATAGAAAATATTCGAGTTAACATATAATCAATAGTATTTATGTGGGAATAAAATCACATGATTCGTATTCAATGCGTTTTAATTTGTAACAAAAAATTACAAGGACAATATAGCAACTAGAAGACGAAAGCTTCCCATTTATTAGATCAACAGTTCCCTGCCATCAATCTACAGCACCCGATATCAGGTTGGTTCTGTTAATTATTTTATCTGTAACTAGGTGGATCCGTGAGTACATTACGCACTTCGTTGAATATTGTTTTCAAAGCAAACACAGCTTCATATTGGAACCAACTGCAAACGACTAGGTTCTGAAAGTGAGATATGTAATTTGCGTTACATCATGGCTAAAATGTGTGTAACAATGCTACATATGATTACATTTACACGTATTGTTATCACTAACTAATTAGCTTCTAAAATAATGACATTTTGTTAATATTTCTTTTAGTTATTTTTTATTTTTTCCTTTTTCTATTGAGAAAATGCTGAGATGTCCGTTACTATTGCTTCTTAGTACTAAACGTACCTTTATACCCTGTCAAATGTTACGTATCTTTAGAGTTGTTTACATTAAATTAAGAAATAGACCCATACAGTGTGTAAGTAAACATTCTAATAATATACGCGTTTATTAGTTAAACAGATCCGTGCAATGTAGTTACAATATCAATGCAGATAGTTTTTGTATTGTAGACTTAGAGATTCTGCCCCATTATGTTCATCTGCTTAACGGAGTGGCGGTATCTACAAGTGCTATACCTCCCAAAATATTTTAGAAAATGAAAACTGTTCTCCGTTTGTAGATTAAGGTTTAAGAAGCAAGCCTCATCGCCCCCTGCCAGAATATGGAAACCGAGTTTAAGAGCCTAATAAACGGGACCGGGAGCTTTACCGCTTTTGAAACTTTTCACCACTTTCTCAACTTCAGTCGGTGATATATCTTCTACCCGATTGCCGGATGTATCCTTCGGCTGATATAGAGTGCGGTAAAAAGGAGTTTTTACTTTCTCACTAACGCTTACGGAGTAGCAAGAACGTTATGTAATACTACGCCAAAAAACGGCGAATTTCTGAGAGAAAAAATCTTATTATACGCCCCTGGGAACGAAAAAGTTGATAAATCCAGTTGCTAAATTTAGGGAAAAAATATTCTACCACGTGGTGTAGCTTGTATCTATGTTTTTCGGGTCCTTGATTCCGAAAAATCGAATGACGGCAAAACGTCCGTCCGTCCGTCCGTCCGTTAAGCCTCTGGGACATTTTCCCCGGAAACACGAAAAATTCCATCAATCCATCAATCAATCTAACAACATTTTATAAATTTTCTCAAAAATGACTCCAATTCTTTTAATTAAACATTGTCCTCGTTTAGCGTAACATCCGATTAAGAGAATTATGCGCGTCTCCTTCTCGTTGCAATATCTTATTTTTCGAAATTTGCCAAAGTTCAATTTTTTCAGCGTCTCCCTACAACTAAAAATGTCAGACGGATATTTTTACTCAATGAAATCCTTTATTTCAAGATATTGTCTTTAAAGAAAGTCATGTATACTTTTTCAATAATATGAGTCGATATTGCGTAATATTGGAAGAAATTTAGACATTTTTAACAATTATTTAAACACTTATTTTCTAAAAAATCGTTCAAAATTTTTTCTTTAAGTTTTCTCTTCGTTTGTAACAAAGGACAGTAAAAAAGTCAGATTGTCTAATTTCCGGTGGGCACACTGTATTTTCGAAAATTACAAAAAAATAAAACTTCGAAATTACAAAGTTAAAGATAGAAATTTTTGCCTGAAACATACTGTTATAAAAATCAGTTCTTTAAAAATTGCCATGTACAGTTTATTTTAAAATACGAGTAAAACAAAAAGATTTTCCCATAATTTCTTGAATTAAAATTATTGCACTTAAAAAGAATCATTTTCTCGAATACCGTTCCAAATTTTAACTTAAATTTCTTAAAGAAGGGAAGGGTATGGTAGAAAGTGTTGTTGTAGTTGATTTGACTAGTTGATTTATGTACCACGGTGGCGGCTGTTAGAGGTCAACGTGTGTTGCGGAATTGTTGTGGACGTGTGTTGCTGGCAGCTAGAGCTGCCAGCTGATTTCTTTGGAGCTTCATTTGCAAAAGTCTGACTTTCCATTTTAATATTCCTAGTAAGAATATTCCGTATCCAGCAGTAACACATTTACAGGTTTTTTTGTCGATTGCGTCCTGTTACTCGAGATTAAACGAAATGAATGTACAAACGAGCAAATAATGATAGTTATTTATGTACCAAGAGCGTCGTAAGAATTCCAAACATGGACTTGCGACAAAATGCCCGAGGGCTTTTTGTCGCTCGAGATTATTAGAACAATTTAACGCTCATGGTACGTACATAATTTTATGTTTTACCTAATTTTATGTATTCGAGTTCACTTATTTATTAATTAACAACATGTTAACTTGTCTCGGTTGTTCTTTTCATATTTTCTTCCCATAATTCTCATAATTCTCTCTCATAGTTCCCTTCATAAGAGAACATGCAACATCATTCAATTGTTTTAACATTTCGCTCGTCACCACGATCCTTTCGATTCAGGTGAGTTATGCAGTGTATATCCAGCTCCGTGTCGAAGGCAATACCAAGCTATAACGTAAGAAACTAGAACACGAACAAAATAACGAAGAACAATGTTCACATGTGTGTCGATGTGAGTGGGCCAGTGTGCGTGTACGAGGGTGTTTGCGTGTGTAAGCGAATGTGCGTGCGTGTATCTAAGTGTCTGTGCATGTGTCTCTGTGAGTGTGTGCGTGTGTACCTATTTGAATGGGCGTGTGAAAGTATATCTGAGTGTGTGTGTGTGTGTGTGGGTCTATTTGAGTGTGTGTGTGTGGGTATATTTGAGTGTGTGTGTGTGTGTGTGTGTGGGTCTATTTGAGTGTGTGTGTGTGTGTGTGTCTATTTGAGTGTGTGTGTGTGTCTATTTGAGTGTGTGTGTGTGTCTATTTGAGTGTGTGTGTGTGTCTATTTGAGTGTGTGTGTGTGTCTATTTGAGTGTGTGTGTGTGTCTATTTGTGTGTGTGTCTGAGTGTGTGTGTCTACTTGAATGTGCGTGTGTGTTTGTGTATTTGAGGGTGTGTGTGTGTGTGTATACGAATTGTGGGCGCGCGCGAGTGTATCTGCCTGTTAGTTTATGCGCACGTATATATTACATGTGCATGTGTGGGTATACGTGAGTCCATACGTCAACGCGTCTGTGTGCGTGCCAGTATGTGCGTGCTTGCGTGCAGCGCCCTCCGGCGTCCGAAGCAGATTGGCCAGCTCACCCGTAATCACGCACCCACACACGCACGCACGCAGGCGCCAGTGCACTCTGTGGAAGCGCGTGAATGAACGCTCGTTCTTTCTGAGGACGCGTTTCCACTGCAAAAGCAAAGCGTTTCAACCACACTTTCTGCACTCGACTCTCGACCGCGAGTTGATTTTTCACTGCTGTTTGCTCCAGTGGATGTTGTCGCTGAAACAATTCGTTTAAAAATGGATGCAATACTACAATATTGACTTGGCTAAATCATACATTTTCCAGATACAACAAAGTCATTTTTATTCAACTGAAAAGAATTACGAGTAGTGAAACAAGAGTAACTAGAAAACAAATAGACCGAAGGAATAAACTAATGCAAATTGAAAATTGGATGGAGTTTTTCGAGTATTGATTGGTTTTGCCAAAATAAATTTTTAAATTTCAATAAAGGAAAGTAATACACTAAAGATCCACGTTTATGTAATATCTTATTTTCTGTCCTAATAAATTTTTAGACAATGAACTGCCTTTGTTTAAATGTAAAATATGGCAAATTTATTAAATGTAGGAGTCTTCATTGTGTAAACGAATTTAATGTATAACGTTTAATGTATAACTTCATCAAACGATTTACAGGATTCTGGATATTGATCTGTAATTTTCGAGCTATTATGTGTTAAGGCGTCGAAATAGATCCATTTTACATTGTAGTATGGGAGAGCAAGTCTTTTTGTTGAACGACTTGTAAGAAAACGCCTTCACTGGGTCGTGCAAGAGAAATTTCTGAAATGACAAAACATTAATGCTGTTAGCATACATTGGCGTTAGAATCTGCTTTCCAACAATTATTTTACGAAAATATCATGTTTTACCTGCGCTGGTAGTTATTTACATTTCTGACACCTCGTGCGTACATGAATGCATATCATGCGCATTTCGCTCCACTCCGGCGAGCCAAAAACATCTGGATAAAATATTGTCTGGACGTTTCGAAACAAAACACCGATCGTCAATAAATTATTTAATAGCTTTGCGATTTGCGAAGATGTCTTACGTTGCAATGCGATCCCTATGCAGCTAGTGCTTCTGATGATTGTAACAGGGCGTGCTACCAACGGTGTCTTGTAGAAACAGCTATTTTTCTCGGAAAGGCGACTGTTTGAGGCGCCTCACGTATAACTGTGGCGATACCCGCTTCGACTCGGCCCGGGTAAATGGTGCGCTCTGATGGCCTTTGCGAAGCACTTCAACCGTTTATTCTTTGGCAACTCGATTTTGAATTCTCTGTAATGAAGTTGGCGGTTTTTTTATGAAAATCTTTTTGGTGCCACGTTTTAAATGTATACTCTTTGCTCTCAAATTATATTAAGGAAAGGTTATAATAGTTTCTCTTCTAATTTAAGCGCCATATGTATCTTATGTAATATTTATTCTTAAATTATATTTACATAGCTAACTTATGTCCTAGCTTACAAACTAGATACTTACAAACTAATCTAAATCTACTTTGTCTTACAGCCTAACTTAATCTAACAACGAACATTATTTACATTATTTATGGTAAGCAATACATACACATATAACACTTACAAAAACATACACTTTTAACATTACACATGAACTCATATAAAAATTATTTACACTATATATGCATCGACGACATCATTTCAACAGCGGTTGCAACTTTAACACTGTACACTATTTACATTATTTACACTGGTCAAAGTATACAAATACACTTATAAACACAATCCATGAAATCATTTAAACACTATTTACACTATACATGCTTGTAGGCACTTCATTTAAACCGTATTGTCTTTGTTTAGGCTCTCCTGTACTCGACTGGGATGAGGTCATCTTGGGCAGTGTGGCGAAAATAGCAGGCAGCGCTCCCTGCTATAGCCTCGGCTTGTCGTTCATGTGTGAACAGTATGCGTTCACATAAAACTTGTTTTATTAAACTTGTGACAAGTCGCGATGCAGATTATTGCATCAGCGACTCTGCCTCAAAACTTTCCAGTCTTAGCAGCGGGGGTTCCCCGAGCGCCCGCTGCGCACGTGTCTCGCACCCCCTGAGGGAGCGAGGAACCGTCTTGCACCTGCCGCTAAACAAAACAAACTAGGTCGGTTGGTTTTAGTGATTCCGGGCGCGTCAACTACTAGCACCATTAGTCCTGTAAGTGTAGTGTATGTTTTTCCTGGGTAGGTGGTGGTGGTGGTGTTCTTCCTCCGCTGGATGGTGAGGTCCGGCGCCGACCTACCGTCGGCTAACGGGGTTTTCCCCAAACAAGCATCTTCCGCCGCGGGGCACCGCCCCAGCCGGGATAAGCTCTAAGCTCCCGACCGGTCTCCCAGCATGTGTGGCAGTGTACTGCGGTGCATGTTAGTGTAAGTGTATGTGACTGGGGTGAGAATATGACAATGAAGAGGTAGGTAAGATCGCTCGCGGTCCGTGGCCCGTTTGTTAGGGTACTGCTCCGGCCTTCGCCTGATGTTGATCGGAGAAACCACGGAAAACTACCGATCAGAGCAACCGACCGATAGAATTCTCCTCCCAACGGCGACTGAATGCGACAAAACAAACTGGGATTTACGCAGCGCAGGTGGCCGGGTAGCGAAATACGGGATTTCTCGATGCATGGAGCGAGAAATCAAAATTAGGTGACTCACTGACCATGGACGGAGACTGACCAATTACACGTAACATGACGCAACGTGACCGACGCAGAAGACAACGGACATGAATACTGAAAGAGGCCGGCGAGAGTAAGACGCGGAAGGGGACGGATGGACCCTGACGAGACGCGACTTCGTGGACCTCCCGAAAGGCCGCACGGGATCTTCCACTGGAGCGCTCTACTGATGCTGCCACGACCGGCCGGGAGCGAGGACAATCACCATTCATCCTTTCTGCTCCACGTTGGCTACATGTGGGAGTTTTCGAGGGATGACCCACCATAATTAACACATGTGTATAATTTCCGACGTAAATAAACAGTGACGATAGTACTAACTGCGGAACCGAATATTTCTGTGTATCCGGACAACAATTCTGGGACGAGAATGCACAGCCGTGCGGTCGGCGTCTCGATAGGTAGGACCCAGCGATACTGCCGTAACCGTTCCTCCCCCAGGGCATGTCCCGACTACAATCAGGAGCCGAACCCGGCACCTTAAGGTAAAAGTGTTACAAACTTCAATTTCATACTTTGCATTGTAGGTAATTAAAAGTTGAGCCTATTTGCAGAATAAATTTGCAGTTCTAACCGAAATCTTTCCATGATGTAATTCTGAAGCGCTCGCAGGTTTTTTTGTGAGAAAAAGTCAAATGTGGAAACTGACCTCCCAGTACGGTAAATGTGTGGTGAATTCATCATTTACTCTAAGAAGTTTACAACTTTTATGTATGGCTGAAATAGTGCTAAGTCGTGCGACTAATTTTACTTTTCTATCTTATTATTTAAACATTCCGCTACCTAAAATTTCACTATTCACATTGTAACATCCTTAATAGAGCACCGTAATTACCTTTCTACAGACAAACCAAACCATAATTAAAATAATTAATTCCACCGAGCAAGAGGATTCAAAACCTTATTTTACATTCGCTTCAGCACTACTTCGTGAAACAAAATTCATCATCTAAGAAGCAGGTTGACAAACCATCTTGAGCCGTTTTAACTTATGAACATTTCTATTCCTTTTTGCGTTTGACCAAGAATGCTATACAACGTGCACTAAAAAGTTTTAAATTGGTCACTGGCATAAAAATTCACTTTTAAGACAAATTTTTCTACCAAATGTTCTTGAGTCGTATGTGCTTGTCGACGTATAAATAAATGGGCTCAAACTTCCTGCGCAGAAAGAAATCCGTTCGGCAAGGGATTTGCGTAAATTTCTTCCCACCCAAACAGAGCTTGGCTGGCCTGTTTTCTCATCCCTTCCCTTTCTCCGACTGGCATGTAACGTGGGCGTGGCGGACCAATTTGAAATTCATCAGTTGGCAAGAACTGCGCGCTCATTTCGGGGTCGAAGGGCAAGAAGGCCGCTTCCTCGCCGGCAGTGCCAGTCGAAGGGCAAAAAAGGTGGAGCGCAACCCGGCTCTAACGTTCAAGAGGGGAAGTCGCCACAAACGCCGCTGTTGGGCGTGGGAATTAAGGTTATGAGCAAATTATCGAACAAGACGAGTTAGCTTCTCAACGAGGAGCACTGGCGGACTAAGAGGGCGGGGATGGGATATATTTCTCCGGACTTCACTTCACGATGGGGGAGGGGTGGTCCACGAAATGAAGAACTTGGGTCCTCTATAACGAGGGGCTCCCTCGGTCATATCATCCACCGGCACCGGGCCACAAACTTCGTCTTTTTTACATTTCCCCCTCTCAGTCACCTGGATCGTTGGTAGCTTATTTACCTGTGTGGTACAGCAGTTTTTAAATCTAGTTCCTTGCGATTTACATTGCTAGAGAGAGCGAATTGTGTCTTAAATATACTAGCTAAAACTAACTGAATTCTGACTGGCTCATGATTTGGCGAGCCTAATTTAAAGGATTTTTTTTCATAATACTAATCATTGCTCTGAATCATTTTGTGAATAATTTTTAAATCTTAATTTTTTCCATTCACGCAACATTCCTACTTTATTTAGTGAATGTACATTATACTTTTACGCACATCCTTAGTCCACAAAGGTCGAGTAGGTTAGCATCTACTTTCATCAATTTATCGAATCTCAAAACTCATCTATCGTCCATTATTTGCATCACTTCCATGCAAAAATTTGGCAACACATTGAATTGATTTAACATGATATTTAAAATGAATAATTAGTACGCTTTAACAGTAAAGATTGTATGATGCACTGCACTCGAGTTAAGACTCATCGCTCTATTAATAACTTCATTCCCTTTTACATAGATTTATTTGCATAGTTACATGGATAGTGGCATACAAATGATATATAATAATAACAATAATAATGCTAATAATAATAATAATAATAATAATAATAATAATAATAATAATAATAATAATAATAATAATAATAATAATAATAATAATAATAATAAAAATAAACAGCGAAGTGTCTCAGTGCGTAGCGCCCTTTCTTCGCGGTCGGGAGACCCGGGTTCCATCGCCGGGCCGACCATCCTGACCGGGATGTTCGTGGTTTCACTCGGTCATACAAGTGAATGCTGGGATGCTTCAACAAGGCCACAATCACTTCTCATCATCATCCTATCACCTCATAACTCATAATTAAAAGCTTAACTTAATAACCTTGTCTTACTATGGGACACAGCCCAAAAGCTGATCCCCAGTTACACACGGCTCTCTCTCCAGGATAAATACAAGTACAACTGGGCCTCGGAAGATAGCGTGTCAGCGTGATAAAAAATGGGCGATACACTAATAATAGTAATAGTAATAATAATAATAATAATAATAATAATAATAATAATAATAATATAATAATAATTGTAATAACGAACTTCTCTGTTTTATTGAGCGTTGATAAAAGAATTCATTTTTTTCTGTTGACCGCGCAAAGCAAGAATTATAAAACTGACATTGTGCAGAGCAGAAACCTCACTTGGGTTGCTTGCACAAGTTCGGGAGGAGAGGAACCCGTATGTGCGCTCCGCAACCGCGTCCAAGAGAAAGGCATCGAGGAACGGACTGCTCAATGAATATGCAAACAGACAAAATGCTTTGTTCGAAATCCATCGATTCCTTTTCTTCAACTGAATACGTAATAAAGGGGTGTGCTTTCGCCTTTAAGCCATAGCAGTGCATACATTATAGATTCAGCATGCACAATTCACATATTTTGATACCCAAGTTGCCACTAAAAGAGCAGATGGAGCAGGCGGAGATGAAGGAACGGACACTGCGGAAAGAGTGGGATGCTGGAAACAACGAAAGGAGTTAAAGAGCTGGATTGTGTAGCGTCATAGTGCCAGACTTCTTGCTTGCTTGCTTGATTAATTTGTTCGTGTTTCCGGGCGCGTCAACTATTTTGGTCATTAGTCCCGTTAGTGTAGTGCATGTTTTTTCTCGGGAGATGGCGGTGATCTTCACCCGCTGGATGGCGAGATCTGGCGTCGACCTACCGTCGGCTACTGGGGTTTCCCCCTAACCAGGACTCTCCCTCCAGCGGGGCACCACCCCAGCCGGGACAAGCTCTAAGCTCCTAACCGGTATCCCGGAATATGTGGTAGTGTAGTGCATGTTAGTGTAAGTGTGTGTGTAAGGGGAGAGGATATGACAAGGAAGAGGAAGGAAAGATCGCGCGCGGTCTGTGGCCCGTTTGTTAGGGTACTGCTCCGGCATTCGCCTGGTGTTGATCGGAGAAACCACGGAAAACTACCGATCAGAGCAGCCGGCCGCTAGAATTCTCCTCCAGACAGCGAATGAATTCGACCTAGCTGAAAAGCTAGTGTCGAAAATCTTGCCGCCGTCAGGACTCGAACCTAGGACCTCCCGGTCAGAGGCGCTGTAGTGACATCAGTTGATGCACTAAACTACCGCTCTCGGTCAGACGTCTTGCGTCAGAGAAGTCCTTACAAGGTATGGGCATGAGGGTAGCTAAAAATAGCCATCCGAACAATGAGCGCTAAAGCAGAGCAGAGAGATTTCCAGGGGGGGGGGTATCGGGCGCCAGAGTGTCGGGTGCTAACACAGCTCGCTTACTGAGCGTCCCAGGGTAGCGCGCGGGGGCAGATGACGTGCCAAGTCACGTGGTTCGGCCCTTTATAAAGGAGTGCCGCGAAACCACTCGCGTTTTTTTTGGTTTCCTCGCAGTAATACCGCAAAAACCTATCCGCTCAGACTGGCGCGGAGTGCTGTGTACACAACGTGCTCCGATGAGTTCGGGTTCGATTGAGTGATTCTCTGCCACTGTAGGACGGAGTGTGTGTCTGCCAGGGCACGGCAGATGCCGAATCGCGAGTAGGCCGTGTTGGCTCTACGCTAGCGCCGCTGTAAGGACGGTGTAGAGAGAGGGGACTGAAGGTAAATAGCTCTGACAAACACCTCAGAGTGAGGATCTATATATTGTACATAATTACGTAAATAAACTGTAAATAGATGACTCGTGTCTGTTTTCTTGTGGCGTATATCCCTACGCACGACGTCACAATAGAGAAGAAGCTTCATATAACATCCACTGGCCTCGGTCATATCATCCACCAGCGCCAGGCCACAAACTTCCATATTTAAAATAGTAGATGGATTCTGATTATGAGCAAGTTGTCGAACAAGACGGGTTAGACAAATAACTAGGAGTACTGGCGGCATGAGGGTGGGGTGGAGTGATGATTACGGCAAAAGAGAGAGGGTGGTTACGCTCAATTACAACCTAGGACGGAACGAAAAGAGGGGGCGGAACGAAAAGAGAGAGCGAAGCGATATATAAATACCCGAGCAATGCAGACTTAATGAAATGGACTCGTATCTCGGAGATAAAAGTGAGATGAATGTTTTCCGCGTTGCAGCTTTTAATTACAGGACAAAGTTTTCCGATTTTCATTTGCAGTCATTTGCAGGTGGTTAAGAGGTGTTATAAAAAACGATAAATTCCTAGAAGAAATAAATCAAAGTTCTTAACGATCATTACTCGAAGCAATAAATCTTTTTTAATGATTTTATCCAGTACAGAATGAAATACATCTCCAGAACTGGAACTCGTGCATTCATCATTCAACGGACTGTAAAACAAAACAAACTTGAAAAAAATAATTAATTTTATTCGTACAAGATTTACCTCTTTTTAAATGTTCTATTGGGGTTGGGTCAATTTGAAAATGTGCAATATGCGTTTCTGCTGTGTCTTGGAACTACTCCTCTTGTAGGAACAGCACCCACAGCCCGTGCACAGGTACATCCAGGGGTGATAAGACATTCATCTCTTTATCTCTGGGACCTTTATCTTCGAAAGGGAATCAGTTCACAGAACTGTCTGAAAAGGTTCAGCTTCGGCCTTCTAAACCCTTTAAGCTGAAATTAATAGCATTGTTCAATAGCAAAATTACGAGATGGAAATTTTATGATTTTCCGTTCAACTTAATCCCTGAGTGCGAAAGTAATGTTCAGAGGTTCTTGTTAGTTCTGTTTTCTATAGAAGGACCCCTGCTTATAATGAGAAGTTTCCGACAATCGAGTTCCCCTGAGCTATGAACGGTTGATATATCTCCATAAAATTAATTTATGAATTTATGATCATTTAGCTCACATCTAAAGGTCGGGAAGACAGTAAGCACCCCTTCCACTCACAACGGGCAACACAACTATCTCTCTATTCAGAGCCTATTTTCGTTTCGAGAGTGCGAATAAGCTGAAAAATAAATGGGCGTAAGTAGTGTGTGTGGGGATGTGGATTTCCTTCCAAGTCTTTAATGATTTTAAACACCCCACACTACCTCGTACCAGCCCCCTCTCTCTCAACATCCCTTCCCGCTAATCCAACCTCTCTTAACGGTCCCAACTCGCCCAGCCCTGCTACAGCACAAGTCCTTCTCCGCAACGCCCTCCTTGTCAGCCGAGAGATGTACATTGTGCAATTAACTGACAGAAGAGGCGGCCAGCGTAGTCGCGGTCGCGAGAGCAGTCACGGGGGCTGGAGCGGGGGCGGGAGCGGGGGTGGAGCGGGGGTGGAGCGGGGGAGGGAGCGGGGGAGGGAGCGGGGAGGAGCGGGGAGGAGCGGGAGGGAGCGGGGAGGGAGGGAGGGAGCGGAGGGAGGGAGGAGCGGGGGAGGGAGCGGGGAGGGAGCGGGGAGGGAGCGGGGAGGGAGCGGAGGGAGCGGGAGGAGCGGGGAGGGAGCGGGGAGGGAGGGGGAGGGAGGGGCGGGGAGGGAGCGGGGGAGAGGAGGGAGGGAGCGGGGAGGGAGCGGGGGAGGGAGCGGGGAGGGAGCGGGGAGGGAGCGGGGGGAGGGGGGGAGGGAGCGGGGAGGGAGCGGGGAGGAGGAGGGAGCGGGGAGGGAGCGGGGAGGGAGCGGGGGAGGGAGGGAGGGAGCGGGGCTGGAGCGGGGGGCTGGAGGAGCGGGGGCTGGAGCGGGAGCTGGAGCGGGGGCTGGAGCGGGGGCTGGAGCGGGGCTGGAGCGGGCTGGAGCTGGAGGGGGCTGGAGCGGGGGCTGGAGCGGGGGCTGGAGCGGGAGCGGGGCGGAGCAGTGGAGCAGGGCGGAGCGAGGGCGGGGGCTGGGCGGAGCGGGGCTGGAGGGAGCAGGGGTGGGAGCAGGGGCGGAGCGAGGGCGGGGGCGGGAGCGGGGGCGGGGCGATAGGGGGCGGCCGTGGGGATGTGCGCGGTCGCGAGGGGCGGACCTGGACGCGGTCGCGGGAGCTGTCGAGGGTGCAGGGGCGGACAAAGGAGTGGGGGCGGTCGCGAGAACGGGCGCGGGAGCTGGGGTGGGGGTGGGCGCGGGGAAATGCGCAAGACCGGACCCATGGGCGCGGGCGGGCCGCTCTCTGGGCGGCGAGGGCTGGCCACCCTCGTCGTTGGCCGATCCGTGGACGTGCGGCAGTGAGGCGGAGCGCGACGCATCAAAGACCAGGGGGGGGGGTCGCGAGAGAACGGGCGGGGCGGGCGCGAGGGAAGGCATGGTGGCAGTTGCGGGGATGGGCGCGATTGTGAGAGAGGGTGCGGGGCGAACTGGCGTGGAAGTGAAGGCTGGAATGGAAGGGGGGCGGGGCGTGGGGCAGGGCGACCGTGGGGGAGGGGGGGGGGTAGGGTGAGTGTGGGGGAGGTGCGGGGAGGGTGGGTCGAGGCGGGAAGTGGGCGGGGCGGGGCGAGAAGCGTGAGGGCGCGGACCCGGGGAGGATGATGACGAGGACGAGGGCGCGCGGGCGGACCTCTCGCTGGGCGGTGAGGGGTGGCCACCGTCGTCCAGGGCCACTGCATGGGCGTGCGGCAGCGGGGCGGTGCGCGACGCATCAAAGACCAGGGGCGGGGGTGATCGAGAGCGGGGGCGGGGCTGTTGCGATGGAAGGCGCGGAGGCAGTCACGGCGGCAGGCGCGGCGGCGGGGGCAGGCGCGATCGTGAGAGAGGGCGGGGAGAGCAAAGGCAGATGGGGGCGCGGGGGTGAGCGTGGGAATGGGAGCCGGACCGGGTCAGGGGCAGGGCGGGCGTTGGGGTGGGGCGGGACGGGCGGCGAGGATGGAGAGGGCGCAGATCCGACGAGGACGAGGGCGCGTGGGCGCGGGCGGGCCTCTCGCTGGGCGGTGAGGGGTGGCCATCCTCGTCGTGGGCAGCTGCGTGGGCGTGTGGCAGCGGGGCGGAGCGCGACGCGTCAAAGAGAAGGGCCGGGGGGGGGGGGGCGGAAGCCGCCGGCGATGCGCTCGCAGCCACTCACTCCGCTGGATCCCCGCAGACGAGCTGACTGTGGTTCTCAAAGACTTCCCCAGAACACCAAACGGACAACATAACATTCATTCCATATATGATATGAAGTTGTATGAGGAAACGCAGTCATTGAGAATTTGAATTCTCATATTTTTAAGAAATTCAGCTCCATGTATCGCGTTTTACATCTTCACAGATTTTTCAAAATAAGTAGGCACAAAATAATTTTCAAAATACATTTCATTTTATGAAGTCCTTAAAAAAAAGATTTTTCTAACATATTGCATGACTGAAAATAAAAGAAAGGTGGAAGAATTCAAAGTTCATTGATCAGAAAACTTATACGAATTTGTACCCTTCCACTTCAAATGGTTGTTTTGCTAATGGCTCTATTAAAGCTCTCAAGTATTACTTTTCAATGCGTCCTGTCATCAGCTCAGTTAATTCCGCCATATATAACTTATCTAAATTTATTAATAAACTTTTGAAACCTCTATTAAAAGATAATTATACTTATGTCACTAAGAATAGTTTACCCTAGTTAAATATCTTCAGGAACTTTCTCTTGATTCATACCACACTATGATTTTGCTTGATATTAAGTCAGTGTTTCCATTCTTTCCAAGAGATTTATTATTTCAAGAACTTGAATCTTTTTAAAACAAAAACAAAAAACAAAAAAAATAAATGCGATTTTCTCAATCAAGAGATAATTATTGCAGTAAACTGTTAATAATATAATTTTTAAGTTCAATGATGTAATCTATAAACAGGCTTATGGTGCATCTATAGGGGCATATTAAGCAGTTTGTGCTCTGAAATTATAATGTGGAAACTAGAATCTGATATTTTATCTAAATTCAATGTGCTAATTTATCTAAGTTCAAGTTTTACTGTCGCTATTTCGACAATACGTTTATTATTCAACAGCAAGATCTAGATTATGATAACTTTTGTGAGTTTTATAACTTCCATCCCAAACTGAAATTTACTATTGAAAGAGAACTAGACAATACAATATTTTTTATATGTAACTATCATTAGGAATGACTATCGCGAGAAAACAATTGGTTCAGAAAACCGACATTTGCAGGCAAAATGCTTAATTACAACTCCTCTCATAGTAAGAAAACCAAAATTTGAATTATTTGTATTCTAGTCGATTGCGCAGTCATGTTAGCTGATAAGGAATTCCAACCTTTTAACTTACAAATAGTTCAAGCTATTCCTTATCAGCTAACTTGACTGCGCAATCGGCTAGATTATAAATAACTACAATTTTGATCTTCTTACTATATGAGTAGTTGTAATTAAGCATTTTGCCTGCAATTATCAGTTTGCTGCACCAATTTGTTTCCTCCTGATCCTCGTTTCCTCGGTCACTCTTAATGATGGTCATTAACCTAATGCTGTTATTGAGAAATTTATCTTCAAGAGAATGAAGCTTCATTCCTTCAACCGCTCTCACCAACGTAACGAACTTGACTTTGTCCTACACTGACAGTATACTATATCATAAAGTTATTATACAAACATTTTGTTTTTTGTTTTGCGAGCTTTCGTGTGTCTGGTAAGTTCTCACATGTCACAATTTCTCCATTTCTGTATTGTATTGTAAATAATTTTAACCTTATTACTGTATTCATCATTCAATTTTACAGTCTCAAGATGGGAACAACTATTTCCGTATCCTTTGCACATTAAGGTTATGAAATACATTATGGTTAAAACATTTGTCTGTCTATAAATATGGACCCTAATTCATTCACAATATATACTTGGCAACAAGATATGGTAAATAGGTAGAAAGAAGAAATACATTTCTTCTCCTGAAGAATTCTTTTGAGGTTTAATTCCTCTTCAGAATCTAGCATTCCATCATCTTTCATCTAATTTTTACTTTCTCGTGTACAACTTTGTCTATAGAACTAGTGGTGGTTACAGACCTTCTCGTACTTGTTAGTTTCCTAATTTCTTCGGCCGGAGCTAGATTTTTGGTCGTGTCAGAAATGTTAATTTGCACATTGACTGGGACGCTTTAGAATTCCACCAAATATCCCTTCTTTGTTCATTGAACGAATTGTTCGGGTACTGGCTGCATAAAGCTCATCAAGGAATAAAAATGACCGTCCTCGCGGAGGTTTTTTGAATTTTGGGAATTAGCCAAAGTCTGGCTGGTGGACTCATGTCTCGACTGAAGGGTGATGCATGTTGTATCGTTTCCTAACCACATTCATGGAACTTTTCCGTTCTGACTTTAGCCGAGCGTGGGCAAGCGTTGTGAAGAATGAGTGTCGAGCAACAGAGGTCGGGTTTTGGGCATGTTCAGTATTAATAATTTGACATTATTCGAAATATGGTCGTTATTGAAATTCCTGTGGCTTCAGAGATTTTTTCAAATGTCGCACGACGATCATTTGAATAACACCTGCCACAACTTTCAAACTTCGTTCATCTGTCTGTTCTGGATCTTCCCGGTTTTGCGTCGTCGTTGTTTCTCACATATCCTTCACGAAATCGACTAGCTCAATGGGAAACTGTGTTAAAGACCACTGTAAGCTCACCGCACACTTCATTTAAAGCTTTCTGAATTTCAGTTGGTTTTTTTGCTCGTAAAGTTTCGATCTCAATATGTGTTCTTTGATCCTCAGCACTTACAGTACCCGTGACCTGCGCAGGCTCCATTTCCCACCCGTTATTAAATAACGAAACACGTTATTGATGAAAACGGCACACGTGCTTCTTCCTCAAACTTTGAAATACAATCATTAGCGTCGCATCCTTCTGCCGGCTGATTGCCAACCTGTGAATTATTTACAAAATCACCTCTATAAGTACGTATACGAGAAGGTAAAAAATTATGAAATGCTGCAGGAACAACTGCCGACTTTTCTACAGAAAGAGAATATTTTCGTGGATCCCTGGTACCGTAAAAATTAACTTTTATTGCTCCTCTGCGTAGAAATCACAAAATCCACGATTTGAGAGTACTTAATGCCGAAAAAGTGTTTTTTCATAACGTCTGTTTGTCTGTCAAATCGTCTGTATATAAACAATACCCAGGAGTTTCATTAAAATGATTCGGCTGGATTATGTAGAAGCTCCACGACTTCAAACATCATTTAATTCCGGGAGGTAATATACATGAAGTCCCGACATTTTAAACATTTTTCTGCAAAGTGTCTCCAATTTTTTTCTTACTGTAGCAAAGTATTCTTATAAAAGGAGATAGGGTCGATTTTCAGTAATGTTTCGAATGTTGTAAAAGTTTAACATATTTTCGATGTCTTCCTATTTTTACATGACTGATAATAGACATTTTTAAATAAAATTCGTTGATTCAAACCAGATTTTTAAATTTGTACTATTTCGAGGAGTAAACAGTTTCGGAGCAGTCGTATGTAGTTTTGTGGGGTTTGCTTATTTCACCGCTTACCTTGACAACTCAGAATGAAATCGAAGGACCACTATTCTATTATGAGCGGAACAGACGCTTTGATGTATGTGAAGAAAGTTACTGTAATGCTCTAGAAGAAGGGATCTATCGTGGAGGGAGATTCACAAGATGTGGAATTCATTGCATTTCATGTAATTAATCTTGAATGAATAGTTACATAAATTACAATAGTTGATTAAATGCTGATTAATTAAAATGTTAATTGCCTTTGAAAGTAGACTGAATGCATTACACGTTTGAATTAGCAGATTGGCAAAATAGCTGTTGGAATGGCATAAATGAGGTAAGCACCTTGTGCACACTAAAACACACTGAATGTACGATTAGATTGAATGACTAGATTGAATTAGACAAATAATTAGACTGAGAATGAACTTGGCATGTGCAGTATGCTGAAAGGACACGAGGAAACAAGAATAGCATTGACACCAGAACTCGTGTTAGCGTGACAGCGGACAGCCTTGGAGATGTGTCCGGCCGTCATGTGGACCAGCTGACTCCCGGCGAGCGATGACCTTGCTCAGCCATGGATGAGTTGTCCCCGAGTTCACGCGCGTAATGCACATGTCGCCAACAGAGATCATGGAGCTCAAGATACGTAAATTAGTTCCTCATCAAGAGGCGTAGAACATATCATTAGGGCCATTGCGACAGCCACTGTGGCTGCCAATGCTTATGATTACGCAACCATTAGCAATTTGATTATTACGAGAGCTTTTGGCAAAACTTATATTATTGTTAGGATTGCATGATGGTGTATGATACACGCGCACAGAGTTCAGGTAGTTGCATAACTAGAAGTTAGTTTGTTCATAGAGTAAGCTCTGCACTGTTTAGTAGATCGAATGGTTCGAAATATGAGCGATTGCACAACTCACGTATTATCATGTTAAAACAGTATATTACAGACAATACACAGCACGCTCAGTTGAAGGAGAATGTTGCGTATACGCACATTTTAAAATTATACTGTACATACACATTTTAGAGACTGTACTGTGATAAGAGCACAAAACATAATGAGTGCGATGAGACAAATGTGAGTCTGGTCTGCCTGAAAAATTAGTCAGACTGAGTCGTTCGTCAGGGAAGGCTAGAGGGGAGCGAGATCGCGGTTTCGAGCTACATGCGCCAATGAGTACTCATCCTTCGTTTATTATAATTATGAAGCTGGACTAGTGTATAATTAAAAGGAAGATGCATGAAAGTATGACCAAATAAAATTAAGGATCTTAATGGGGGTGTATGTTGCTAACAATAATGGCCCCGCGGGCGCATCGCGCTTCTACGAATTTCGAAAATGTAGCTGCATTTCGTGGGAGGAGAACCTCCGAGAGTGGAAGCGCGCGGAGATTACACAATTTTGTGACACAACTGTGGCTGAATCTTAACACCAGAAATAAATGATTAAATATGGGAATACAAATTAGAGTTATAAATTTGTACAAAGCTATGTTGCTGCTACATGACAAGAACGTGCATATAAAATATACAATTATAAATTAAGTAGCTTTTAGAAGCTTGCTCCGACACTATTTTTTGAAAATGTTTGGGGTGGAATTTGCGAAATTTTCAATTAAATCGTAACAAGTTAAAAATATTCGTAAACAAAATTTTCTAACAAAGTGCTCCAAACACACCTTAAAGACATCGCTTAATAATATGTCATGGATACTATTTTCATTAAAACTTCTGAAATTTTGAAATCGCCAAAGTTTCTACTTCCTCTTTGATGCCTTTGGAGCGTTCGTATGCAGAAGCAACGCTTGTTTGTGTAATCCACAGTTGATACCTATGTGGTCAAATTCAAATCCCAGCCCCAATAAATAATATTAAAATATTATGAAACTGTTGAAAATAACACGGGAAAGCATGTTTTGATATATAACCACCAGTTACCTTTAGAAACTCGCAGGCCATATTTACTTGTTCCTTCATGGAAATATCGTATTACATTCAAACAATCGCAAGTTAGATACAAGTACGATCTCCCCTCCACTGAATCAGGTCTCCCTTGCCCCGAAACTGTTTTAATGAAGAAGACGAGCTTCATCCTCCATCGGAATTGTCTCCGCGTGAAATTTGAAACAATGAGCTTCGAGAGGCCTAGCCCCAGGGAAGTCTGGATGAAATGGTGGGGACGAGAGAAGATGGAGTGGGCGGTAAGGAGTTCGTCCACCCACCCGACCGCGCCAGCGGTCCTTTCGACCCGCCCTTACCTACCATCGTGCTCCCGCCATCCGCCAGACGACGGGCGGCGGGAGACGGGCGGCGGGAGACGGGCGGCGGGAGACGGGCGGCGGGAGACGGGCGGCGGGAGACGGGCGGCGGGAGACGGGCGGCGGGAGACGGGCGGCGGGAGACGGGCGGCGGGAGACGGGCGGCGGGAGACGGGCGGCGCGGAGACGGGCGGCGGGAGACGGGCGGCGGGAGACGGGCGGCGGAGACGGGCGGCGGAGACGGGCGGCGGGAGAGGAGACGGGCGGGTGGGGAGACGGGCGCGGGAGACGGGAGACGGGCGCCGGGAGACGGGCGCCGGGAGACGCTCGCTGCGGAGACGGGCGCCGGGAGACGGGCGCCGGGAGACGGGCGCCGGGAGACGGGCGCCGGGAGAGCGCCGAGAGACGGGCGCCGGGAGACGGGCGCCGGGAGACGCGCCGGGAGACGGAGACGGGCCGGGAGACGGGCGGCGGGAGACGGGCGGCGGGAGACGGGCGGCGGAGACGGGCGGCGGGAGACGGGCGGCGGGAGACGGGCGGCGGGAGCGGCGGGAGAGGCGGCGGGGAGACGGGAGGGAGACGGGCGCCGGAGACGGGCGCCGGGAGACAGGCGCCGGGAGACGGGCGCCGGGAGACGGGCGCCGACGGCGCCGGGAGACGGGCGCCGGGAGACGCGCCGGGAGACGGGAGAGGCGGCGGAGACGGGCGGCGGGAGACGGGCGGCGGGAGACGGGCGGCGGGAGACGGGCGGCGGGAGACGGGCGGCGGGAGACGGGCGGCGGGAGACGGGCGGCGGAGACGGGCGGCGGGAGACGGGCGGCGGGAGACGGGCGGCGGAGACGGGCGGCGGGAGACGGGCGGCGGGAGACGGGCGGCGGAGAGGAGACGGCGGGAGACGGGCGGCGGGAGACGGGCGCCGGGAGACGGGCGCTGGGGAGACGGGCGCCGGGAGACGGGCGCGGGAGACGGGCGCCGGGAGACGGGGCCGGGAGAGGCGCCGGGCGCCGGGAGACGGGCGCCGGGAGACGGGCGCCGGGAGACGGGAGACGGGCGCCGGGAGACGGGCGCCGAGACGGGCGCCGGGAGACGGGCGCCGGGAGACGGGCGCCGGGAGACGGGCGCCGGGAGACGGGCGCCGGGAGACGGGCGCCGGGAGACGGGCGCCGTGGAGCGCCGGAGACGGGCGCCGGGAGACGGAGACGCGCCGGGAGACGGGCGCCGGAGACGGGCGCCGGGAGACGGGCGCCGGGAGATGGCGCCGGAGACGGGCGCCGGGGAGACGGGCGCCGGGAGACGGGCGCCGGGAGACGGGAGACGGGCGCCGGGAGACGGGCGCCGGGAGGGGCGCCGGAGACGGGTAGCAGGGGCGACTGTGCTCGGGGGACTGCCAACAAAAGCCGGAACTCAGCCCTGCAGAGATGCGGCGTTAATCTGTTCACCGCAGCGCAGCTGTTTGCGCTCCGTTTAGGACAAAGGTAGGCATCGCGCAGGGCAGTAGGGGCGCCGCGCAGCGCAGCGGTGGATGAGGGAAATGAACTCGCGGTAGTTTATCTGAGCTACGTTTGTTAAGCTGTTGTGCGAATTCCAAACTAATGCGCTCAGTGGCATAGCGTGATTTTCCAATCGGAGGAAATTGTCATTTTAAGCCGTTATGTGATAATGATACACGGGTTTTTTGCAATCACAATACTAGTAAAAATTTTCAAGTACAAACTTTGGTTTTGAAACTGAGAACTGAGTTTGGGGAGACTTCCTTCATTAAAAAAATACTCATTAAATGTTAATGAAAGAAACCCAGAATGTTCATCGAACACTCGCAAGCGCTTAGAGTCATGGTTGTTTCACGGTACGCTGTTTCCGGTGCTACGTGTCATCCTTGCGACGCGAGTTTCCAACTCTCATCCAGATCGTCTAATTCACTGTGCACTAGCGATCAGTGGCTGGCATTTGTGGCGCTACAAATTATAAATTATGTATATAAAATATACAATAATTAAAAATATTAATCACCTACTGACATCATCAAGATGAGCAGAGTGTAAATAGTCATACTGCTTGGCGCCTTTCCCTATAGTTTGAAATCCACATTCGAGGGTTTGGAAGAATTTGGGAAGAGCTACCACAACCGACTTTGAAGAGAGCTGATGATGGAGAACCTTTATTTTATAAAGAGCTGTGGGGCATTACACAGTTATTTCCCTTTTAGGTTCTAAACTGCAAACTCAGAAAACCCTCACTTCACCTTCAAAACATGAGAACAGATATTCTCAACTAGCGACCAGTGGCGTAGGGTCAATAGATACGAGTGATGTGTCGCATCCCCAAGTTTTTCAGCTTTTTTAAAACTTTTGTTAAAAATATTTTTCTATTTCCCAAGTACATCTGTCTGTTCCGTTTGTACCCTCTGTGTTTTCCACGCACTTTCCGGTAGATGTCTGCCTTTACACGGATGTGACAGGCAGAGGAACATCACTTAGACGGTTGCACTTCGTTGCCGAGGTCATTGAACCCTCACCATGTGTTCTTGCTCATAGCATTCGAGGTTTCGGCCGACGGTGAAGTGGCGCCAAGTATTGCATCTCAGACTTTTCATTGACATTTTATATCCCCCTCCCAAAACTTCGACATCGCCTCCTTTGAGCACTTCCTCTTCTTTCGGTAGGACTGGGAATTCCAGTGGTCACTTGCTAACGACTAGGGACTCTGTTGCAAGTTGGGGAGGCGATGTCTTGATCACATTGCACACGCATGTTTGCTAAAAGTTCTAATACAGAATTTGTGAATTTGTTAATAAAGAACGTTGATTTAGTATGTGACGAGACGTGGGTTATCAGCACTGACAAAGAACTCTTACCGCACGCGACTGGTAATTGTCGCCAGGTTTTTTAAGAGCATTGTGTGTTGTTCCGAAAGTGCTGAGTTATTCTTGAAATTGCGTTATAGAGCGTAACAAGTACTTTCACAAAGAAAAATCATAGTTTTGAAACTGTAACGCGCTAATTAGAATCCAACAATGTTCGTGTGAAAACACGCGACATGGTGAGCGAATAGTTTGTAGAAATGGATGAGTAACACGTGGAAAGAAACAGTGACTGAAAACTTTCAATGACCTATGGAAGGTTTAAAAAACTCTATTTAGTTCTCGAGTACGCTAGAAGATAACGGCAAATTGGCCACTAATTAATCAACTACGTATTTTTCATATCTCAGTGCATTTATGTGTATTGTTTTGTTTAATATTGTCAGAGCAAGCAATGCAAAATTAGCAATTCTCAAAGAATATACAGTAGGTATGCACATCGTAATATAGAAATACACACACATCATGTAGTACGACGTCAATTACGTACCTTCATTGGTCTACCTTGTTTAATCCGTAAAACTCTGATTGCATCCCCATGCTCACTGAGCAAGAGACGCCACATATATAGCGACAGAACAACTTGCAATGAACTGCAATAAAAATAAAATACGATTTCCAAACGTATGAATTATTAATTTAAAGGGAAGTTAAGCTGCCAGTATATCTATAGACGCTACGGTCCTGATTTCACCCATCGCATAAATCTAAAGGATGAACATGACAGAGAGGACGTGTCTTTTGGGAAGATATCTATTGGCGCGTAATAGTCCAATAAATCGGTCCAATCAATGGAGCCTGATCCTGGAAAAAATTTTGAAAGTTTCTATGGCCTCTGGTTCTATATGTTTTTAGAGATGCTGCATTCGTATTTTAGATTTGTAAACTCGAGAAATGTCGGCTTTACAGAGAAAATGGCTAACAACCTTAAAAATTTTGCCCTTTTTTCATTTTTGCTTATATAAGTATCTCGACATTTGAAAAACGCAGCATTTTATTGAATTTTAAGTAAAAATAAAGCTGATACATATAGTTTGAACGAAATTTTAACTTTTTTGACAAACGATTTAGACCCTAGAGCACGTTGAAAAACGACAGCGAATTGGTCAGCTGGCTAAAATGAGAGAATAGACCTTCTCTCACACTATTATTTTAAGACATGCTCTAGTTTCATTACATCAAACTTGAAAAGCATTCTGTGAATGAAGAATTTTTACTGATATATTGATTAATACACTGTTATGCACGTATCTAGTAGAAACGCGTTTATTCGTGCGGGATATTTGCGTAGAGCTGACTTAAGTTAACCAAAATATTACGGAAACGAGAAAAAAGAATAAACAATATGTTCCATACAATACAATACCTTCATATAATATTTGTACCAAGAATATTATCTGCCAATATGTGTCAAATGATGACGTAAAGAAATAATTATAAAAAATCAGCCCAGAAACGAAATATAGAATCAAAAAGGTGTCGTATACATATTTCGGAAACTTGAGAATAAAAAAAATAGAGCACGACTATAGCAACGATACGGTGGTGGAATTCGTCGGGTATTGCTCGCAATTACCAAAACATGATCTTTTTTGAATGAATACTTTTTTGGCGATTAAGTTAATCTTTATTTGCCAATCACTGACGTTTACTGAAGAACTTGGGCTTCGAGATCAAATAGGTATAGTGTCTGCTCTACGCAAAGAAGAATTACTAAAATAGGAAAAGGTATCTCCTGATTCGAAGGATTATGATGTTTATTGAGAGGTGACAAATACAATTCATATGCATACTATATCATGCGTAGATGTAATTCTGAAGAAGATAACGTTGGTTACAAGCGTATTTTATAGTTCACTCGAACTTCGACTGCCTCTGCGAGAGTCTCGACAGCAATATATATATATATATATATATATATATATATATATATATATATATATACATATATATATATATATATATATATATATATATATAAAATTTCGAAGTCTTTGTTTATCACTACCATCATGCCATAGTAAATGTGTGCTGAGTGCAGAGTTACCGATTGTCAGCCCCAAATATGTAGCAAGTGACAATGATGCTCGCGTGGGGTATGCAGATCGCCCAAGCAATTTTGGAAAACTCTAACATGCATAGAATTACATTACGTAAGTGAAACAAAATAAAATGTATTTCTAAGATCTTCATTCAAAGAAGTTTGCATGCATTAAAATCTACGAGAACTAACAACACGAGAAACATACCTTGATGTATCCAAATAACCCGTGCGAATGTTTTAATGAAAAAATAGTATGTATTTCGCGAGTTGAAATCTTGAAGTTTATTCTCTTTATCGTAAATTGCCTTGGGATTCATGAAAATACAATGAAATAGAAGGGAAGTGACAAAGTACAATAAGTTTGAAATTTTTTTTTATATCGGGAGCTATGAAATTATTACAATTAACATTCCCTCACTCACCTCCGTTGGCCTCCGTCCCACCCACTCATTATGACGTTCTGTTTTTTATTAAAATCATTAATACTATTTTGTTACTTATGTGGTTATATTAAAATTTACTACACTATGGAAAGAAACAATAAATAATTACAAATCATATTTGAAGCTTCTATTATGTTTCCGTCACCCGCACGGCCATTCGTTTTTTAGTTTTCTACATCTAATACTTACGTTTTTGCACAGTAACGAGAGAAAAGCATAAATACAACATTTGAAGTATTAAACTTTCTTATATTACAGAAAAATATAATTTTGTTGAAGTATTCAAGAACACCGTTTCATACGGCAGTATTCGCATGTTGGATTCTGTCTGACAGAACGATTTTACTTCAGGGTGTGGCAACACAGTGCATAACAGAGATAAAAAGTTTATTGATATCTTCTTTAGACACCGTCAGAGGTATAGCATTGTTTATGTTCGTGGAAGGCTCAAATTCCTTTTTCAATTACGAAAGAAACTTCTATTTGACTCTATCCAACGGCGCGAGTGACAATGTTAACAAATAGTATCGTAATAATTTGTTTTCCTCAATTCGTGAGTGGTTAGCTTTCTGACTCCCTTTAATCCTCAGAGCGCGACTTCGACTCCGGATCACGTAAATGAATTGCCACGGCTCAGGTTTATGGAAGAGTGTAAAATCTACAATGGTCATGACCTACTTGCGGCATGTAATATAACCCTAGCCCAGAAGCTCGGAAAAATTATATCCAACAAGTCCCGTTCTAATCGGATTCCATTTTCAGTTAGGTAGTAGGGAACAAATCTGTAGCTCGTTTATCGATAGAATTTAATATTAGACCGGTATTATTCTGGACCGAATATTTCTAGTTTTTAATTTTTTCTAACCAAGCATCATGGTATTTTCCTATGGAATTGTCGGGTTTACTGTAATGAAAAATTTCAAAGGTATTTTTTCATGGCTTGTGCCGCGAAGTAATTTTGAAAACGATCCAGGTATGTCATAGTGTTGGTCTTTAGTACTTCGTCGTGTTCACAAACATTCATAATTTAACTGGTTATAATCAAAGCGTGGGATAGGGATATTTGAGTCCAAAAAAGTGCGTAGATTACTCTTCTCCTCGTATGTCAGATACAATTTTGTAGTTTTTTTAGGAAATAAATATTCGTAAGATTAAATTAAAATGCCTCAGGAAATGGATGAGTATTTCTGAGAGAGTTGTGGAAATGGGAGACAAAATTTAGCGCTGAAAGCATTAGGGTGCCAAATTAAAACTTCCCAGAAATTGCAGCTCATGACGAGGATGGGTCGTAGATTAATCTGCAAAAGCTCGGGCATCACAAACAAACAACAACGTTTCATTGCTCAGAATTAATTAGATATATACAGTGTAAAATAATTCACAACAAAATACGTTTTATTTACTTTGAAAGACCCAGTCACGTTTTGTACCATAACCAATACGACCTTAGGCAAGACCATTACACAATTCGACGCGCTACAAGACTAAATGTTTTATTTTTTGATTACATGATTGCATGAAGTTCCGAGGCTTTGCGTGGCTCTAAGGAAGGGAGCTAACCTGACCTGAAACGCTCCTCCTTTCTCCTTGCTTGGGACCAGCAATGGCAGCTACTGAGGTACTCGATCCCCCCAGTGATCACTGCAGGAGGAGTAAGAGTATTTATTTATTTATTTATTTATTTATTTTACGTAAAAAAACAGTTAAAAACTGCGTATGACGTGCTATGGGGAAAAGTGAATCGTGTGCACATTTTCAAAATTCTGTGATCCCTACACTAAGTCATATACTACTTAAATTTTGAATTTTGAAAGGGAGAAAAAAAAACTCCCATGTAATAAAATCTACTTTCAAGGATAAATAAGCAATAATTTTTGAATTTTGAAAGGGAGAAAAAAACAAACGAAAAAAAACTCCCATGTAATAAAATCTATTTTCAAGGATAAATAAGCAATAAATTTTGGCTCTTATTACTTCCTGCCGTTCATTTGCAAGAATTCTGAAACCGAACTACAGTTGAAATAGAATGTGCGGGTAAAATACGCCCGAGTCTTAAGACTTTCAACACTATAATGGATAGACTAATTGACAGCGTAAGAACAATGGAATGATACAGATAAACAGTCTGCTTTGCAGATGACACAATGCTTATAACAGATTGAAGATAATCTGCAGATACTGTTGTATAAATTCATAATGACATTTAAATTATTTAACATGATAGTTTCAACATAAAAATCAATGTATGGTAATATTCAAGGAGCCTGTAAGATGTAAGTTCTAAATAGAAGGGAAAGCCATCGATCAAGTGATGAAGTTCTAATACATGGGAGTGGACATCTCCAAAGATCGCCATACATGCAAAAACGTGAGGAAGCAGGCTATGAAAGGTGCTCGCATATCAGGATATTACGAGATGTAACTTTGAAAAAGCGTAGAAAATAAAGTTAAAATTTATGAGACAATGGTAAAACCAATTTTGACATAATGGAGCTGAAACCCGAGCTGTTACGAAGAAAACAAAACAACTATACCGATCACTAGAAATCCACTACCATCGATAGTAGGAAAGATCAGGAGTGACAGGATAAGAAATCAGGATGTTAGAAAACAGTGCAAAATAGCTGATATTACCAAATTTGTGAAAATGAAAAAAGAATGGAATAACCATATCGCAGGAATTAGCTATCGTAGACTGGTGAAGATAGCCAGGGATATGATACCATTAGGAAGGAGAAACCCTGAAAGGCCGAAGAAAATTTGGAGAGATCTGCAGTCAATATCTAATGAATTCTTGGGATGAAGCGTGAAGGAAAACAGATGTACAACCTACACAAAAAAAAGAAAAATTACATTATATTGTATATACTTCCTTTAGAATAAACTTCAACATTTCAACTCACGTACTCCATTATATTTTTTCATTCCTTATTCAACAAATCAATTGATTTATTCACAATAGTAGATTTCAAGTATTGTACAGTGAAACTATAATGCCGTCACGAGAAAATAGAGATTTACACAGAAGGCCAAGAAAATCTCATTTGTCAGTGCTCTAGTAAGTCTCCGCTATAGTTTCTAAAGAAACCGTTTTCCCAAATGTCTCTTGGCTATCCGGGACAAGCCGCGTCGATCTGCTCGTAGCTGACGTTTCGGCCAACATATTGTGGACTTCCTCAGAGCGTACTGCTGAGGCAGTACTGTTGGCCGAAACGTCAGCTACGAGCAGATCGACGCGGCTTGTCCCGGATAGCCAAGAGACATACTCCGGCCGCGGAAGCCTACGTAATCATACGTTTTACCAAATATTTAAGTTAAAATATGCAATTTATAGAAGATTTTGTCTACTTTAATTGTGCTGTTACCATTCTTTTCAATAAAATGTATAGTTTTTTTTAATAAATGCGAAACAATAAACAGTGAATTTGTTTACAATTTTATCTATGAGACTGACATTTCTCGAAAATAAAACATTCGAATCTCATGAAATGTACAGAACCAGTGAGAAAAAATTCAAGAAATTTTTCCTGAGTTGAATATCAGTTGACTAGACTTGCTGGGCAATCTCCTTTAGCCTCTCTTTTACGTCTTCTCACATCGAGAAAACAGCTCAGTAATTTCTTTCTCCCTGCTTACAAGTAAATTATGCCAATAAGTTATCTCCAATAATACTGTCAATTATTTCATGAGTGAATTTTATCTTCTCATGCATTTTAGTTTTACAGTCGCATGTAAAATAAATTTTTATGTGAAATTATATTAACTGCAACGTTTTTGTGGGGCATAAAAGTAAATGCAAGGATCGAATTCAATGGTAAATTGTACAATGTGAATGACATAATTACTTTGCCATAGATATGTCAATTCATGGATATTAAGTCAATTCAGTAATATATAATGCTCACAAACCCATACTTAATGTGCACTAATGATGCTACCCGTCATTAACAACGGACTGAAATTCTGAACCGTCTATGAAACCTCTAATAGGAGTAAAAGCTTCGCGGTAATGAACGGAAATACATTTTCGTTTATGAGAGCTCATTATTGGCTATTTGTAAGTCTTTGTTGTACTGATAATGAATATGGCGAGACAAATTGCCTCTCATCTAATAAATTGTAAAAATGTGAACACTGCTTTTGGAATTTTCGCCAAAAACAACTTCTGTAACAGTTAATTTCTTTGATCACTATTTATTCCGTCTTGCTTAAGAGGTTTCTTTCATAATTTCGTTAAACACTAACAACAGCTGATATTGATAGATTTTGTTAATGCCTAAAGATTTCATCACCTGTGTTTTTATACAATAGGGTAAGGTATACGCCCATTTTTTGTATTTAAACTAGTAGTGCCACAACAGAGTACTTCAGACATCTTTTTAAAATCTCTTAACCTAATGAAGCGCAGGAGGTGATGTTCTACATTTTCGATCTACAATTGCGTTTTACATAGCACAAATTCGTAGTTAAGAACAGGATCTTCTTACATTGACTGGACATTCCACCCTCAGAGCACTAATATCTTTTCTATAGATAAAACACTGGATTCAGCAATGGTAAGTAAATTGCGCATTCAACATCTAGTAGTTCAATTGTCTAAAGACAAACGAAAAATAAAATCCTATAATTTAACAAAATTGTTAGCTTAATGGGTTTAATATTCTTATAATATTCATAATAACTTTTATTTGCAATTGCCAATTGGTCTATAAAAAACATATGAACGAAATATCGTAGAATTAATTTTCTCAGTAAATATCGTATATGAAATTATTTTGTGGCGTATTATGTCGTCATATCTCACTCGCAAAAAAATGCATATTTTCTCGATTAATTTTTTGATTTAACAGTTTTATTTTAATATATTAAGCGCGACATAGTCTACCTAAATATCATTCGTGGTTTGGAAATTTCCAATAAATCAACTCCCGCTACGTGACTCTTTGATTTATCGGTTATTTCCAAACCGCACTTGATATTACTACGTAAACTTTTAAGCTTTCGGAAAACTAATCAAAATATCATCTTAAAGTTTTGTGATCACAATTGCATTTGCAAAATACACTTCTGATGTAAAAATTTACACTAGAGTTGTTCCAAGAAAATTATATATTAAGAACGTTTTTTGGAAAATCAAAAGTTTAAAAGAGAATTGTACTTAGCTTGTAATTTAGGGCATTGTGTTCCGTTTGTGTAGGTAGGAATAGCAGTCGTAGAGATTAGGGGATTTTCTCAGAGTGAACACAAACTATCACAGAAATTTTGCGAGATGGGATATTTTGGAAACGACTGAAATCAGAGAAAGAAAAAGGAAGAACTTCGGCTTATCATAAAGTGAAAATGGTAATGTGAGTCAACTGAGACGTCAAAATTATAATAAGTTTAGTTGAATTGTGAAAAATGTTAGTTTGTTTAGGTGCTGAAAGATTATTTGCATACAATTTATTGTAAATAGATGTAGAGTTTAGGATAATTTCAATGTTTATATGATTAAATGATGTTTAAATGATAAAACATTAACATTATCTAAAGTTTTAAAGGGTCAACATTTCGAAAAAAAACATTACATTCATAAAGAAATAATAACAATTGGATCACATATTCAATAATCAAGCAAGATATTTGTAAATATTGTCCATTATTGATTTTTTGGGGTAAGATTGATACTGTCGTACAAAATTTGCACATGTATTTTTTTCTTTGCTTTCTTTTGCAGAATATTAAACTATTTGAAGAATTTTAATTTCCTAATTCTCAAGACCTGTCTCTGAAATTCTATACATTTCTTAGATTTTATCGGTGGATGAGGTCCAGCAACAAAGATCATGCTTAGCTGCTGAATTCTTTCAAATGCAGTAAACATCTGAGCTGTATTATGAGTTCCATCCAGTAAGTACCACCCAGGTGACAAGTTTTTTTTTCCAGAAGCCGGGGTAGGTTATTGACAAGATAGTTGAGAGAGTAGACAAATGGGGAAAGATCGCACCACAGACCTCACTACTCAGGAGTGGGACAGCATACTGACAGAAACAGGAATACATTCTTCTATTGTAGTTACTATTGTATTTATGTTACTATTCTATTGTACTAAACACGTGAAATTCTTTTTATGTATTCGGCAGATCCGAAAGTGAATCCAAATGTTTGTGACATTCGTCCGTTTGAACGATCAGAATTAATTGGTTCATTATCGCGTACTTGAAAGGGCAGTAGAATTGTTCTCATTTAGAGAACGGTTCATTTGTAATTCGTAGTTTGAGATGAAACCCGCCAGAGTCAGCCGGAAATTTTTTATCACTTGTCTCAGTAAAGGTGTATTACGAAAGTGAAAATTACACCATAGATATGTGATAAAAAATTATTGTATTTTCTATATGTTGTAGTAATATTGTAACCTGCGTATATCCATCTTTCCGTACATTCACGATTCGATCTTTTCCTGTCCACAATTTGGGGCAGTTGAAGTGTAATTTGACGCGACTTGGTCTACTGATAGAGAACTGACCATTTTAATGTACTAAGTATAGTTTTTATTGGAAATAGCTTTTGCTTCACGAAGAATTAAACGAGTTTTACAAACGTTTTTTATTATAACGTGGGGAATCTGTCAATATTTTATGGTGAGAAATGCCAGAAGATACAACATTATGACCAGACTGAGGTGCACATTGCAAATTCTGAAGTAACTAGCGGTGCTACAACTGCATCACTTTCCCATCTCACTAACAGGCACGTAAAGATTTTAATTTTGTCCATATGATTACTTTTCAGCTGTCACTTTTAAAACTTCTTACCAACCCTAGCGCATTAGACGCGAAAATGTAACTTATTATATCAACAAAAAATCCAACTATCCAAAACACAGTTCTACACATTCAGAATCACCGTACAGCAATGAGAAGTTATTTTGAAAATCGCAATCGGACGTGTTACGGCGTTATGATTGTTGCAATACATCCTGATAACTCTTGAAATATTCTAACAAATGAAGTGCGGGAAAGTCGAACCTGAAATTTCTAAAATTTGTATAATTACGCTTAACTCTTCATATTTTTCAAATTTGGAAAATTACCTTTTTAAAGAACTGACGAAAATGAAACCTATACCATTCTTTTAGGCGTTCCTTGGGAAACATTAAAGGGAAAACGGACACGGGAAAATTTAAAGGACAAAAGGACACGGGAAAAATTAAAGAAAAAATAACTCCTTTCATAATTTGCATTATTTTCAACCAGAAATTACATGAAAACTACTCCTTTCTTTAAAAAATGTATTCGACATTTTTAAAGACCTGATTGTTGAGAACAGATTTTGTCTGCGGCAAAAATTTTTATTTTCAATTTTATACTTATGAAATGTTAATTTTTTGCAATTTGTGATTTTTTTGAAAATACGGAGAGTTCGCAGAAAACGAACAAGCGCCGAATCTTTTATCGTCCCTTGTTAAATACAAGGATAAAATTTTAAGAAAAAATCGGAGATGTTTTTGATAAAATCATGTTTTATAAATTACGTAAGTTTGAGAAATTTCGCGAATTATAACTGCTGTGTATCACAACATTTGTGCCCACGAGGTTCGATGAGGTGGGCACACTGCATCGGACAGTATAGTTGCGGCCCACTGTGGCCGCTGCAGGGGTGCGCTGGGGGGCGCGGCCAGAGAAGTATTGAGCAGTACGCGAAGACGCCACCAGGAGCAGAGCAAGCGGCGGCGCTTTTCCGTGGGCAACAGACCGCGTCGGCAAGGCGGTCACCGGAGGGGCATTTCCCCTCGATTCCCCGCCACGGAGGCGGGAAGTGAGATACTCGCTCCGATGCCTCGGGGCGTACATATAGGGCCCCGTCCGGGGCGGTAGACAGTGACATTTCGGAAGCAGTAATAGAGATCCTAGTGACAGTAGTGAGTTCTGGTTGAAGTGCGTGTGCTACGGTGTGTGATTCTTCTGGCGGACTGAAACTTGGCTTCGCATAGGTACATCTTCTGGAACTTTGGTTGTGACCTGGCTTGTATTTTGGATTGGATTTGGATTGTGGCTTGACTGTAATAAACTGATTGCAAAAGAACTGTTGTTGTTTTTCCTTGTATATTGCAAAGATTCATTTTTTATCCAAAAAATTGCGGACTTTCTTAGACTTGTGGGCCGGGGCATTGTCATGAAGAAATTACCAAAAGCATTGTTCTCAATACTCAGTCCGCACTCGACTAATCTTCACTAAAATCTGTTTAAGATATTGAAATAATATTCCGAGTTTACTGTTTGACCTTCGAACACAAACTCTCTGTGAATGGTTTCCCTTGTAAAACGGTTTGCATAAACAACAGTCAGCTGTCAGCAATGACTTCACAGATTTCTGCATGCGAACTTTCGTCGTTTTTTTTTTTTCGGGCCATTCCGTACTTTGTCACTTTGTAAGTGATTCATATTGGAAGCACCATGTCTCGTCACCAGTCACAGTTTCTTATAAAATATGGGTACCTTTCAACAGTTTGTCACGTCTTTGCATACCCAATCGGAAACAGAACTCTTAGTTGGCTCGTTGCTCCACCGCCATTTTCCGACGAGCCTCAGTACAGGGCTCTTCTTTTCGCGTTGTGGCGCCCGACTTATTGCAAATGATACTGAAAAATTAAGAGCGGAAATAGTAGAAATTACAAGATTTATAACGATATCATTCGAAAACCTATATTGCGTCGGTATAAATTTAAAAACAAACCGTCGCATCAGAACTCTGTCAGACTGTGTATCCACATTGTGGCAAGATTTATCCACTTTTTGTTACCACAGCCCGGCAATAAGACTTTTTGAGTCGAAAATTCGCCGTTTTTTCCCGCTTCATTAAAATAATTTCACGCACTCCATAAGCAGAAGCGAGAAAGTAAAAATGGCGTTAGAGATGGCCAAAGAACTAAAAAAGCCTGATACACGAAAATCAGAAGTATGATTGATTATTTCCGTTGAAAAGCAACAGAGAAGCAAAATCTTCCCAACCCTTACTACAGGAGTTTAAAATTAACATCGAAAATATTACTAACCAAATACTAAAACATTTTATGTCACGGTTCCACCATAGTGGCACTCGTCTTACTTGAGATATTTGCGGAACAATGGCTAGGTCGTGAAGGTTAACGTTACCGACGACATTGGGCAGGTATTGAAGGTATTCCAGGCTTATTTAAGCTACGAGGCAGACTTGGGTATCAAAGAGCCAATCAGCGTTTTGCCAATCAGACCACCCCTCCCATATCCTTCCACCCCTCCCAGACCCCTACTCCCGACCAGATCTCCCATATTTTAGACGAAATAAAAATTTCCATTGTGTTTGATATCGGTTTTTCCAAAGACCTGCTATTGTGCACCTCACGTCTGAAAGTATTAGCATTTCATATGAAGTATAAATTAGAATGTACGAGTACATGCATAAATTACAAATCATTTAATGAGCTGACACAGTTCATTTATTTTATACATTTCCACCTTACTAATCGCTAATGACATCGTCCATATATGAAAACAAAGTCATCTGCACTTCCTGTATGAGAATAGGCCGGGCGTGATGGGAGAGGAGTGTGATTTATGAGTGGTTGCTTCCAATCGAATTGTCACAAAATGCGAAATTCATTTTATATCGCAGCGTCAGATGCCCTTGTTTCGCTGCACGCGCTTCGTTTTCGCAGAATAAACTGCGGGAAATACCAAACCAGCTTTATGGCTTTCATTTGATGTTGGTATTGATACACTGCTTCTATCTGGTTAATAATTAATTTTCGAACACAATGTATCAAAATTAAAGAGCACACAAAACAAGAGTGAAATTTCATAATACATAATAGTAACTTGAAATTTACATAATATATATGAATAAATATTTCATACATTTTATACAATTAAATAACTATAATGGTGTAAATATTATCAAGATGAACAAAAAGAATATAATCAAGTCAACAAAATAATAAAATCATATAATAAATTAATATAATCAAATAACTTGTTTCAATATTAAAACAAGTTATTTCAATAATTAAAATTATACGAAATACAATTGACAGGTTAGGTATTAAATAATTCCACTGATTGTCTTAAAATATAAGATACTGAAAAATAACAGAATTTATTAACAATCAACATAACTAGTATACAATTTAACAATTCGTTTACCATATATAGATAATCGCCAAGGATTGACTAATATTTATGTCAAGCAAATGTTTCATGAATGCGAACTATTGTTTTCATCAAACATGAATGTAAAATATTGTCTATTCGTCAACAGTTATTGACGTATTACACAAACAATATAATATCGTAAGTCGTATTAATGAAAATAGATTCATATGCTAAAATGCTCGAATATTATGAATTACATCGAGAACACATTCTTCTAATATTACCATATTTTTTAAATAAACTAACGGCTGATTTTGCATTCAATGGACGCATTTTTAAAAGGTATCACCCGAAAGCGAAGTGGACAACTTTGTCCTACCGCAGCAGCTCCGGAAGACGTAGGGACTGTGCAATTAAAAGGCAAACTGATATTGCGAAGAGTTTACCCAATTACACGCTCGTAATTTCGTCCGAAATATTAACAACCAGTAATGAGAAATTCTGGATATATCCTCTTTGTCATTCATTTGTGGTGTGCAAAATATTTATAACACCACACATCATTGCTTTAGAGACTTTAAAGGTTTACCAAGATCCCTTCTAAATTCGCTTTATCGGTTTCATTATTCGCTGAAACAAAACTCATTTGAAACAAAATCTTTCATTTTATTTGGGTCAGTAACAAATAATGTACGAGCAACTTGAGCTATTACTGCTGGCAACTACGCCTACTTTCATATGAGGAGTATCTTACTCCACGCCACGTAGCCCCCAAATTCCGAGCGACGTACCCTACAGGAGGAAAGCATGGGACCCCTCTCCTCGTCTTCATAAAGATAAGTCTGGATAAGCCCCAAAACATTTCGTCCGAAATATTAACAACCAGTAATTAGAAATTCTGGATATATCCTCTTTGCATTCATTTGTGGTGTGCAAAATATTTATAACACCACACATCATTGCTTTAGAGACTTCAAAGGTTTACGAATATCCCTTCTAAATTCGCTTTATCGGTTTCATTATTCGCTGAAACAAAACTCATTTGTCCCGCGTTTTGTCCAGCAAGAAATGTCATTAACACCAGTGTACATTTTTACTTTTTCATCTCCATAGAATTGAGAAATATTTATATGACAGCCAAAAACTAAGTAATTGTGAATGAAATTTTGACCACTTGAATAAAATTCGTAAATAAGCTTTCCTCAAAAGCTGTCCCCTTTCATTATTTTTATTTTTTACGTCAAGGGAGCAATATGTCATCGGCTTGTTTGTTAGATCCCTCCGGGATTTCAATATTTGCTTATATTAAATTTTCTTTTGAAGTGTCGGGAATGTACTTGGAATGGTAACGGCCATGTAGTCTAATGCAGGGGGTGCTGCTCGTATACAAGAATTTGGGCGAGACTGCCCACTGGCCATTATGGCCCGTTGTAGTCGCCCTCGCCTTTCACAAAACCAATTGGTCGACCCGATCACTTCCTCTCCATTCGCTCACATGTGTCGGGTTGACTCGACAATCAAGAATAAGGCTCACTTCAGCAGCTCTTACTAGTAGATACGTTCTTTGGATCCCACCGCGAACTTTGTTTTCTGTTCAGAAGCCCTACTTTTGATATATAACTATCATGACCCCAGTTTTGGTATGTAACTATCGTGACAACTACCAATAGTGAGTAATATAGTGTGCTATAGTACATTACGAAACGATGATGTAATGATGGGTATTAATACACGAGTCTCATAAACTTCACACGAGTGCGTTAATACCTATTACATCGAATTTCATACGGTACTTTTTCTACGACTTTTGTTAGATAAACTTTTAGATTGAATCGTTTCATGGGAGTTCACGTGCAGGATTAGCTAAGGCCACCTAGCGGACAGCTACCCTACATGCCGCAGGTGGCTTTGGTTTACCAGTGCGAGAGAATACAACAGTTGCTCTTACAATAATTCCGAGGACACCACTTTCGCTTTCTCTCTTATTTCTGATGATGCCAACTCCTTCTCTGATTCACAAGACATTTCAAACTAAGGAATTGGCCGGTTTTAAAGGAAAAACACACAGCAGCAACACACAATAACTTGTGTTCTGATCTTAACGTCCGTCAAATGTTCCCTCTACCACTACCACTGCACTGGTAAAAAAGAATCAAAGTGACATTACGATCCATTTTATTTCATATAATATTCCACATACAAATTACTACTAATAAAAGAAATTAAAACTGATAAACATAATATAATTTTAAATGCAATTGTAATATACACAATCGAACAAAACATTCACTAGAACGATTCTCAAAGATTAATGAAATCTCAATACTTACTTTGTAAGCTTCTCTGCGATTGGTCAAGAACCTGTATCATAATGAAATCTGTATCGTAATGAGTATTATTATGCAACGGGTTGGAGCCATCAAATAACAGAATTATACAATGGGAGTAGAAAAAATGATTAAAGGTCCAACAATATGCTACATTTCTACTAACAATGCATTCCATTCCGAGAATAAAACACCCAGACGAAAATAACCATCACTATGCATTAATGTGACACATTTTATATCATGTGTCTAATGGAGCCTGACAATCGTCAAACCGGTAGCGGTAGCTCAGTGCATCAACTGATGTCTCTGCAGCGCCTCTAATCGGGAGGTCCTAGGTTCGAGTCCTGACGGCGGCAGGATTTTCGACACCAGCGTTTCAGCTAGGTCGAATTGAGCTGCTGTCTGGAGGAGAATTCTAGCGGCCGGCTGCTCTGATCGGTAGTTTTCCGTGGTTTCTCCGATCAACACCAGGCGAATGCCGGAGCAGTACCCTACCAAACAGGCCACGGACCGATCGCGATCTTTCCTTCCTCTTCCTTGTCCTATCCTCTCCCCTTACACACACACTTACACTAACATGCGCTATACTACCACATATTCCGGGTGACCGGTCGGGAACTTAGAGCTTGTCCCGACTGGGGCGGTGCCCCGCTGGTGGGAGAGTCCTGGTTAGGGGGAAGCCCCACTAGCCGACGGTAGGTCGGCGCCGGATCTCACCATCCAGCGGGGGAAGATCACCGCCATCTCCCGAGAAAAAAACATGCACTACACTAACGGGACTAACGACCAAAGTAGTTGACGCGCCCGAAAACACCAATAAATCAATCAAACAATCGTCAAAAATCGACTTCAACGTTACCTGGCACGTGCGGGCGTACGAGAAACCAGCAGTTTTTCGCTTGAAATTCCGGCAATCGGGCCAAAGAGCAGCTCGTGTTGCAGAGAGCGCGGGGCGGCCGAGGACGCGCCGCAAGCCGATGCAACCCACGCACGCGCCTAATTGAAAGTCGATGCCCGCGAGGTCGCGCCCACTGCAGCCTCGAGGTGGCCCCCGTCATTACGCCCACCCCACGGCACCCACTCACGTGCGCACAGGCGTAAACAATGTTACACCCTTTGTCATTCCAAAGAAAAATAGCCAAACTTATACGAAATATTATGTTTCCTTCAAATCGTGTATAGTTAACTTCACAATAAATTTCGATCACAAATTATCAATTTCACACATTTTTCGAAGGTTTACATTAGGTCAAAACTATCGTCTGCCTCGAATCTGATCAAGTGTTCCAAAATACATTTTTCGTTCTTCATAAATGAAAACTTTATTTATATTATCGGTTTTCAAAATTATTTTCAATTACATAATTAAAGTTAGTGATAGCACTTTTATTAAATTATCGGTAACTATTTACCCGTCAATTAAATCTTGCCTCTTCATTATGTAGTATTATATTTACCTCCCAATTGTAAAGCAATACAACAGGTAGCAATTAAATATTAAAAAAAAGAAATACATCAAATTCTTAATTGCATAATTAATTCGAAATTACTCCAATCTCCGTTCATTTTCTTCTCTTATTCTCTAGCTTCTATCCTCAAATACTTGTACAACAGATTCCTTCAATTGTACATTTCGAAATTGGTTAGCAAAATCGTACCTGTAATTGTAGAAAACGAAATCTTTATGTAAGTTATTTGACCCACCCTAATTGACCTTCACTCAATGTATCTTTTCATATGTTAATTAAATAACTCGTGTGTTAATTAAAATAGCAAAACTGATGTAAATCTTCAACAAATAGTAATCGTATTCAGCTGCTGAATGCCTTCTGGCCAAACATGAATATTTTTAAAAAAACCTTACAAATGGTGTTATTGAATATGAGCGAGCTTTGAACCAGCAATATTGTTATGTTCTGCCTGAAGGAAGGGGCATTAAAATTCTGAAACAACAATATGAAAAACGTAATTTAAAAAATATTAACAACTAGCTGAATGTAGCGTCGCGGACGTTGTAAACTGCTTTAAAAGAATTTCTATGTGATGAAAATTTCTAAGCAGAGCTTTGTTTGCAGAGCTTTGTTCAAATAAGCTCTTACAGTATCTGCAATTACACTCGCCAATGAAACGTAATAGTTGATAATGTTATACTACCGTTCAAAAATTCACAACACCTTGTGTGTTACCTCCACAACGCCTTGTGTGTTACCTCCACACGGGATATGAACTGCAATTTTAACACGGGATATAAAATGGAATATTGCAATTTCAAAATTGTAATCGCCGTAAAAATATACTTGCAGGTATGGATGATGCAAACAGCTAGCATTTTAGTTCCGCCACATTTCTTACGATTTTTTGCTTGTTTTCACTAAAATTCACATAGAAATTCACATGTAAGCTGTTTTTCAGCGATATTCTCTAAACCTAATATAAGATCATTGTCAATTAGTTTTGAAAATTCTGTCGCAAAATTTTCTACCACTACATTTGATTCTTCCCAAGATTTGCTTAACACTTCCATATTGTTGTCCCCTCATTTTTGAGGAGTTTAAATCTCCAGAAACTCTGTCTGAATTGTGTTCACTTATTCTGATTTGAGTTCACTTCTACATCTGCAGTTCCTCTATTAATCGTTTTGTAGGCTAATCTATCTAAACATTAAAAGTTGACTATTGCGATTGTTTATGTGAATAAGTTTTTATTTTAGTTTAATAAGAATAAGTTGTTAGTAACAATCATTTGAAAATCGGTATTTGCACGCTTAAGAATGTAAATGTGAAAAGTCACACACGAATGCGTTTTCATTCTATAGCATTACAGTTGCGTATTGACTTTAAGTACTGCAAATTTAATAATTTTCAAGATGATAATGTACGTAGGCATTTGCAAATTTATTATTAAAATATGGTAATATGGATGAAACACTTCACTTCTTATGAATAATTTCAACGCAGCACCACAAATTGACAGTTCTGCCACGTGATGCATTCAGTGTTGCACATAGAGTTGGCTATAATCAGTGTTGCCACCCTCGTGGAAGAAACTCGTGGCGCTGAGGGGTGAAAATTACCCCTGTGTACTGGGATTTAATCAACACCTAGATCATCAAGGTGGCACTGGTTTAATTCCCGGTCGATCCACTACCATCGCAGCGCTAAAACGAGCAAAAACACGTTTTCGTAAATTCCTTAGAATTTTTTGAGTGAATATGGAAAAAATTATTAGTTCCCTCCAGAAGAGGAAGACGCGCTGAATAATACCAAATATGTCTCGATTAGTGGACGAGAAGTTGTCGCTCTGGCGTGACGGACGAACGGACGGATCTGGTAGTTACTCAAAGATTGAATAGGGATTAGAGAAGTGGTTAGACAAAAGAAAAGAGTTGAAGAAATATGGAATTGATCGTGTAAATCCCCGTACAAATGAGAAGTACGTGCACAAGCATAAACACAGTGCTACGCCGCCATACAAATCAATCGGCTTGTTTATAGTTATTTATATTGTGACATACCGATATGTCACATGAATATAAACTAACATTTATTTGAAGACAATATGGTGGAATATGCATTAAGAAGTTTAGACGATCGAAAGGTTAGCTACATCAAAATATAACGAACGCATGGATTGGCTGGGTGAGAGAAGGACGGTCAAATGTTATGAAAAAAAAGAAGGGAGTTTAATAGGAAGCTTCGAGGGGTGAATCATGCAAGAAGAATTCATTCTGACCGGCATCGCGTGTCTGAACGGATCGTGGGTCGTGAGAGGGAGCGAGGTAGTGCAGATAGTCAGAGTCGGGTTATCAGATTGTGAAATTTGAAGGACAGCAAATAATATTGCAGATATTGCATGTGAAAGTAATATTGATGCATAAATTGGGACTTCGTCGGGAGTGGTAATCGAGTTATAGGTTTCGGGACTATGTCATAGGACGTAATCAGGACTGATAATTTTGATAGTTTGACACCATCTTGGATAGGAGCAGAAGAGGATTTCTTGGAACTTTGGACTACGGCAAGCTCGCAAGATATTTCGACTGAGAAGTCTTCGAGGGACATCAACGAAGAATAGATAAGTTAACCGCGGTATAAAATTCTAAATTCAAAGATATCTTGATCAAAGGCCTAACATTAAAATCATGTATTAAATTCACTATATTGTTTGCAAAAAGGTAACAATAAACTTTGTTAAATTTTGTTCTTTAGAAAAGAAAGTGATCTTTCATTTAGTCAATCCAAACAGTAATGAACTAGGAATTAGAATCATTCTAATTTCAGATTCCCAGCAGCGCTGTATAGTCTGCGGATCCTATAATCCATTATAAAGGTAATAAGGATTATATATATCGTGACCCATTGACCCAGCAAGCCGGACGCTAAGATCTTTGCGAGATATTAAAGTAGAGAGAAAATTTGTATATCTCAAAATGGCGCGCCAACGTGATGCATAATTTGTTATAATTTATAACAATTGGTGACACGGATAAAATTAGTCTTATAAATTATAATAAAGTGATCCAAAGGGAATCTGAAATTTATGGATTGACATTTGAAATTAATTGTTAATTATAAGAAAGAGCCAAGACCATTTCATTGGTGTGATTTTAAAATAATTTAACAGAGAGATTTTAATTTGTATTAGAATTCAAAATGGATACTAGGAGCAAAAAATTGCGTATGGAGAATGTTAATGTAGATGATATGGCGTCTGCTAATACTAATCCCGAGGGAGAAATCTCGCGTGAAATTATTGAGATTGAACCACAAGAAAAGGAAATAATGGCTGCACCGTTAGGAAATATGGACCCTAATAATTTAATTCTTAAAATGTTAGCAGAAATGAACGCAAAACTTGAGCATAATAATACTAAATTAGAGGGAATTACTTCAGATATGAATACTAAATTAGAGGGAATTACTTCAGATATGAATACTAAATTAGAGGGAATTACTTCAGATATTAATACTAAATTAGAAAAAAATAACGCTAAATTGGAAGGAATGACATCGAAAATGTCATTAGAATTGAAGAATTTTCGTCAGGAAATACACGAGGAAATAGTGCAATTACGGGTGGATACATCGGCTGAATTCAATATTATTCATTGTAAAATTGAGTCTTTTAATAATCAAGTCGACCAAATGCAGAGGGAATTAAAAGAATTTGGCGACAAAATTAATTCCAAAGTTAATAATTTACAGGAGAGCATTGTGACATTGGGACATTTACAGGACCAACAATGCGAAAAGTTGACAATCGTCGAATCGCGTGTAGATGATTTAAACGCAATGTCGCTTCAACATGGCGAAAAAATTGAAAACATAGAAGCTAAATTAGTTTATTTGGATAGTAAATTAGAAAAACGAATACAGGAGGGACTTAGAAACATTAAAATGGTGCAAGAATCTGAATCTGGGAAATACATGTCGGACATTAAGGACAAGATTGAACAGTTAGAAAACGAATTCATACGTTCGCAGGGAAATATAGCAATGAATGCATCGGCGCTTGTAATACCAAGCCACCTAAAATTTCATGGTGATATGAAAGAACAACCGTGGTCGTTTATTTCAAAATTAGAGAATTATTTTATGATAAATAATATCCCCGAAAGATTAAAATTGCATATAGTAGAACAAGCCATGTCGTCCAAGGCACATCATTGGTTGACCTCTTTAGTACCGGAACCGACTAATTATAAGGAATGGAAGGATAAATTCTTAAAAAGATATTGGAACGAAAGCCACAAGTTTGATCTAAAATACAAATTAATGAGTGAAAGGTATAAGAAGGGTGGAGCCGAGAATATGTGTGACTTCGCAACACGTAAAATAGCAGCATTCAAGGCATGCGAAGACAGAATGGATAGCAATGAATTAATTAGAATTATTATTCGTCAGTTGCCTGTAAATATCCAAAATTTATTGTGGAACTCCATGCCTATTGATTCTGAGGATCTGGTCGAACGTTTAAGTCGATTCGACCAGACATTGAATAGTGATTATGATCGTAGTAACGGGTATCAATATAATGAAAGCAGGAACGAGAATAACAATGGAACGGGAAAAACAATGAATAATTACAACCGCCAAGGAAATTATAGCTCAGAAAGAAAGGATGACAGGGGAAATAGTACTAAAATGGAAAATAAAAAGACAGGAAACGGGTATCCGCGGAGGTTCAAAGAGGACAATAAACGGGAACATGTGGAAATTAATGCGATTGAACAGGAAAACTCCCAGTGTTCGAAGTAAATGGGCGGGATACTTCGAACGATGATAATGAGGGCGTGATGGTTCTTAAGGAGTTGAATAGCATTGAAGTATCGGCGGAAGATTTATTAAGGGAAGATACGGACGAACGGGCGGAGAATAGCACGTGTTTAATTTTGAAGGGGATATTTCGGAATATACCTGTAGACATTTTAATTGACACAGGTGCTAATGTTTGTGCAGTGTCGGAAAAATTATATGAGCAGTTAAAGAAAAAGGGAAATAAAATTGAGGAGCTACCCACTAGGAGTTTGGATATTCGGACAGCTAATGGAAGGCGCATCGAAACGAGAAGTCGGCAAATTTGGGTGGAAGTGGAAGTCCAAGGGATGACAATTCAGTTTCCGGCAATTGTAGTGAAGAATTTGATTCGTCCGATTATTTTGGGGATTGATGGCCTAAAAATGTATGACGCCAAGGTCGACATAGGTAACAGGAGTATATTGTTACGAGGTGACAAAGGGCAACAACATTGTTTAGGGATCAAAGACCAGGAGGGCGAAGATATGTGTATTTGCGATATTGCGGAACAAATTGAAGAGACCAGGGACCAGATCCACGCGGCAGCAGAGGGCGCGGTCGACGAAAACGGAATAGATGCTAGTGAAGCAATTGAAATGTTAGTCAATGAATATAAAGATATTTTTGGAAGTTCAAGGGAGCCGGTAAAGGGATATCAATTTAAAATTGAATTGATGGATGAGGAACCTTTTAATCTGAAACAATATCCAATCCCCCATGTATATAAAAGCGAAGTACGTAAACAAATAAACACGATGCTTGAGGATGGTATAATAAAAAAATCGATGACACCGTATGTAAGCCCAATAGTGATAGTTCGTAAGAAAGACAATAAGATCAGATTTTGTGTGGATGCTAGGAAACTCAATAGCAAGACCATCGCTCGTCATGAAAAACCGCCGAAATTAGATGAAATGATGTGGAAGGTAAAAGGAGCTCGGATATTCACGGGACTGGATTTTACTGCGTCGTACTGGCAAATTGGACTACACCCAGAATCGCAAAAATTTGTCAGTTTTTCATTTGAAGGCAATACGTATAGTTTTCAGAGGATGGCCTTTGGATTAAAGAATAGTGGCGCAGCTTTAATCAGTTATTTGGACGATGTAATACCGGATGAGCTAAAGGAAACTACTCTCATGTACGTCGACGATATTGTGTTATTCTCTACCAATATGTTTGAACATTTAAAGAAGTTGAAAAAACTATTCGAAATCTTTCGGAAGTATAATTTAAAATTAAATATTGGAAAATGCCAATTCGGGAGGAGGAATATAAAATTTATGGGGCACGTCATATCGGATCAAGGAATGTCGATGCAAGATAAAAAGAAAGAATTGATTAAGAATTTTCCACGACCTCGGAATGTAAGGGAAGTTAGAAGATTGATTGGGGTGTGCAATTATTATTCCCGGTTCTGCAAAGGTTATTCAGAAATTATACACCCAATAATAGAATTGCTAAAGAAGGGGAGGAAATGGGCGTGGGATACAAAATGTCAAGAGGCGTTTAAAAAATTAAAAGAACTATTTGAGAAGACATTTTTGATCAGTTATCCAGATTTCGACAAAAGAATGTATCTACAAGTGGATAGTAGTGGATTTGCCATGGGAGCTGTGTTGTTCCAATACGACGAAAAGAATAAGCAGAGAATAATCGCCCTAGAAAGTCGTGTTTTGACCCTTGGCGAACGACTTTTTACTACCAGTGAACGGGAAGCTTTAGGAATTGTGTGGGCTACGCAGAAATTACGGGCTATATTAATTGGACGACCATTTACCGTCATTACGGACCACAAGGCCCTAATTTTCTTAATGAGAAGTCATTTGAATAACGATAGATTGTTGAGATGGTCACTATGGCTTCAACAATTTGATTTTAACATCCAATATTGTGAAGGCCGTGATAACGTTTTGCCCGATTATTTATCGAGAATCAGGATAAAGGAAAAGGAAGGTAGTGTGGAACCCGATATTAATGCTATCCAGTTAACGGAAATACGACCGAAATGGACGAAGGAGGAATTAGCGAAAATTCAAAGAGAGGATCCTGTGGGGAGGCAAATAATTGAGCATTTTTCGGCGGAAGATAACGACCGACGGCAGGATGATCCGAAATTTTCAATGTGGAAGATGTACGAGGGGGTATTATTACATCGGATTAGGAAACGAGGGACGCAGTATCAAATTTGGATACCAGAAGCGCATAGGCGAGAACTGATTCTATCTACGCATCAACATTTCGGCCACTTTGGATGTAACAAAATCGAAGTAATACTAAGATCAAAATGCTATTGGAAAGGCATGGGGCGACAAATCCGTAAGCAAATCAGTAAGTGTGACGTCTGTCAGAAAACCAAACAGCCCAATAAAAGGTATGAGGGGAGCAGCAAAGCGATAATACCTACGTCAACTAAGGAAATATACGCTGTGGATCTTTATGGACCAATGCCGAAATCCAAATTTGGGAATCAATATTTGTTAGTAATAATGGATGTTTTTTCTAAAATCACAAAATTATATCCCATTAGAAAGGCGAATGCACAGAGTTGCATTACGCAATGCCACAAATTTTTTGAAGAATTCGGTATACCTAAAAAAATTATTAGTGATCTGGGGACGCAATTTACTAGTGGAAAATGGGAACAAGACATGGGAAGAATTGGTATCCAAATATGTTACACGACGGTACGGAATCCTCAAGCTAACCCCAGCGAAAGAATTATGAAGGAGATTTCGCGTTTATTTAGAGTCTACATTTCGGAAAGCCATAACCGATGGATGGAGGCCGTTCCAGTATTGAACTACGTTTTGAATAATGTTCCGCATGGGAGCACGCGAAGCACGCCTATAGAGGTCCACATGGGTAGGAAAGAAAAAAATGATCCGTTTCGAAGGATTAGGATACCACCAGATATAAGTGGGATCCCAGATGATGTGAGAGATACGCGAATAATTTATGACAATTTGAGGGAGGCAGCAGCCAAAAGAAAGCTAAAACAGAAGCAATGCTTTCGAGGCGAGTATAAGGAGGGTGATGAAGTGTTAATTAGAGTACCTCAAGTGTCGTCAGCGGATAAGAAGCTATTTTATAAATTTTTCCCGTTGTATAAAGGTCCGTACCGAATTTGTAAAGTATTAAGCAAGAATGCTGCGATTTTGAATGATGAAAACGGACGACAAATGGGAATATATAACTACAGGAACATGAAGCCGTATATGAGGGACGACACGCATGATTAAATATTCTGGTCATGACAGAGATTTGTAAATAGTTGTAAATATTAGGAGTAATAGTTTTTCTTTTGTTATTGTTTTGTTGTTACGTGTATTTTGTCAGTTTGTGTAGGGAGTTTAATTTAATGTGTATGTGTATTCAATGAAGTTAATGGGGAGCAAATATTAGGCAGATACGGTTATTAGAATACCTGGTGAAATGGTTATTGTTGGCACATTCCGAAAGGAAAATGTAAATAGTTTTAAGGCAGCAAGAAACAAGACCTAGTGCAGTGCAAAGTGTAAAGTGTTAATGTCGTTTAGTGTGAAGAAGCAAGAAGAAAGTGTTCAGTTTTAGTCTTGTCATTTAGTTAGGTTGTAGCAAACCAAATGACGCTTGGAGAGGGGAAGCTGTGACATACCGATATGTCACATGAATATAAACTAACATTTATTTGAAGACAATATGGTGGAATATGCATTAAGAAGTTTAGACGATCGAAAGGTTAGCTACATCAAAATATAACGAACGCATGGATTGGCTGGGTGAGAGAAGGACGGTCAAATGTTATGAAAAAAAAGAAGGGAGTTTAATAGGAAGCTTCGAGGGGTGAATCATGCAAGAAGAATTCATTCTGACCGGCATCGCGTGTCTGAACGGATCGTGGGTCGTGAGAGGGAGCGAGGTAGTGCAGATAGTCAGAGTCGGGTTATCAGATTGTGAAATTTGAAGGACAGCAAATAATATTGCAGATATTGCATGTGAAAGTAATATTGATGCATAAATTGGGACTTCGTCGGGAGTGGTAATCGAGTTATAGGTTTCGGGACTATGTCATAGGACGTAATCAGGACTGATAATTTTGATAGTTTGACACCATCTTGGATAGGAGCAGAAGAGGATTTCTTGGAACTTTGGACTACGGCAAGCTCGCAAGATATTTCGACTGAGAAGTCTTCGAGGGACATCAACGAAGAATAGATAAGTTAACCGCGGTATAAAATTCTAAATTCAAAGATATCTTGATCAAAGGCCTAACATTAAAATCATGTATTAAATTCACTATATTGTTTGCAAAAAGGTAACAATAAACTTTGTTAAATTTTGTTCTTTAGAAAAGAAAGTGATCTTTCATTTAGTCAATCCAAACAGTAATGAACTGAACTAGGAATTAGAATCATTCTAATTTCAGATTCCCAGCAGCGCTGTATAGTCTGCGGATCCTATAATCCATTATAAAGGTAATAAGGATTATATATATCGTGACCCATTGACCCAGCAAGCCGGACGCTAAGATCTTTGCGAGATATTAAAATAGAGAGAAAATTTGTATATCTCAATATATTCTAGTAAGGAAAAAAGAGTTGTCGTTGCATATTTCCAACACGTTAGCAAACGTTTTAATTTTCGTTTACATGACTGTAAATGCCACATGCCTCAAATGGCAACTCTTCACGGAAAAATGAATAATTAAATTATTTTATTTATTACCACTATAAAAAATATAATAATGCCAATAGAGATGCACTTTTCGTTTGTGTGAGATTTTGACTAGACCAACCACAAATCGCGTCATACTTTGTTGTTTGTTTTAATATTCATGTTTCCGAAAGGAACAGTACAATGAAGTGAGGTTTTCTGAACAACTCTTTGTGGGAATAGGTATAATTGAGATATCTGCTTGACAAATGTGAGAGCCCTTGTAAAGGTGAGTCTAAACAAAAGGGCTACTCGCGGCCGCAGGAAATGCGCGAGACCTCGATTGGATGTCCTCAATTATGGGGGCACGACGAGCGCTGCACATGAACGAGGTTGACGCGAGCGGGCGCGGCGGGAGCCAGATCAAGGGTGTGGGCGGGGCTGGAGCGGGGGCGGGGACTGATTGGATATCGGGCGGGGGTTCGAGCGGGGGCCGGTCGGGGAAGGGTCGGAAGGAGGCGGCGTGTGCGGAGCGGGTATGGTGGTGAAGAGCGGGGGTAAGCAGGGAAGGGCGGAGAAATGATTGCGTGGAGTTGAGCGGGGGAGGGCGGAGAAGAGGTAGAGTGGTGGTGAGGGGAAAGGGCGGGCGAGGGTGAGGGATGGAGGGGGTAGAGCGAGCTCAGCGGGTATGGCGGTGAAGGGCGAAGAGATGCTGTGCGAGAGAAGGCGGAAAAGAGGCAGAGTGATTGCGAGGGGGAAGGGTGGGGGAAGGAGGGGGAGGGGAGGAGGAGGGAGGGGGAGGGGTAGAGCGAGCTGAGCGGATGTGGCGGTCAAGGGCGAAGCGGTGCTGTGCGGGAGAGGGCGGAGAAGAGGCGGAGTAATGAAGAGGGGGGAAGGGCAGGGAAGGGAGAGAGATGGAGGGGAGGGAGGGGGAAGGGCGGAACGAGCTGAGCGGGTAAGGCGGTGAAGGGCGAAGCGGTGATGTACGGGGGAGGGCGGAGAAGAGGCGGAGTGGTGGTGAGTGGCGGACAGGGGAGGGAGGGGAAGGGCAGGGGTGGGAGAGGGAGGGGCGGAGCGAGCTGAGCTGATATGGCGGTCAAGGGCGAAGCGATGCTGTGGGGGGATGGCGGATAAGAGGCGGAGTGGTGCGAGGGGGGAAGGGAAGGGGAGGGAGAGGGAGGGGGAAGGGCGGAGCGAGCTGAGCGGGTATGATGGTGAAGGGCGAGGCGGTGCTGTGCGGGGGAGGGCGGAGAAGAGGCAGAGTACTCGTGAGCGGGGGAGGGCGGGTGTGGGTGGGGAAATGGCGGGGCGGGGCTGGGAGGGGCAGGGGCAAACGGGCTGGAACTGGCGAGGGAGCGAGAGTCGGGAGTTGCGACCTAGCTCTGTTCAGTATCGATTACAGAGTGCGACAAACATTAGGCGCGATCGTGCGAGATAGGCCATTTCCTGCGCCAGCGAGGAGCGCGCGGCCGATTGCAGGTACAAACGAGTCCGAAATAAATTATCTATTTTCCATCATGAATGTTGACTTGCTCGCGTGGCATGTGATGCAGTGAATGTGACGGTGGTGACAGTTTGCGAACAGAAATGATTGACATTTCCTGACTACACGGAATAGCGAAACAATGTTTGAAAATGTTCTAATATTTACATCGGAGGGTATTCAATTTTACTGTAGATCAATTGTAATAATTTTACAATGGAATCATCATTTATAATGTACTGATGCTTCAGAATTGTTAAAGTCTTTGTGTTATCTTGCAAGATTAAAATCTAGATAAACATCTTTTACTATCTTCAAAAAGAAACAATAGATTATACTTAAGGAGATAAATTATAGATAAAATTATCCAGATGAAAACAACTGTACGGAAAAGTGTTTTTAGCTAGCCGCAAGAAAAAAAATTGTATAGGTTATTACTTAATTAAACCCTGGAAGTCGACACATCTACGTGTGAGACTGCTGTGTGAGAAGTGGGCGAGACACACAAAAGGGAGAAAATAGAATTCTTCATGAACATCTCATCATGAATTCTATTTTCTCCATTTTGTTTGTCTCGCTCACTTCTCATAACACAGATGTGTCGTCCTCCAGCGTTTGATTAAGTCGTAACTAAAACTGTTAATTTACTTTTGCCCAAAGCGTTTCGGCAGCCCGCTGAACACACGAGCTTCACAGTTTGCATTACACCCTCGAGAAGTCTCGGGTGTGGACTGCAGACAAGTTTTATTCATTTTAAGAGGAAACTAGTGGTGCTACAGAATGTTACAGACTTTATCGTACTAGTTAATTTTCTAATCTCTTTAGTCTGTTGTAGTTGTAGAAAGATGCCACAAAAAATTCAAACTTCTCAAATTTTCAAACATTCTTTTTTAACAGTGAATATTGAACCTAAGACATGTTTATACGTGTATTTCATACTATACTTACAAAAAATTTAAAGAAAAATAATATTTTCTGGCCCCTTTTCTGATAAAACTTTGAAAACGTCCCAAGGACTTTATGTAAGATATCCCCAGAATTTAAAGAATATTTTTCAAAATAGCAAGCTTCATGTAAGGCCAGATCAACCAGGAAAAATTAAATTTGTAAAAAATATTACGAATAGTTTTGGTGCTAGTGTTGTTCAGAGATGGATGGACAGACGGAACACTAATAGCCGTTAGACGTTAGCCTAACAATGTACAAATAGACGAACGTTTCAATAAACATAATTTTTCGCTAGAGGGGACCGCAAAACGTGTATTTCGGATGAAATCTCGAAATAGATTTTCTGCAAGATTATAGAACTTTCTCTTTACTACGTATATCACTCGCTATACACGTACATATTCAAGGAAATATGAATGTGACAAAATTAACTTTAAACCAAATTGTTCGCTATAGTAATGAATAGTTCAAATTAAAGTAAGATCATATTTCTTCAAACAAAGCAAAACTCAAAGGAAAAGGTCAGGGTAGACAATTAATGTTGATTGTAACATTTGGAAATGATCTAAAGTTCCCTTTACTTTCCCATATACTACATTCGTAGTACATTCGTAGTACATTCGTAGTACATACGTAGTATGTAGTAAGTGATAAAGTTATGTAATGCTGCAGCCATAAAATGCAATTTTTCGGCAGAAATATTTGTATTGTAGGCCCCTGATATCGAAAAAGTGAGTAATTCCTGATGCTTTATGTCATAAATTACTTCTTCTTACAGCTTCTTACAGCTCAAGTTGTGGAGTCAGAATCTACGTTTTGTGAGTTCTTGATACCAAAAACAAAAACAAAAAAATTCCCAATGACCCAGAATAATATGCATAAAAGTAACTATTTCACTTTTCCCCCTAAATCCTCCTTGTATTCACAAATTTTTTCGAAATGCACAAATTATCAATCTTTTGTTTGAAACCATCTCACCATGAAACTTAAAGAAATATATTTTTATGGCAAACCAAAAGACCGCCCTTAAAGATGCAATGCGGAAAGACCTCACATACTGCACATCTCTGTGGGTTAGTCAAGAATGTTTGGTATGTGAAAAATATGTGAAGCAAACAGCCATTTCTTTATATGCTTCATTTTTTGTAAATAATAACTATTATTGTTTTTTTTCTTTTTGTACTATCATTAGTGGCTTTATTTAGTGTCAATATGAATAAACAATCCGCAACCCCATAAAAATTGAAATTTCAATGATGTGATTTACAATGGCATTTATTGTAAAAAATCCATTAATTATTACGAACATTTAAAAATATTTAAAAAATAATTATAAGTTTCTTTGTGGTACTCTGGGCGCTAAAAAGTGTCGTCCTGGCCTCAGATTCATCAGAGTCACTTGTAAATTCTCATTTCACTGTTCTCAACCATATCGCATTTGTACGATGCACTTAGGCTTGGCCCAGACGCACAAAGCCGCGTAGGACACCGATGTCACAGCAGATCTGCGCTTTCATCCACTAGGAGAAGAGACTTATCGCACAAGCCACGGAGGCGGCGCAGTTTCCGAGCGCAGCGAAATAACTGGGTCCTCGGCGCGCAACGCTCCGCGCGCTCTTGTTTCTAGAACACTCGACGCACGGCGAGCGGCAGCAGAGGCTGCCACGGACGAGGGAGGAGGAGAAGCCATTCCGGACCGAAGGAGGAAATGGTGCGCAGTGAGGAACGGAGTGGGCGGTGAGAATGAGGGGAGAAGGGCAAGGGCGTGAATATAGAGCGGAGGAAGGACGAGAGAGAATGGGTGGAATCGGGGAGGGAGGCAGGGGGGCAGAAGATGGGCGGCCCGGTGGTAGAGAGAGCGAGATGGGAGGGATGAAGAGGGAGAAGGTGACGGGTAGGGCGGAGGAAAAGGTCAGAAGAGGAGGAGGAGGAGGGAAGATGAGAAGGGAAGTGGAAGAGGGATGATGGAGGGAGAGTCTGCGAATAGAGGTGGGAGAGGAGGAGGGAAGTGGGGAAATGAGATGTAGGAGATGGAGTGGGCAGTGGAGGAGAGTGGCGGATAGAGCTGACTGCAGGCTGACGGAGGTCGCAAGAGCCCACCGCGCCTAGTCGAGGCCAGGGCGCGCGTAAAAACAGCGCTGTTAAATCCTCCGCCGCCGCTGCGTTTGCTGGTGCGTTTGCAAAACGGTCCATTTGTATGCCCGGAAGCGCAGTTTCTGAGCGGAGGGCGCTTTGGGTCGCACTTGCTGTGGACGTGGCGTGGCGAGTTGGGCGGGGCGAAGCGGGGACGGGATGGGGGAGGTGTATTTGTACGAAAGAATTCATATGCAAAACCCCATTCATCATAAGGCCAGTCAAGTATACGCAGAAAACATTTCGTTCGATGTATCCCATTTAACCTTTTATACGCGAATTTTTCCCCCTTCTGCAGCCCAAGCGGTATGGACTTACTTAAACAGACGGATATGCTTGATCCCAGTGGATGTTGAAACGCAGCGAGTGTTGGAGAAGGCCGAGGTGGGCTAGTCTTACGTAGGAATGCAATGGGACCTGAGGGGTAGTGGGCCACAAGAAGACGTAAAGTTTATGCACGAGTTAAAAGAGGTTTGAGAGATGCATGCGTGGAAAAACGCCTACAGTTCATGCTAAGACACGAAAATATTACGACTCTTCTAATAATTCTATACAAAATATTGACTGAAATATTTAAACAGGAATGCATTATTTTTAATGTTTTTGTTGCTCTACACTACATAATGTATCCCAATAATATTCTGTTGCCCCAGCGAGAGAATAAAACACCATTTCTGAAACCATGTAATTATTAGAAATGCTTTTAAATTAAATTAAAATATACATTATTGAACAAATTTGTCCAATTTATGTGTCATTGCAATGTGAACCCTCTAATTGCATTAAAAAATGCAGAAGAAAATAAAATTTATTTATAAAGGTTAGCAACTATTAACATTACCCATAATTTCAATTTCAATTTTATTTTCACCATTACTTCTTCAATACTTCAAAAGCCAAAACGAGTCACTGATAAAAGTAGTTGGTAGCCACATCTGAAAATTTAATGTTTTTCTAGTTTTCCTTCAAAAACAGATGCTCGCTTACATGCAAACTTACTTCTCAAACCTGAAGAAAGTCGTTGGAATATCACAAGCAATATCTATACCTCTCCCTCTTCTTATTTTTCGGATTTAGATTTATCTCTTTATTTTAGATTTATTCTTCGGTGTTAGTGCGCTGTCTCTAGGTGAATGTAAGCAATCCACGTCCTCTTATTTTCAATTGGACTCTCGGTACACTGTAATTGCGTAAAATGTCCCAACGTGAATAATTTTTGAAACCACATGAAAGTCGACTTTTATGTAAATTTTCTTTAAAGAGTACTGACAAATTAGAAAAATGTTGTTATATGATACGTTTTCCAATACAGCCAAAAATTGAAAAAAAGTTGAAATCAACAAATAATCTGATATTTTTTGAATGGCGATACTCGCTATCGTATTTCCATTGCATTTGAAATTCGCTCTCGATTGAACATTCTCGGAAGTTGAGAATTTCACTCTTTTAGCTCTTTGGTGGTACGTTTTTGACTTTTTCGTTCATCAAGATATTTCGTTTCAAGTAAGAGAGAAAACATTCAAATTATACCCTTTTAATACAATTAAAATATTGTATTTCTAAATTTTTATTCTGCATAAAAAGTAATCAGAATCAAAACTCGTACGAACTAGTAGTAAAAGTTCGATCATCTCATTTTATTATCTTCATTCACTCGTAGAAGAATGAAATATAGTGAGGCAAATTGTAATTTTAACATTGTATATTTAAGTAGAATGAAGTGCTTGGGACAGTAACAAATAAGCCCCAACTCACCTCAAGCCTCAGCAGTGAATGGGTTACCTCCTTACAATATTTCTTGCTCTATTTACAAAGACCTTGGAATATCATAATACTTTATTAAAATAGATAATTTTTAATGATTGAGAATAATACGTTTTTCGTTAGGATGATATTTGATTTCCCTTTGCCAGGAAACTTATTTATGAGTTTTATAAAATACAAATATTATACTATGTTGTAGTTAATGATGAAATAATGTATTGTGTCACAAAATGCAGCCAATGATTAAAAATGTGCGCAAATTGTCTCAAAATAATAGCTATCAATTATAACAGCAATCCATGGCTTGTGATGATATGAATTGCTAAGGGAGATATCATCTCATTGCCAAGAGATATAATTTCTGATAAACAATAACAGTATATGGGGACATAATAAACAGGATATAGCATAGTCTCTTGATGTGAGGTGCAATAATAGTTCGTTGGTCGTTGTGGAAGTCGAGGTCGTTGGAGAGAGAAGTGAAGATATATCACTAGCCATAGGGAAACTGAGTCGTCACACAATAGTAAATCTAGAGCATTAATGAAACAAATCCGGATCTCATGAATTCGTAAGATAGGGCATTTTCCAGAAATGTATTTATCTACACGCCAGACATGTCAAACCGTGACCGCACGAACTACTTTGTCTCCTGAGAATCCCAGTGTCCCTTTGAGCAAGGGCAAATTCCCCTACCCCGCTCTCATTTCCTCTCCAAATCCAGCGAGGGGCAATTTACACCAGTTGAAGCGGTGTGAGGCTGGAAATAGTGGCTTGATACAAAAATAAGTTCGCCAGATTTTTTCAAGCAAACAACCAAGATTATATTATTTTTATATTCTTTACTTCTTATTACTATTTCTTGTTTATTTTCCATCGTCGGATATTTATGCAATACTCTTTCTGGTCGTCTCTCAGCAGACGTGGCACGAACTTTCCAGCAATTCACGTGCTCAGTTTTTCTGATAATATCCGCTGCCATATGCCATTGTGATAATCTCAGATATCATGGATGGTCTGCCTTCGATCTTTCACAATCGCATTCCGAATAGCATGACATTTCTTTGTGGAATGCCGCTAGATAATCGTCGCCTCGAACATTCATTATCATCATCATCACCACCACCAACAGACATTTGGCCATTTTTAATACATTTAAACCAGTCATGCGTTTGTTTTTGACCCAAAGCTTTATTACTAAATGCTTGCACTAACATTTTGTGCGTTTCTGCAGTAGTTTTACCAAGTACAAAACAGACTTTGATACAGCTTCGCTGTTTTCTCAGGTCGGTCATTGCAAAATCGCAAACACAAACAAAAGTAACAATGGAAAACTGCCCGCCATCCACAAACACGTACACATATATCTACGCCGCTAGGCATTCTGACGTATGAAACAGGAAATACGCTGTTCCTAGTAGCGTTTAGGTGTATGCTTGGTGGCGCCCAGTGGCGTTTAGGTGTAGGTCTATGAAAGCGGCTCAAACAAATTTCGGCAAATTTAGGGTAACATCTCGTGTTACTTCATTTTAATGGATCATGTCTTTGCTTTAGCACAGAAATGGGAATTAATAGATCTACATTTGGAGAAATTACCGTCGAATGACTTTCTCCAAATGACTGTCAAGGGCCAGGTGACCAGTGACGTACCATCACCACGCAACAATTTGTAAAACCGTTACTATAAAATGTGTTATTTGCTCTGGATGCATTCCCGTGAACACAAATAAATTGGTTACGTTGTCTGCGACCCTGATACACCTAAAATACACAATGAACTCAGAATGTGCAAGAGATCATGAGATAACTGATTGATTGATTCGGAGTGTTTCCGGGCGCGTCAATTACTGACGTCATTAGTCACGTAAGTGTAATGCATGTTTTTCATCGGGAGATGGCTGTGATATTTCCGCGCTGGATGGCGAGATTCGGCGCAGAGTTACCGTAGAATAGCGCGGTTTCTCCAAATAGGTATCTCCTACCAGTGGGGCACCACCCCAGCCGGGCAAAGCTCTAAGACCCCATTCAGTCTTCTGGCATGTGTGATAGTGTAATACATGTTAATGTGTGTGCATGTGTGTAAGGATTGAGGATAGGGCAAGGAAGAGGAAGGAAAGATCGCGCGGTCCGTGGTACGTTTGTTAGGGTACTGCTCCGGCATTCACCTGATCTTGATCGTACAAATCACGGAAAACTACCGATCAAAGCAGCCGGCCACTAGAATTCTCCTCCAGACAGCAACTGAATTCAACCTGACAAGGTAGTGTCGAAAACCCTGTCACTGTAGGGGTTCGAACTTAGGACCTCCTGGTCAGAGGCACTGCAGTGACATCAGTTGATGCACTGAGCCACCTCTCTCGGTCGGGATCATGAGAGAGTGAGCGAGTTTAAGTAGCACGGGTGGCCTAGCGTCGCCACCTTAAGTCACAGCTTTCGCCATCAGCGACGCAGTGCCTACTTGTTTGACCGTTGGTGGTGCCCGTTATGGAGAACACCGACATGTGGGATAATGTAAAACTTGATTTAAATAGTTACCAAATTGCTTCCAAAAGAATGTTGTGCTATAAAATGTTGCGTTTTCTTATATACGAATCGTGATTAGTGTCAGCACCGAATTTGGAACTATTTGCTGCTGAGTCAGCTACAACTCTTATCCAGACAGTGGTTGAAATCGACCTAGCTATGCAGTTAGGGTCGAAAATGCGAGACCGCCACGTCTCGAACCTCAAGAGCTCCCGAACAATGATGTTGCAGCGGAAACGGATTTTGCAACTGAGAATCACAGTCGGTCATAGTGAACTAAAACTTAAGCAGTAAACGTATACGAAATTATAACATAAATCATGAAATAGAATATTGGGTGTGCACATCTTTGCTCAAAAATACAATACGATTTTTACTACCTCCAAAACGTGTTTCCTTAAACCTTGATACCAATAGCAACGATACTATAAGAGCCGGAAATGTGCTATCCGTGTCAACGGGAAGCCATTTCCTGCGATGTACGTCCACAACGTTGGGTGTGAGGTATTCCGGAGACCGTTACGGAGGTCGTAAGCTGCAGTAATACTGCGGAGCGGCCGCGGTCATAGGAACGGCGAACGCGACCGGGGAATGTAAGAGGCGCTGCGAGGCTCTAAGCACCCTTTATTACACGATGGCCGCCAGCTGGCCGCCAGCCCTCTTGACAGTCGCTCTCCTCTCGACTCTCTTGAAAGGGCTGGACTCGTGGGAGGATGCCAGGACAAGCAAGTTCACCAGAGTGGTATTGGGGCGAGCTATGTGCGTCGAAAAATTAAGAAAAAATTGCTGCTGAAGAAGACTAAACGATATTAAAAATGAATGAGCAGGGGCGGTTCCTCAAGGAAGGACAGGGAGTCGTTCTCACACATCTTATTTTGGAAGTAATTTCAAAAAAATATTGTGTCAGATGATAAGAGAATGTATAATTTTTTATTTAACAGGTATTAATAAAATGACTCTGGCGAGTTTCAAACTAAGCGTGCTTTTGAGCGAAGTGAAATTGATAGAAAACGCTCTAAGAACTCGCAGTATTTTCTCCTTTCGAGTGGTACTAGCCCTTACTTATTGTCCTCCTATGGTTAGAAGATAAATTTTTTGTCTAGGACGCTCAGGAAGAAGAGTTCCTCCTTTGAACTGCTATTCTTAGGCGTAACTTTCAACTAAATCAACACTTCACTTGATCGGTTATCTTCCCCTTAAATGAGTGCTAGATTTGTCTACCGCCGAAAGGGTATTTTCGATAGAAACTTACTATCCGGGTCGAAGTAAGTGACAGCTTACTATCCGGGTCGAAGTAAGTGACAGCTTGCGTGAAAAAACTATTGGCGGTAATCGTTCGATTCTAAAGTCTTTTGTATGTGCTCCATGCAGAGGTGTTTCATAAACGGTAGCATGTAGTGCTAGATCCTTCCATTCCTATCTTGTTTTCATTCCCACCCTTACGGTCCGGCGTTGGGCTGAAGCCCTTTCCTCATTCCCTTTAGCCTATGCATCTCCCACGCTGGCGAAGGGCTCCGGCCATTCCGGTCACGACTCAGAGAACTTAATTAGAGCGTTTAAATAGATTGCCGTGGCTGAACCCAGATCTTTGATATGGGTTGAAATCTGATTACAGATTAGTGATGCCGATGAATGGTTAAATTCAATTTAATGAAACATATATTTCAGTAACATATCAATTAATTTAAACAAATCAATGTATCATTGTTGCCCTAATTATCTACGGTTGAGTTAAAGTCATATCCCAATAACAGTTAATTAAGCCTAAGTTATACATCTAATTACTATGAAATTGCAGATTTATCAAACGAGGCACTTACGGCGCTTTTGATAACCAGTCCGGTAGTATTGCCACAAAATGTTATGATATGAATACTGTACAATGTTTTATTCATTCGTAAAAATTCTAACGTACTATAATTTTCCTTAAAATTGAATTATTCATTTTGCGAAAGAATACACACATATTGATAGTAGTTCATATGAGGTCACAAAATAATCATATTTATTCCGAAGCTGATTATACGTAAATAAAAGAGAATTGATTATTATAACACTTCATTGTAACAACTTCTACAACAACGTTAATCTCAGTCTCGTTAACTAACATGAGACAATGAAAGTGAACAAACATTCTTTCGAAAATCTTTCTAACGAGCCATTAAGTTTCGAAACAAGATGTTTTAACTATAATGGTGAGTATAGTTTATATAATTACCAACAAAAACTGAAGAATATTTGCATTAAAATAAGACCGTTCCAATCCCAAACACTTCTGTGTAAATTATTTTATCTCAATGTAATATCATACTAGTGGTGCTACAACAGCAAATATTTTCTCACAAAATCTAAAATCTATAATTCAAAGTGTTCTACGAAAATAGAACCTGTACCGTTTTCATAGAAATTTTTTATCTATTCAACTACAAATTTCAAACTTTTGGAGATATTTTTGAGAAAAGTTTGAAAATATTAAGCCTTTATATAAATCTCTCTCCCTCAAAAGTTCAAAATTTTCTTTTGAAGAACGTAGGGCCTCGAGTTCGTTGGAATGGATCGGGGAATATCGATTTTGGAAAAAATCTTCTGAACGGTTTCGGCAGACGTACAGACTGACACGCATACAGACAAGCACACATGCCAACAGGCAGACAAGCGGGCATAAAGACACGCAGGCAGGCACAACTGCAGCCTGGCAGACCTACAGACAGCCAGACCTACAGACAGACATACAGACAGGCGGACGAGTAGGAAATCATCAAGACAGAGAGACAGAGATGCAGACATACACACAGGGAGACATGCGGTCAGGGAGACATACAGAATGGAAGGTAAGCTGGAAGATATACAGACAGGCAGTCATACACACAGGCAGGCAGACATATATACAAAGAGAGGGATAGACAGAAAGGGAGGCTGTCAGGCAGACAGACAGACAAACAAACAGCACAAGCAAGACAGCACTAAAACAGTCAGACATACAGGCATTCAGGCAGACAGACAGGCAGCCAGGCAGAAGGCAATTCTGTCTCCCTGACACAGGGAGACGGTGTGACGGGCAGACGGCGAGACGGGCAGACGGCGAGCTAGGCACACGGCGAGCCAGGCGCACGGCGAGCCAGGCGCACGGCGAGCCAGGCACACGGCGAGCCAGGCGCACGGCGAGCCAGGCGCACGGCGAGACAGGCGCACGGCGAGCCAGGCGCACGGCGAGACAGGCGCACGGCGAGCCAGGCGCACGGCGAGCCAGGCGCACGGCGAGACAGGCGCACGGCGAGACAGGCGCACGGCGAGACAGGCGCACGGCGAGACAGGCGCACGGCGAGACAGGCGCACGGCGAGACAGGCGCACGGCGAGACAGGCGCACGGCGAGACAGGCGCACGCGAGACAGGCACGCACCGGAGAGACAGGCGCACGGAGAGACAGGCGCACGGAGAGACAGGCGCACGGAGAGACAGGCGCGCGGACAGGCGCACGGAGAGACAGGCGCACGGAGAGACAGGCGCACGGAGAGACAGGCGCACGGAGAGACAGGCGCACGGAGAGACAGGCGCACGGAGAGACAGGCGCACGGAGAGACACGCGCACGGAGAGACACGCGCACGGAGAGACACGCGCACGGAGAGACAGGCGCACGGAGAGACAGGTAGACAGGCAAGCAGGCAATTACACAGGCAGTAAGGCACAACGAATAGTCAGGCAGGCAATCAAGCAGGCAGACAGGCAAGCAAGCAGGCAGGCAGGCAGGCAGGCAGGCAGGCAGGCAGACAGGCAGGCAGGCAGGTAGGCATCAAGCAGTTATTTTGCCGTAAACCAACTTGTAGTTACCAAGGATAAATAGAACGCGTATTCTGCCTACGCAATGTAGAGGAATAAGATTCATCAACTTTAGTTTAAGCGTAATATATACACAAGATTTTTATTCTAATTTCTTTTTAAATAAACAACTTTGATGAGAAATCTTAACTAACAGTTTTAAAATATGAACAAGTTGGCCTGGTCCTTTAAATATTACATCTGTCCCCTACAAGTACTGGCTTCTCTATGCCACTCTGGAATTTTCTTTCCCTAATCACTTTCACAGTCATACAAATGACATTCCGGTACCGCGTGAACACCAAGGGGAAGGGGAGGAATAAAGGAAGACCCCAGAAAAATTGTAATATCTTTTAAGGAAAATTTAACATAAATTATTAATTTATAATAAATTTGCTAAACAAAATATATGCGATTTTCTGACAGTTAAAATATTTTTAGTTTTTGAGTTATACCAAACCATATACTCGTGGATTTTCAACATTTTGTGTGTTCCTTCGATTTTCACAACTGTGCAATCATATACTTCGAAAATTACTAAAATAAGATTGTAACGTGTTTTCAGGAGGGTTCTAATAGCGTTTTCAATTCGCCGCACTGGTGCGCACCCAGTGCGCACTCAGGACAGCTTTCGCGTTCCATTCGACCGCTAGGGTGCACCAGTGCAAAGAAGCGCATGTTCCATTCCAGTCCAGGGCTATTGTGAGGTTAGGTGCGGAAGCTATCAATGTGATTTGGATTCGTGGTGAAATTGTGAAGGCAATTGATCTTCTGTCACGCAGCGATACATGGAATGATGCAGTAAATTATGGTTTGCAAGAAACGTCTTAAAATAATGTTTGTGACTCTCGAAGTTCGCAAAATCAGTGTGTTTTCCTAATATTTAACCTTGAATAACTTCATGTAAACAAATCCAGTACTATTTACAAATCAAAGTGTAGGTAAGCCTCAATTTCGAAAAGCTAATAAAGTGAAAATAAAAATTTTGGTCCTTAGAAAATCATTCAAATATATGTGCCAAGAAATGTTTCTCGTACGCCTATACATATACCAGCGAAAATGCTCAGGTTAATATTTTTTGGTTTTCAATAACCAAACAATTCTGCAGAAGCCTTTCGGTTCAAAATCTTGTGTACTATATCGATCACTGGTAGATCTCAAAAATGAAATTTCGACACATACTCATTTGAAGTTGTAGTTTTTAAATAAAGAAATCACACGTTATTAATTTATGAATTAAAAAGTAAGAATTGCCAAAAAACTTCATAAAAATTATAACAATGATCAGAATTCAAAATTATTATTTTTCGAGTTCCATGAGTGTGACAGACCAAGAAAAGCTATCTATAATCTCACTGCGTAGCGCACACGCACTGACTCAGTTCCGGAATCCGTTTCATTCGTATCTGCCCTTAATGCGTGTGGGGCAGCACTGTCGCGGAGCGATGACGTTTTTGCCCTGCACTAGGGTGGGTTTCAGTGCAACGAATAGAAAACGCTAAAAGAACGACGGATTCCCGTGATTGGCGTGGTTTTTATTTTTCCCTAAGCATCCGATACGCGTTGAAACACGAAACTATCGCCCAAAGTTAAGAATTGTTTTAATAATGGAAGTCATCAAAGATTAAACTGTAACTTTATACCCGAACAATGATATAGAATGAAACTAGGCTGGGTCCGTCATTGACTCCCCCTCCCATTGGCATGTGACTTAAGTGCTACACAGAAAAGTAAAAAATAGATGCGAGTTTTATTTAAAGAATTTTTTTAAAAAATTGTTGCGTCCGCAATTTTATTATTATCGACGCAACGCGTCTCTTCGCCTCGTGTCGAGTGTTGAGCGCGAAGTAATCCTCCATTAATATCTCTCGTATGTAAGCAGAGAGTATGTATGTATGTATGTATGTATGTATGTATGTATGTATGTATGTATGTATGTATGTATGTATGTATGTATGTATGTATGTATGTATGTATGTATGTATGTAAGTCTCGTCTCGTCTCGCCTCGTCGGTCGGTTGTCAAGAGGACCGCCAGGTAGAATCTCCGCGTAAGCGCCACCTACTACGCGCTCCTGCGTCACTACCATACTTACCCACCGGCCAGAAAATGGGAAGGAATTAAGAAAAGAGTAGGGTTTAGGACACTTCACAGATGTTGCACTAGCCCTTGTGAAGCAGCCAAACTCGTTTTGTTGAAACAAATTGCACATGAGATTCGACGGGAATCGAATCCGAACCTCAGTGGTGAAAGGCTAGCGACCTCGCTATGAGCCACGAGCGAGCTCAATATTTTCTGAATGGTCCACAAAACTAAATGATTACCCACTGTCCCGATAATTGTTTTGAGTTTTCGTGACGGAATATTAATTGTACCAATCCGCCACTGCACGAGGTAAAATGTGAAAATGTTGTCAGCGTATGACAACAGTGACATTGGTCAGCACGAAACGTTTGAAAGTCCATGCTCTGGTGACAGCTCGACAAAATGTCAGTCATTTGTGCCGACGAAGCAGTAAAATTTAATTTACCTTCAATCAATATCCTAAAACTAAATATGTTCCTGGACAGAAACAATGATATTTCATTAAACCTGACACAGTTGTGAATGTGTTTCTAAGTGCCAATTCATTCTTAGTTTTCCTACATTTTCAAACTCCATATAGGGTTATTAAGTCATTACCTAGTGGTTTTGTGAATAGAAGACCACAACCTCACGTCAAAAAATCCTCACCCATTCATGGCTTTGAATTTTGCAAGAAATTAGTAGAAAATCGAACAATCCTTTTGTCGTGACTGCATAACCAATTTAGGGAGAGACAATTCACATACTATAACCCGTCCATGGGATGTCCCAGGCTGAGGCTATTCCTGTACCATCTGAGAGCGGGATGGAGCTCGGAATTATACCATACTTATAAATCCAATATTTTGGGGACTATATTATACTTATAAAAGCAATATTAATGTTTACTTTCCCTACCTGTACTGCAGTAATAGAATAGTAGAAATAGAAAAGAATGCTGCTGTAATAGAAAAGTAAAAATTGAAGAAAAAATTCCATAGCGTTCTTTTAAAGAAAATCTTGTTTTAAAAAAGATTGCCTTCATTCACGCAACAATAGGCAAAAGCCATTCATATTTGGAAAAAGTTGTACAGGATCTCATTTAATATTTTAATCTTTGAGAACTGATTCCATTCAGAAAAAAAATCTATCATGAATATTATAGTTGAAGGAAGATTCTGAAGAATGTTAAACTTAAGATATTTTCAAAAATTTGTAATGGTTCAAAGAAAATCAGATGAAGATTTTTATAAGCAAACTTTGGTCTACCCGAGAAAAAAAATTGAAACTATCTTGAGAAAATTTTGAAAATGTTGAAGCTTCGCGTGAAGTTCCCCCTAAAATCAAAATATTCTTTTCAGATTCAAGGCGCAGTGATATAAGCCAGATCGATCGAGGAGTACTCATCTTTATTCAAATCTTGCCCATGGTTTAGCCGCTAACTTTGTTCACACACAGACGGGAGGAGAGATGGAACTTTTGCAGTAAACCAATTTTTTGTGTCAGAGACCCACAAAACATGAATTCTAGCTGCACAATGTGTTATAGGAAGTTATTTACTACATATAGGAACAAGAAACATTAATTTTTTGGTATGAAGTTCCCACAATTTTTTTTTGTCAAAAAATCCTTGTTTTCTTTTTGCAGCATTACAAAACTTTCTCTATACTACTTAAGTAGTTTGCAAATTAGTCAAAACAGGCGAATTGAAAATGAAATACATTTAATTAAAATTTCGATACCGTGTACGGGAGCGAATTCCAAGTGACAACGGCTTGCCGGCAGATCGGCAACCGAACTTTGTTCTATTGGTTTCCAGAACATAATCAAATTCTCAGTAATGATTGGCTGAGGCCTATCCCCAACTCTTATAATGCAAATTTCGCGACGTTGGGTGCAGTGTAAGCAAACATTAGTCGTAGAAAGAATCTCTTGCGGGCAGTATGTAAGCGCCCACGGCTCCGTGTAGCGCTGTTTCAAGTAGTATTTTTAAAGTCTCGTGTAGAGCGATTAACGATCACCGAGCATTAAATTAGTATTGTTAACTTCAAGTGTAATTATTTCAACTGCTACGAGCCGTAACTAATGTCTGTCAGCTCCGTGTAGTGCACTTACACGTGCAATTACGTGAGCTGCCGTATGTTTGAAAATCAATGTCTGTTATTAACTGTACCTGTGTAAATCAATTTGTAAGTGCTAAGTGACTAAATAGTAAATTGTTGGGCAAAGTGAAACCACGACTTGTTGACGGATGGTCCTTGCCGCTAAATTTCCTTGAACTGAACTATCGAACGGAGAGGATCGGAATGTACAAAAAACAACATCAAATACAGTCACTCCTCCAAGTATAAACCGGCCCGTTCATACTGATTTCGAGTGCGTCAACTGCTAAGATCATTATACCCGTAAGTGTGGTGCACGTTTTTATCACAGAACGTGACAGCGATCTTCCTCTGCTGGATGGCGACAACCGGCGCCGACCTCCTCGTCCGTGGTATTTTCCAGCCTGGTATCTTCCACCAGCGGGACACCGCTCCAGCCGGAACAAGCTCTCAGCTCCGCATTTCTGCGGTTCTGTAGTGCATGTAAGTGTGTGTGTATGTAAGGGGGTGAGGATAGGATACGGAAGTGAGCGGAAAGCTCGTCCGCGACCCATTCGTTAGGGTACTGATACGGCGTTCTACTGGTACTGATCGGAGAAAACACGAAAAACTACCAATCAGAGCAGCCGGTCGCAAGAATTCCTCTTCAGATAGAGGTTCAATTCGTCCTAGCTATGCAGATAGTGTCTAAAATCCTGCCACTGACCGTCAGGACTTGAACTCTAAGATCTCCCGTTCAGAGGCACAACAGTGACATCAATTATTTCCCTTTTTAAATTTATTGGTTATAAATATAACAATACATGAAAATGGTTGCAATAAATAATAGACAAAGCAGCTCGGCGGCGATTGTAGACGCCTGAAGGCTCCCAGCGGCTCCTCCCCGGGCGCGCTCTCCATGCCAACAGCCGGGCGACGGACGGCACACCGGGAACGGTAGCTCAGTGCATCAACTGTCACTGCAGCGCCTCTGTGCGGGAGTTCCTAGGTTCGAGTTCTGACGGCGGCAGGATTTTCCACACTAGCTTTTTCGCTAGGTCCAAATCAGTCGCTGTCTGGAGGAGAATTCTAGCGGCCGGCTGCTCTAATCGGTAGTTTTCTGTGGTTCCTCCGATCACCCCCAGGCGAATGCCGGAGCCGTACCCTACCAAACGGGCCACGGATCGCACGCGATCTTTTCTTGCTCTTCCTTTTCCTATCCTCAACCGTTACACACACTTACACTGACATGCACTACACTACCATATATTCCGGGAGACTAGTCAGGAGCTCAGAGCTTGTCCCGGCTGGGGCGGTGCCCCGCTGGTAGGAGAGTCCTGGTTAGGGGGAAACCCCACTAGCCGACGGTAGGTCGGCGCCGGATCATGTCATCCAGCGGGGGAAGATCACCGCCATCTCTCGAGGGAAAAACATGCACCACACTTACAGGACTAATGATCAAAGGTGTTGGCGCGCCAGGAATCACTAAACAAGCAACCAACTCACTCAGCTCCACCGCCTCGCCTACGGCCTCTACCCATTCTGGAGAGACACTGTCCGAGTGCATTACGCGGAGATAGCTCGCGGGCGTTCGCGTAAAACGGACAAAAGATTCCGTGTCTTTTATTGCCGAATCACTGGGCCGTATTCGGTAGAGCGGTTGTTTGAACTCGCTACTTTGCGATGGTTCAGAATACCGCGTCTGGGAGAAAGTGCTCCGCATCGCGAAATACAATAATACTAAGCGCGAGTATCTGGTTTGATCGAGAAACTTTCAACGCCGTTCGAATGACTTTCCCACAAACAACTGAAAAACTTAGTAGAATAGGGAACTTTACCACCCTTTTTGTGAAATTAAGATATCAGCGTTAAATATAACAATAAATATTAATGTTTTAGTGTAATATGTTAATTAAATCTAGTATGGATATATATGCAAGTATTCTCTGTTTAGTGTACAGAGTTATATTTTGAAAGTTCTAGTAAAAACCCTCAATATCTAAGAAGTAGGTGAATATGGGATAGCTCTTATTTTACCAAGCCCCTCAATTTTATAACTCCTCCGTCTCGTCCGAGAAACCGGATTGATCTCCTCCGAAAAACCATTTCCACCTGCCCAGAGGCTCTGCCTTTGGAATGAGAAAGGTTCGGATTCCCCACCTCCCGGGCGATTGCCACCGATTCCCGATTGCTCATATTTGATATTCTGCGCTCTTGGCCGGGGGCGCCCTCGCACCAATCGATGCGCTTGCTTATTTAATAAAAATGCTGTTATCGCTTGACCAAGGCGTCTCGACGCTTCCCGTATCTGCACGTGGGTCGCGCCACCCTCCGCGGTCGTAGATTTGCGTGGTAGGTGGCGATCAATCCACAAAGCTCTCAATCCACAAAGCTATGGCCTGTGGGCGGACATCTTTGAGTTGGCGTCGCGTTGCAAAAGGTCGGAGTGACGACAGATTTTCTTCTACATGACACCTGCTCCGCCGACCTTTTACGGCTCGCCGCCCGGACGTATTGTCCTAACGCGCGGCCCTTACGGGTCTCACAAGGGATCTTTCAAAAGGCAGGACGAAACTTGGCCTGATATTTTTTCTATTGAAAGATACTCATTCTTTATGTGTGCTGTGAAAAAATAAACTGCTGTCACGCACTGAAAGTTACTGAAAAACTAGGGGAGCTACAATAGAACATACTTTATCGCTTTTTTCTATTTGGACATTTCTATTTATTTCCGGGATTTGGAATTTTCGAAAATTCAGAGAGTTTAACGATAACCGCGCCATTCTTTTCAATGGCCATTGTTTTTTTGTGGAAAAAATTGAAGAAACAATTTGAAGCCGTTTTTGAGAATTTTTTTATAAATTGCATTAATATCACGCATAAATTAGGTGAAAACTACTCATTTCTCAAAAAAACATTGTAAACGACCTTTAAAAAGCTGGTCCGTTAGAACAGATATTATTCAAGAAAAAATCTCTATCTTAAATTTTGTAATTTTGAAGTCTTAACTTTTTGTAATTTTCGAAAATAGGGAGAGTTTCACCGAAAAGGGACTAGCATACTGTTTTTACCGTCGTTTAATACATATACCAGGAAAACATATAAAGAAAAAATTGGAGCAATTTTGGAATTTTTTCAAAAATTAAAAATTGCCTGAATTGTAAGTAGACAGCGTCTCCGCCTTCCTTGCTCGTCCAGCCAGCACCCTGGTGCCCGCGCGGCCAGCCCTCTCATTAGGTTCATCGAAAAATGAGACGCAGCTTCGTGACGTGACGCAGGGAGATTCATGGTGAGTTTCTGCGAACCACTGCTTAGTGGCTACGGACCTGCGTCTCATTTTGCGACTAGCCTAAAGTGCGGCGCGGCTCCCACCGCGCCTTGGCAAACGGTGGCGGCCCTGCCTCGCCGTTGGATGTGTAGAACGTACCACCGCGTTCATGCAGTTTTCAGGGCCAAATAGTGGTATAAAAATAATATACAAGCGACGCAGCAACACGATATGAAAATAATTTACAAGAGACACCGCGTGCTGTTTGAATACGAAGACCTATTACATTGTGTAATTAATGAACTTCAATTAACCCTTACAGATAATACAGGTTTACTGAAAAAAAGAAGAAATCAGTTGTATATAATATGTGGACTTTTAGATAAATTCGTCTTCTTTGTTCAAATTGTAGCAGATATGAACCACAGGATTAAGATCCAAGGGTATATTACAAAAAAAATAATCATATGAAATAAAAAAAATGTCATAATGCTTGCACAATGGAATGGAATTTCACTGAAAGGTGAATGAGAGAAGAAGGTGAAAATTTCTCATTCCCTCAATTGAATATCAACCTCCGGTAGAGGATAATGTGTGTTATTGTTAGTAGAATTCGCATAAAATATTACCGAATACGATGACTAATTGTCCGTTGATGAGGGGGAGGTTTTAGGGTTCGAGTCCTGACGGTGGATTTTTGATACTAGCTGCATAGTTAGATCGAATTCAAACAGTATGAAGGAGAATTTGAATACCGACCAATTCTTTTCTGACCAATGCTAGGTGAATGCCGGAGAAGTACCTTAACAAACAGGCCACGGAGCTCGCGATCTTTCATTCTTCATTCTTGTCCCTTTCTCACCCTTACACGCACACACACGCGCGCGTACACGTACATGCACTACGCTGTCGTATATGACTGGAGTCCTGTCGGGAGCTTAAGAATTGTCCCGGCTTGCACGGTACCCCGCTGTTGGAGATACCTTGGAGGTGGGGGGGGAAATCACCGCAATCCCACACGTAGGTCGGACCCGTATCGCGTCTTCTATGGGAGGAGAAGCATCGCCACTTACCAAGATATAACATGCACTACACTTATGGACACTTATTGACTATGAATTTAATGACTTTAGCAGTGAATGTGCCCGGAAAACAATAAACAATGAACCACTCGAGTGAAGCTGAATTTATTTAAATGACATGAGTGCATTAGTATGAATGGACAGCATGATTTACTATACCGTAAGTGTACGTTTACCTTTCCAGTGTGTATACCATCTGCCTACATCGATTGTACTGAGCGCTACGTCTTGATTTCCATGTGAGGCAAAATCTCTGCGAAATCCACACGCATAAAAATGGTTTCTCTGTACTTTTAAACCTGTATCTACTTAATTGTCTAATTATTCTTGAAAAAACAAAGTACACAGTTTTCAGATAAATGTCTTTAGCCAACGAGGGCGTGTCACAGCGTATACGCCGATTCCATTGGAAAAAGTTTGAAAGGAATAAAAACCTGTCAAATACATAATTTATAAGTGAGTTTATCTCGGAACCTTTTTGAGGCACAAAAATGAACAGAACTTATTATGCAATTTATTGTTCTTTTATTCTGGATATAAAAATTCACGTTACAATTGATCGGATTTTGTTATCAAAGAAATATTATTTTCTCTAGTTTTTTTTTGAGTTTCTGACGCGACCTCACTTCCTTTTTTTCAGGTCTTTTGATAGAATCTTTCCTAGACACCACAAAATTGTATTAAAACAGAACCAAATACATCGGAGTTATTTTCAGTGCATACTATCGACAACATATACTACATATATTTTAACTGGGCTAAAATAAAACCGCAACTATTTTAAGGGTGCTGTTTTATGGGTAACGCGATTAGACTGGTTGGAGAGTCAAGGACGAAAGAATTCCGAAATACCCAACCTCTCTTGTCAAAAACAAAATCTGAGCAAACATGTAAACAAATAGACAAAGGATTAAATATAAAACGTGTATGTCATAAAACTGACCTGAAAATGCATTGTAGAATAAATATCGTTTATTCTACAATGCATTTCCAACAAAACGATCCGCAACAATCCAATTAAATTATGAAATCTGTAATACATTTTTTCGCCGAGGGAAAGATCGTGAGATCTTCTAACTTGCGACATTATCGGGGCGGTGACTCTCAGGGGAAGAGTACAGGCCGTGGGCGATCCGTACCGCAAATACAAAAGAGGCGTAAATAAGGCGAGCACACTTGAGTCCTATGTAAAGGTATTGTGCGGAGATTGTTTCCGCATCCATGTGGGACGGTTGGAAAGAAATCAGCGAGTAATAGAATCAATAGAAACAAGAATCCCATAATTTAAAATAAGATTTTCGTTCATTAGAGAAATAAATGTACCGATTGTTCTAAAATACCATTCTTCAAAAAATGTCTACACAGCGCACGAGTTTCACTAGTTCATTAACACTGTCTTTAGTATAGTGTTTATAAGCAATGAATGAAGGGAATTCAGCCCCTATTATAACATGAAGCTCATCCGTGATATCCTAGGAACTTAGAAAGAAATACGAGTAGAATACACAATTCACAGTTTCCAGAATGTCTGGTTTCAAAAATGAAGGAGAGGTATTTATTCATAGTACGTTCAAAAACATACTTCTACATTTGCAGTCATTTATTTTGGGAATGTGTTTGCGGTCTCGAGAAATAGTCGCAACTTTAAACATATTGCAAAGCTTATTGAATAATGAGGGAATTAAAAAAAGTTTTTGAACAACATAAGAGGAATTTATTAAGATCTCCAATCATCAGGTATTTTTTTGTTAAAACCTTCTAAACAAATACGGAATAACATTAACATTTTTTATTTTCAATTACGTATCTTGCAATAATCTACGAGAAATTAATTCTAGAAATTTTATTCATAAATTTGTTCTTATGAAACATTTAATATGACATTATTTTCGCAGAACAAATCAAATTTACTGTAAGTTCAACAGTTCTCAGCGCAAGAATAGATCTATATCAATCAATGTTTTAAGTAGTTTAGTGAACTTTCTTCTCGCAGAATTCGGCTCATCAATCTTCCATCCTGTCCAGATTCTTGTCCACTTCTTAGAACTCACAGTTGCTTCAAGAGGCACAAAATTTACTCTTAGTCTTTGCCCTCCAACAAAACTAGAAAGTAACAAGTTTTTTTGCCTTTTAAGGATTGAAAATGTGCCCTTTCCCGCCCTCATAGTTTCATAGCAATGATACGTTGGAACTTCGACTGGATTCATCTGTAACTAATTATTGAGGATGAAATTAATTATAGTCCCATAATATATTCTCGTGTAGAAACAAATTAAAATGTAACTAATAATTTGAATACAATTACATGTTAATTATGTAGTTTTATAGTATTTATCGGATAAATAATGGTCTTCCAATTTATTTTCCATCATTTGTTGTTCACTGAATATTGCATAGCGAAAATTCTCGATTTATTTCGACTTCCAGATTAATACGCGCCAACTGTAACAGAAGACTAAGAGTATGGATTTCGTATCAAAAGTGAAGTAACTTTTTACACGCGGCCACTTATTGCAGTAAAGGTTTAATTTTCGGTAACATAAGCCCACATTCATAACAAACGAAGGACAATATACATAAGGCAAATACGTTAATTTGTATACATATATTTACATAAAATGTACACGAGTTGAAGCACGACTTTTACTTACATAAATACTTAGAAATTAAACATTCTTCGCCCTGTTGAATCAGCTGAGCTGCATGTGCGGCGACAGCTGGAACTTGAGTGACTCAACGTCTAGTCTAGCGGTGTGTCGGAGCTCAAGCGATCCGTTGGCGCACGCAGCACAAAGTTCCCACGAAGAGGCGTTGCCACTGGCAAGTATAGCCACGTAATTGAAGGGTATAAGTTGAGCCGGGGACGGCGCGGAGCAAGCGCATGAGGGCACAGTGGCTGAGTGAGGATCCTTTGGTCCGTGGAAAGTAGTGCCCGTGCTGTGGGCTGCTGTAAGAAGCGTGCGCTGGAGGACACTGGTAGACGTGGATGGTTCCCGTTGTTGACTGGTTGGTGATTCCGGGTGCGTCAACAGTTAGGTCGTTAGTCCCGCAAGTGTAGTGCATGTTTTTCCTCGGGAGACGGCGGTGATCTTCCCCCACTAGATGGCGAGATCCGGCTAGCGGGATTTCCCCCTAACCAGGACTCTCCCACCTGCGGCGCACCGCCCCAGCCGGAACAAGCTCTAACCTCCCGACCGGTCTCCCGGAATATATGGCAGTTAACTGCATGTTAGGATAAGTGTGTGTGTGTGTGTAAGGGGGGAGGATAGGATAAGAAATAGGAAGGAAAGATCGCGCGCGGTCCGTGGCCCGTTTGCTAGGGTACTGCTCCGGCATTCGCCTGGTGTTGATCAGAGAAACCACGGAAAACTGAAAACCGATCAGAGCAGCCGGCCGATAGAATTCTCCTCCTGACAGCGACTGAATTCGACATAGTTCACAAGCTAGAATCGAAAATCCTGCCGCCGTCAGGACTCGAACCTAGAACCTCCCGGTCAGAGGCGCTGCATTGACAATGGTTCCCGTGGTCCGTGGGAAGTAGTGCTGAGGAATGGCTTCTTCGTCTCTCCCTAGAAGTGGACTCTGCTCACAGCGACTAAACTACGATTATCAGGTAAGGCAACATAACCGCATTCAGGTTTGGTTTGTTTTTTTCATGTTTCCGGGCGCGTCAACTGATTTGGTCATTAGTCCCGTTAGTGTAGTGCATGTTTTTTCTCGGGAGATGGCGGTGGTATTCCCCCGCTGAATGGCGAGATCCGGCGCCGACCTACCGTCGGCTAGTGGGGTTTCCCCCTAACCAGGACTCTCCCACCAGCGGGGCACTGCCCCAGCCGGGACAAGCTCTAAGCTCCCGACCAGTCTCCCGGAATATGTGGTAGTGTAGTGCATGTTAGTGTAAGTGTGTGTGTGTGTAAGGGGGAGCGGATAGGACAAGGAAGAGGAAGGACAGATCGCGCGCGGTCCGTGGCCCGTTTCGTAGGGTACTGCTCCGACATTCGCCTGATGTTGGTCGGAGAAACCACGGAAAACTACCGATCAGAGCAGCCGGCCGCTAGAATTCTCCTCCAGGCAGTGACTGAATTCGACGTAGCTGAAAAGCTAGTGTCGAAAATCCACCGCATTCAGCTGGAACGCAGTTATCCAATCGGGAGCTTTGTGACAAATTAATTTGTGATACACCACTTGTAAGAAGAAGTTATTTACTACATATGGGAACAATGCTTATCCACCGTTTAGTTACCAGGGCTCAACAATAAGACTTCGTGTGTCCTAAAATCGCCGATTTCAGCCGCATGATTAAAATATGTTGTCTTTACTACGCACATACTAAGACAATATAGTAAAAAGAATAAAAATAATTTATGTTCAATAATAAAATAGACTTTTGTAAAAATTTTGATTATCAGGACTAGATTCGAGGGGGAGTTATGGACGCCATGCACCCCATTCCGAATGGCAACATTCATTATACTTTTATTCCAGACAATTCATTAAAAATCAATAGTTGAAATAGTCACAAGACCTACTATCAGTACATAAATACCTACGCATTAGTCTAACATGTTTAAGGTAAGTCTTTATTACACCTAAAACTCCAAAATCCTCAAAAAAAGTCGCGTAAACATTTTGTTCTTGCTATTCAGAAAATAATAAGAGTCACCATCAAAATAATTTATATAACAGAAGAGGTTTAACTCTTCGGTGAAGAAGCTTCATGTCCGGTAAATTTCCAATATTGTGAACAACATAAGCCAGAAAAAAAGTATTTAAATTCCTCGAGCTTTATTGTTTCACGCTTCTACCCGATCACCAAATTCCAGCGATTACGGCCAATGCGCAAAAAGTATTTCACATACGAAGGACAGAGAGCTTGTGTTCCAAACCGATGATTAGCACAGAATATTTGCCAATAGAAATGTGTCGTATTTCATTGGTGGCCGTTCCAGCGTAGTACTCTGATGAGGAAAACAGCGTCCAGCGCGCTGCTTCTGATCGTTTTATCGGCGCGAACAATAAACATCCAATGAGCTTTTTCGAAAATAACCTTCGAGAAGAGGTTTTGTGGCGAGGGGTGCCTCAAAATCACGCTATCCGTCCCACCCTTCACCATATCCCACATCCTCTCGCACACCCGTTCCTATACCCTCCGTTCACACTCCCTCCACCCCCACCTATTCCTTCCCACTTCCTTTTTCTCTACCTCACCCTATCCCACAGCCTCCCGCACACCAGTTCCTATACCCTCCGTCCACACTCCCTCCTCCCCCGCCCATACCTTCCCACCTCCCTTTCCTCCACCTTCCGCCATCTCGCGTACACTCTTTCCCTCCCGCCTTTCCTTTCCACTGCATCTTCCCTACCTCAGCAGGATTTAGCTATCTCGGCTAAATCAACTTCTAGCTTTCAGAAATTCCAAAACTTACGTCAATATTTCACGTCGATTGATGATACAAAAATTACAAATTCATTTAAAGGAGACAAATGCATGGACGTATTGATGACTTGCAATACCACTGTTCCAATATTATAAACCCGTGCTTACTGGCTATAAAAGTCAGGAAGCGAGGCGGATATAAAGCAAACGGTCATCAAAGTTGGTGGGGCTATGCAGCTCACGTCTAACGGTTTTACTACACTTTTAAAGATTAATGGAACTAAAACAGCACATACTTCCAACATTCTAACTTTCGTAATTTTCGAAAATTCAGGGATTTTAAAAAAAAATGGAGCAAATCTTGTTTTCGTAAATATCTCTGAATTTTCAAAACTTGCAAAAGTTAATTTTTACGGCAACTTCCTGAAACCACGATAACTAATACGAGATGTTTGCCTTAACAAAAGCTGGTCTTCAAATAGAGGTCTTTTAAATAAGGTGATGTACATTTTTTCGAAAATGTGAGAATTTTCACCGAAATTTTGAGTGAAATATAGGCAATTTTTAAAACGATTATTTTATAGAAAACAGCTTCAGTTTTTTCTTTCTATTTTTTGAGAATAGAGAAAATGACACTCAAAATGGAGCTTGTCTCACGTTCGGCGAACACATTGTATTTTCGAAACTTGCAACCCAAAACTTAATATTGCAAAAGTACAATATTGATGATAGAGAATTTTTTCTTAACGAAATATGTTCTTTAAAATTAAATCTTAAAATAATATAAATGAAAATATCTGAATTTTTGAAAATTGCCAATGCAGATGTTTCACTTTTTTAAGAGTCGGGAAGTTTTGAGTTGTGCTTTGAGGCTGTTTGTGTAGTGATAACGTAAATATCATGTTAACTTTAAGATCCTGAGTTCATATGCGAAAAAGTATGTGCCGTTGTAGCACCACTGTATTTGTTCATCTTTAGTTCGCATTTATCTAAATATATTAATTGACTTACTAATTCATGAAAGCACGTGGAGAATTTTTGGTTTAATAATAAGTGTATTGTAGGCTTTTTAAAACGAACATGCGTTTCAAATTAATTCTAAACTCGAAGTGATATTTTGTTTTCTTCTGTCTAATTCAGAACGTAATTTTATAGATGTAAAATACTTTAAAACGTGAATATTACAAAAATGCACACAACTCTACTTTCCTACCTAACTTGCTCACCAACTTCCATGTAAGGGATAGATTTTCAATAATATATTTCATTTTATGTAATACTGTAATACGATAAACTGTTCAACCTTTTCGAATTACTAAATACGAGTGATGAATTGTCAGGAACCCTATTCAGGTTTTCATTGAATATTGCGTTTCCGACTTGAAAGGTACTACAGAATTTCTCAGAACAGGAATGAGCTTTACTTTGCTTACATATTACGCATTACTTACACATTATTATTACCATTATTATATTATTTGCATGACATCTATTATCTTATTTATGTAATTCACTGCCACCGGGTTACACCCAATTGCAGTTTAAATAAATTTATCTTTATATCTTAATTCAGCCATGTTTCTAACCTCCAACTCCCGGCTAGCTCAAAAAAGAAATTCATCAATCATCACGCATCAGCAGAGTGCATGAATCACACATAACATTGCATAGAATCACAGCGTGAGCTGTACGAGCACGTTTGCAGTCGTACTGAAGCGACGACAAAGCCTGGGCCCGGACAAGTCATTCTATTTTTTCATGTCTGCTTGCTTTTGACACGTGCGAGAGTTATTTGCCCTTCCATGTTTCTAGTCGGCTCGCTGCCTTCCGCCTCTCCATTGAGTGGCTTTAGTACTTCGCTTCCTTGACGTTTCAATATTAGCGTATTGGATTCTGCGACCGGCGCCGGCCCGTTCGCGTGGAAGTCATTCTTTGCGCTAGCCATTCAATTTGCTGCGTGAATAATGTAGAGTAATTCTAAACATTTTTCGATTTCACATAAAAACAATGAAGACATTTATATTAATAATATATAACGCTCGCAGAAATTGGAAGAAGAAAACTATGCATGTTTCACATTGAAATAGAAACGAGCTTTTCTTACAAATGGCTCCCAATTTTTTCTTTAAACTTTCTGTACGTATATTGTTAAGTTTACGGAATAAAATGACAAAAACCCACTTGGTTGTATTATTTTTTCAAAAATTACTAAAATGTATTTTTGGGTACATTTCTCTCGTCGTTATTATTTACATTAAGGGTACTTTTATTAATTATTGCATTTGTGAGCACAAGTGCTTTAAATGATTACTGATGAAGGTTATCAAAAAACTAAAAGCTAGACCAGACCAAACATAATAAGAAACTATCAGGTACGAGAAAGGTTGTGCCATTCTGTAGCACTAGTTAATTTGTTATTGCTTATGAAAAAAAATAATTGGCAGCTTATCCTGAAACTGTATCAAATAATATGAAAAAACGAGAGTTTTTACGATATCTCTGGGATACAGTAAATTATCATCCTCCAATCCCGTGTTTCTCTAACACCCCTCATTTATACACTCACTTCGCTTACGCCTTACAGTTTTTCATTTGAAAATATGAATTCTCACTGTGCAACAACAAGCATAGTTTCAACAGTGTCATTTTCGCAACTGTTGGCATAGCGTCCTGTGTGTGCTACTGACGCAGGCCAAGTCCGCAGCGTCGCGAGTTGACAGTGTGTACTCTAAAACATAATGCACCGTTTCTACCTGCACGCTAAAACCCGTCATGTAAAGCCAGCTGCGTGGCAAGCTAAAAGATATAACCCCGTTCTCTCGTCCTCTTACAAGTATTGGAATATCACATTGCTTTGAGATAGATAAATCATTTTTTTTTAAATTTATTTCTATCTGCTCGACCAGATGGTCCTACAGAGTTGTGAATACACATAAACATATAATTCTTGGAAAACTTCCTAAGTTGATTGTCTTATTGAGGTGTTAAACCACAAAGAAAGACATAAATTTTATGTTTTATGGTGAGGTGAGAAAGGAAGATAGTTTGAGTTTGATATTGTTAAGGTTTGGAGAGGGTGTTAATTAAAATATTATGAGAGGACATGTGTGGAGATTTGAATCAGGGAGGTCTGAAAATATCTTTGGGAAAACGAGATTTTATTCTGTTCGGAGTATTGGCTTGTTGACCAAGGTGAAAAAAGCAAGTGCTTGGGCAAGATGGAAGAAGTGTATAAAATTTAGAGGATAAGCTTATTAAATAGTCTGAGATGTAAGGCATTTGAAGTTCACGATGAATTTGACTGTTAGGAATGAACCAGGGTGCGTTAAGAAGTAGATAAATCATGAAAACATTTCCGTTCTCGTGAATCAAAGTTGAATGTAAATGTCTGAATTTTTATGTATTTAATACTAACACTCAATTAATCAGAGTTCAATCATTCTATATTATGCCTAATAACTTCCTAATTACGGTCTAGAAGTAATTTTACGTCAAAAATAATGAATTACAGTAAACCATAGAAGGTTATTTTTAATAATTTGATGTATTTCTTTGAACATCGTAGCCTTATATGGAAATACAATTTCAAAATTGTCACGTTAGCAGTGCCACATTATCGAACAGGCTGCGTAGGCTGCAGCCTAGGGGGCACAATTTTTGGGGCCGAACGAAGTTCAGTAGATTCAAAATTTCATAAGGCTAACTTTTGAATGTTTTTATATAAATATTTCTTTTCATATTTGTAACAAAAGGAAGTGTTAATTAATCAAATATATCCATTGATATATACGGATAAAATGAATACAAAAATATTGTATATTTATTAAATCAATATCGCGGTGAGAATTATTTATACGTATAATCAATTATTTATACGTACACAATATCTACGTCGGTTACAAATAAGTCCAATATTTTTTTTATTCGAAATATTATAAATAGCTTTAATGTTTAATAAAATCAAATTAAAAGGGTTCTAAAACATTTGACAGCCTACTGCGCACATAAGTCAAAGTCAGGCACTGCACGTTAACATTCAAATGAGCTATACATGTAACCTCCAGCGGTATCTCCAGGTCGATCTTTTTTTGTTCTATATGCCAAGCAAGTATACCGCATCCTTGACACTTTTTTGTTGAGCACACACATGCAATATATGCCGCATAGTCCACGACACGCTATGAGCACGGTAGCCGTTTGTTGGGCGTGTCAACGACGCTGTAATTAGAATGGCCGATCGAAAATCCGGAGACGATCGAAAATTGTCCTACTAAAACAGGTTACCAGGCCAACCTGCAACGCATTGTGATTCCCAATACGACAGCCCCACAAAAATCTCTACACTTTAGAGAAAATTTGTATCCGCGAAACTTCGGTATAAGAGATGACGAGGTCAGAAACTTTTCTCCGTGTTTATTGCAATCCATTTCATCCGATAGTGTACTTTTCCCATATATTTTTTTCTTGGAGTACGCTAAGCTCTCGGGCAAATTTCCATCCCTAATATTGGTACAGAACGTAATGTAACACACTCTAGAATTTTCCTTACATTATTTTGACATTTTTAATCCAACAGTGACTGGATGAAACATGGTAAATAAAACACTGGTGAAGTAGCAATATGCAAAATTAGTAGCATCGCGAACAAAATGTATAAAAGGGCAGTGCATTGGCAGAGCTTTTATTTGTACACAAATGATTCATATGAAAAGGTTTCTGATTTAAATTCGCCCTCACGACGAGAATTAACAAACTTTGAAAGTGGAATTGTAGTTGGAGCTAGGACATTTCCTTTCGTACATCGTTAGGGAATTCAATATTCCGAGATCCACAGTATCACGAGTATGCCGAGAATAACTAATTTCAGACATAATCTCTCCCCATGGACAACGCAGAGATCGACGGCTTCATTTAATGACCGAGAGCAGCGGCGTTTTTGTCAGTTCTAACATCTTCATATGTCGTGAAAAAACGAAGAAATCAAAGTGGAACTTACAACTATCGTATCCAATGGAACAGTGGAGGGAAATTTGGGTTTTAACGGACTATATGTCAGCAGAAGACCGACTCGAGCGCCTTTGCTAACAGCGCTACATCGCCTGCAGCGCCTCTCCTGGTTTCATGGCCGTATCGATTGAACCCTAGAAGACTGGAAAGACGTGGCTTCGTCAGATGAGTCCCGATATCAGTTGGCAAGATCTGAAGGTAGGGTTCGAGTGTAGAGCAGAAGCCATGGACTTAAGTTGTCAACAAGGCAGCGTGCAAACTGGTGGGAGCTCCTTAATGATGTGGGCTGTTTTTATATGGAATGGACTGGGTCCATACCTTATCCAACTGAACCGATCATTGACTGAAAATTTATGTTCATTGTGTTCAACTTCTTGGAAACCATTTGGACCATCTGAATGTTCCCAAACAACGATGAATTTTTTGTGGATGACAAAGCGCCATGTGACCGGGACACAATTGTTCGCGATTGGTTTGAAGAACATTTTAGAGAATTCGAGGAAAATATCTGCCCGGTCACATCGCCCGATATTAATTCCAACGAACATTTATGATACATAATTGAGAGGTCAGTTCGTGCCCAAAATCCTGACTCGGCAATCCTTTCGCAAATATGGACTGCAATAGAGGCAACATGTCTCAATATTTCTGCAGGGGACTTCCAACGACTCGTCGAGAACATGCTACGTCTAGTTGCTGCACTTCACCGGGCTAAAGTGAGTCCGACACGATATTAGAAGGTATCTCATGACTTTTGTCACATCAGTGTACAACAAAGATGTTAAATTTCTACAAATATTTTAACAGAAACTACATAGTTTTTTTTCCCATTAGTAAATAGAGCATGACACTGATGTACCATTTGTTAATTATGTTAAAGTAATATTGAATAAAAAAATATTTCTGTCACGTGATTACATACGCAGTTGTCGATAATGGACAATATTTCCTCTTCCTTGCAGAGATCGCCTTCCAGACAGGAATCCTCCACAGCGCCGAGACCGGAAGTCAGGGAGTGATGTAGATGTAAATACAGCAGTCCACGGTTCTGAGAAGAAAACAGAAAAACATCATTATCATAAATGAAAATGAAAGAAACTGGTTTTCTTCCATTGATTCAACTAAATGCAATTTTTCTTCCATTGATTGATACTCAAAAGTATCAACTATTAAAAAGCAGGTCATAAAAACTGAGCGCATAACAATAACAATTATTTCACGAATAAAAACCTTTCTACCATTTTTAATTTAAGAATTAAACACGATTTGTAATGGCTATTTGCAGAAACAAGCCGAAATTTTAAAACATTACAAATATAAGGGAATGAATAGTTGAAGATTTTTCACAATATTTCGAGATAATTCTTCGACCTCCGGTTTCTCCGTAATTTTACACTATCCTTTACTGTTAATCTACTTTCATGTGAGAGCGTAAATGCAACAAAAATATTAAACAGAAAACAAATTTTGTATTGTAGAGCTTCCCCGATAAGAATTTCAGCATGACTGTTGCCCTGCGCATTTTGTAACTGTGTCAAAACATGAATCTCCGAACTGGTCAATAGGGAGGGGGAGTGTTAAATGGTGACCTGAGGGGCCTTCATATTCTTGAGATCTCTCATCTTCACATTTTCCTATGGGGGTTAAGGAAAATACATTGCGCTTGAAAGAGTGCCGAGGACTCCCAAGGACATGGAGAGAGGGAGCGTGTGCGGCAGTATGCGGTGCTCCAAAGCGCGAAACACAGGAAACAGTTCAACGATTGTTGCAGAGAAATGTGTATTGCAATTGAAAATTCGTAAATTTACATTCATAACAAAGCTGTTAACTTTCAAGAGTGTTTAATTTCTAGATAAATTTCCTAAATAAGACCAGAATCACGACAAATTCAATAAATGTGGCATTCAAGAAACTGCCAATAAATGTGGAAACAAACTAGACAGAGTATGTCTCGGAATATATATACTCAGCTTAATTGATATCTTTTAACAGCATACTCAACAGTGAAATTAGTAGACGTATCACTCTGGCATAGCAAAAGTTTTGGAGTCTCTCATATCCTATTGGACAAAAAATCGGTCTAAAACAGAAGAGAGATATATTAGATCCCTGCATTTAATCAACATTAGTCTATGGGAGTCAGACTTGGTCGCTAACAGCAACAAAAAAGATGCAATTATCTAGATGCCAGAGTAAAATGGAGAGTAAAATTCTTAACATCTCTCTTAAATACCACGTTACGTGTATGGAAATAAAAAATAGCACAAAAATAAATGCTGTAATAGAATAAGCCTTGACTGAAAAATGGAATGGGGAGGCGTCACGTCATAAGACAACAGGATAACAGATGGGACTATACTACAACCTTACGGAAATCTAGAATCAGATGGCATAATCCAGGAAGACAACGAAAAAGATGGGAGGACAGCTTTAAGAAGTCAGCTAGCAGAAATTGGCAGCTAGCAGAAATCACTTCACACAAGCTGAATCGTGGAGATGAAGAAAAGTGAAACCAGTGAAGTGTTGTGAAAACAATATCAATATTAGAAAATATATTGTATTAACAGAGAAATTACATGACAATTGTTTAATTAGTAGTAATCAATACCAGCTTAATATGTTAAATTTATACATTTTCATAGTTATACTCAACCAAACTGCGGTCATAAGCCGGCGTAGAACTTCCCTGCAAAACAAGGAGATCCTAGCCCTTAAGGGATTGTAACAGGCTAATAATAATAATAATAATAATAATAATAATAATAATAATAATAATAATAATAATAATAATAATAATAATAATAATAATAATAATATCCTTTGTAGTACATATCAGTAAATGCTAAGGAAGATTGATCGTTTATAAGAAAATATTGATATAAAACCCCTGAGTAGCAAATTGTCCTTCCCACGAATGCACCAAGTAGATTTCAAACGAAACACCGTAGGAGATTTTGACATTTTTGGAATAACACCTCTGCATGCAACTCGCAACACACATACGCTGCAAATCATTTTACTACCGAGCGTAACTAGGAAAATTTGCTTACGAGGATCTTAACATCACGTTTTTGTGTCCCTTGCAGGGTGCAAGTAAGATTTTTGTGTCGCAGTCTACGAAATGATTCCTTGGATTAATTGTATTTCGTTTTTGGAAGGTTCCTCTCCCCATAACGTGGGTTATCAGAACCGCTCCAATATTTTTTTAGAAAAATATTTGACGCCCTCCTATCAATTTTATTTGGGTTTCTGCTGCTCTATGTAGCTATTCACAACATTACTGGCAGAGGATCCACATCACTGACAGCCGCCGTAAAATTTATGAAGGTAATCCTTAATAAAAACACTTAGATTTTTGCATTTGCAGTAAAATTTTCAGATTAACATGTGCAGGAGCATTCGGTAAACCTACACAAGGGAGAATGTTTGAAGAATATAAGGACGAACACGTTAAAGGACGAATGTATGGAGGAATGCGGAGAACTATTCAACGAAACATACAATTAACATTTTAGAGGATCTTAGGGAAGATGTGAAGGGAAACATTTGAGACACATTCGGGAAACGTGCTACGATACATACGGGATCCCTGCGGCGGCTGGTGCCCCAACTAACAGAGTTGCAACTCCATCCAATAACGGAAATGTAATTTCCAAAAACTCAGACAACTAATATATAATAAAACTTCAGCAATTCTTGTAAATTAATTAAAAATAAGTTAAATTCATATCTACTCATAAAATTATGTAAGTAATGTCTCAATGCAATCTCCATGACAGATTCATTCACTTCCCCCACACATGGTTCTGGCTTTGATTTCCTGTGGACATTCGAGTTTTTGTATTAGTTCTGCATTGAGACGATTGCCGGTAGTAGAAATGATACAAAACAAAAACAAACTAGGTTTCGAAAATACGGTGATCGCATTCCAGCGCTTTGCAAAAAGCACCATTGTTTGGACACGTTTCACTTGTTCATTCCGTAATCTTAGTTGTTATTAGTGATTATAACGAAATTAATTTTTTATTTCGAAAATTTCCCTACTCTGATATACAATATTGTAATAATGAAATATCTGTAATGTTTCAGGAATGTAGTCTTTTTTAAATCAGTAGATTCTTATTACCTTGAGGAAGATAATGTGTCGGCATTAGAAAAAACATCTAAAGCAGCAGCACTATTACAATAATCATATCGCGAGATTCACACACACACTAGTATTCACAACGACGGCCACAAATTGCACACAACATGTGCAGAGGAGGAACAGATAGAGCGAATTTCTACCAGAACGACCAACGTTACACAAAAGACCCCTAAAATATACTACATTTTAAATCAAGAAACCTAACATCAAATGAAAATAAATTCCCCAAACATCGTAAATAATGCATTGAATACCGTCAAGAATTGACTGCACTTGTGTACTTTGAATAACACGCGAAATTCATCAATTTAAGTTGTAGCTAGTTTCAGTCGAAGGCAGAAAACTAGTATCTTCGAACGCCGCGCAGGCGCGCCGCGCACTGCGGCGTGACCCCCACCCCCTTGCCCTTCGGAGCCACCGCCCTACGCCAAGAGAAATGTAAGCCAAGAGGCTCTCTCTTACGAACGTTTGCAGAGCAAAAACAACGGGGCCCCAATCCCGAAGCATAGGGTTGCGCGGCCAAAGAGTACACGCACTAAAAGGACTTTAGAGCCTGACATGGGTGCTTTGCCTGGGAGCGCACGAGACGCCGAAGAGACTATCGACGGGCACTGTTTGATTTCATATAGATCGATATTGTTGCTAAGTCTTGAATATTGAATGCCATTAAATGGAAAATGTATTTTCCTAACATATTACAAGATTTGTTTTTCAATTATCTGGGGGTTGTGCAACGTGCAACCTAAGCAGGAGCCGCCACTGCGGTAAACATTTAAGGAAACCAGCGGGAAATTTTCTGGGAGAATGGGAGGAAACGTGAAATTTGTAAGGCAACACGCGAGAAATTTGCGGGACAATATAGGAGCAACTTGCGGATCAATGCGAGAAATGTGCGGGTTAATGCGAGCAATTGGCGGTTCAATGTGACCATCTTGTGAGTCAATGCGAGAAATTTGCGAGTCAGTGAGAGCTACTCGCAAAGATCAGGAAATGCACATTTTTGTTAATATTTACAAACTTTTGTTAAAATGTTATGAGATAAAATATTTAGAGAACATTTGAATTAACGCGATGGTTTACTTTTCGTTTCTGTACATTAGATATTTTTATATTGTGTTTGATTACAAACACCTACATGTATCGGTATCAGTTTATTTATCTTTCGTACTCCAAATATCTTGACAGAAATCAGATTTTCGGAATATCATAGAGAGTTTAACTCTTTTCCGATGTGGATTTCCGAGAAAAAATTGCACCTTGTTTGAGAATATTTGGTTTGAATAGTTTCGAAAATACGCCATTTTTTAGTTGCAATGTTCTCAAAACCTTATTCATTTTTTTGAAAAACCATCATTAGAGAAAATTTGAAGATTCTGTGGGTCATGGTTTTCCGCTCTTCAAATTTCGGTCAAGCATGTCAAAGAGTGTCTCTTGCCCAAAAGAAACAAACCATTGGTCGACCAAACTTTGCTTACACTCGCCGCATGCTTTGGGCATCGCGACTGGTATGACGGAAACTCACCCACCCCTTTCCTTCCCTCCCCAGTGGCGTAGCTAGGGAGGCAGGGGATGACACCAATTATAAAATTTTATAGTTCGAATTATATAATTTTAATTATTTATTTAAAAATTATATATATATATATATATATATATATAATTTTAATCGTTGTACCATTAAATCGTATATACTAAGAAAGCAAAGAAAATTTATATAAAGTAAAACGCGAAACCATAAGCAGTGATCCACAATTCTTAAGTGATCCAAGAATCTCGATTTCGGTGATTACTTTATCTTGTCTTATCGTTAATCTTGATAAAATAATCTATAAATTATCTTTAATATCGTGCAAGTATACTTGTATTTTTATTAAATAATGTATAAACTATACGGATATTGATATTTTTATATTTAATTCGGGGATGGTGACACCATTGGTTTTGCCCCGGGTGACACCAACTTAAGCTACTTCACTGCCCCTCCCAACCCACTCCAATCATTAAACTAGCCTCTCGACCTCATGTAAGAGGGAAACACTTTCATTCTTTGAGGGTTATTTGCCTCTTTTTACACATAATGTTTAAAAAAACGGCTTTCAACGCCGTCATGTGTGTGTTGCACCACGTTTAGAAAAAGATCTACTGTAGTAGACATTTTTTTCAATTTTTCAGACGTGAGCGATTTGTGTCCGCAATCAACCCGATAGGCAATTAATGTCACATCTAACTTGTGAGCTTAATTCGCGCAGGAATTAAACACAGGTGCGTTACTGCGACTGACTACAGCAGATTGATGTCTTCAATTACATTCACTGCCCTTCATTATCAGACAGTTCCAATAGCGCATACACGTTGCATTACACAGTTGAAATTGGGTCAGTAATTGTATTTTCACCGAGCCCCTAATACTTATAAGCATTTTACGGGTGCCACATTGGCGCACACCAAAATGCAAGTCACTATACATTAAGAGATATTTAATGACGTAGATTTTAGAACTAGCTGGATCTACTGACTTGCCTCTTTTCTCGACATGTATATACGAATAAATCAATAGAATTATCCGATGAATATAAGATTTCATTTTTAATTTTCGAAGCGACAGTCTGCTATATGTTCGTATGTTATCCAGTTGGGAACAATGAGATGTGGAAAACTACACTCCTTTCTTCGTCGTCGCACCCTGTTGGCAATAGTCCAGGCGATGCGATGAGGCGAGACGGCAATCGAATTCTCCGCAGGCGGTCCTCGACCTGCTCTGCCCTTCGTGCAGCAATACTGCAGCTAGAGCAAGGCCGATCTCATGTACTGTGTGGGTTCAGCATTCCCATCACGTGTGTGACGCACGCAAACTGAAGTGCAAACAAATCCCGTCGTCACAATAGTTACGATACAAATTTTCCAAGGTAATCGATTAAAGACGAGACCAGAGAAATAATTACTGGGGCTAGGTATAACTATGACTGGAAGAGGTGGCTCAGGGCATCAACGGATGCCATTGCAGTGGCTATGACCGGGCGGTCCTAGGTTCGAGTCCCGACGGTGGCAGGATTTTCGACACTTGCTAGATAGCTAGTCTGAGTTCTGTCGTTGTCTGGAAGAGAATACTAGCGATCGGCAGCTCTGATCCGTAGTTTTTCGTAGTTTCACAGATCAGGCGAATGCCGAAGCAATATCCTAACAAACGGGCCAAGCAGCGCGCACGATTTTTCCTTCTCCCTCCTTGCCCTATCCTACCCCTTACTTACACACACTTACACTTACATGAACCACACTACCATAAATGCCGGGCAACCGGTCGGGACCTTAGAGATTGTCCCGGCTTGGGCGGTGCCCCGCTGATAGGAGATTCCTTGTGGAGGAAAACGCAGCTAGCCGACGGTTGGTCGGCACCGGATCTCGGCATCCAGTGGGGGAAGATAACCGTCACCTCTCAAGAAAAAAGTACTACTCTTACGGGACTGCTGACATTATTTGGCGCGCACGTAATTGCTTATTAATCAATAAATCAATCGATATATCTATGCCTCATAATGTTCCAGGCCCATATTTAAAGTTATGTTGGATGTGTTGGAAAACAATAATTGGGATGTAATGGTGATATTATGTACTATTTATTATTAATTATTGTTTTTTTAATTAACTACTTTTTTGTGACTTATTGTTAGTCGATGTAAGCTTAATGCACGTGAAGTTAAGATATTTTGCCATGAAGTTACGACCCTTAATTGCAGAATTAATAATAAATCTAATCTAAAATAGCGTGTGCGTACCGAACATAAAAAATTGTAACAATTACGATCAAGAAGTAAGATGTCATAATCCTAAGTGTTCTCTGGTTGAACAGTTGAATGCAAAGCTAGTCGATAGTTTCGACATACCCAGAAATTTCGATGCAAATATACTAGAAAATTATATAATTTTCTTGACGATATTCACCAGAGGGCAGAAGGAGTAAGTAGAACTTCGATAGCCTTAAAATCGGGAACTACATAAGAAAACACTTTTTTTGTAAACGGCGAAATAAAAGTAATATTGAAAATTTTAATGAAGATATTGTGATAACGATTTAAATGAGCGACCAATGGCAGTGACATCATAATATTTGGTATTTTACTTTAGAACGCCAGAAAAGCATAAGACCTAAAAATATAAGTAAACTCAAATTCATTATTTGTGTATAATTCAAAATAATATTTTAGTATCATGGTAATTTCAAAAAATAGCAATTTTAATTTATTGTATGGAAGAAGCATTATATTGTATACCAACATAAGAATTATATTCTATGTATTTGGGAGAATGCAGTTCAAGGGCAATCAATTCAATGATTCAAACTCAACGCTAAAATCTAAATATTTTTGTTTTAATTTCTATTTTTTTATATTTCCAGTTGAGCGTCATTATTGTCTTTCAGTGTTTTGACATTTAATGAACATGAAGTACAGTAATGATTTTTAGCACACCCTTGTTCATCAAGATTCAACAAAATCAGTTCATTCAAGATATGGAAGATTAGGTAGATATGTTAATACTTTATATTTAATAATGAATATATGAAATGTGTAAACTGAAACGCGTTTGTTTTTTTATTTAGATACATGTTAGATGTACAAGAGAGGTAAATTTCAGGATGTCTGAATTTGTCCTTAGGGAATCCCGACATAATTATATTTGGTTGCGTAAAATTTCTTCCTAAATTAAAATGTATAGGGGTGAGTTAGGGAGAGATTTGAAAAAGTGAAGGGTAGTTGTACTGATAAAGTATTTTTTGAGATCTATTATTAATTTTCTATGTAACTGAGTATTATATATATATATATATATATATAAAGAAATTTGTTTTGTAATATTTGTATTTAATTTAAGTGAGCAGAAGCTACATTACACCAAACAACACATCCGTATGTTACATCTGCTCTTATAACATAGTTATACATTAAAGTATCACATTTAATTGTCTATGAATATTTTGCATTAATTAAATAATTAATTTGGACATTTTGAAGTATGATTTATTCGCGATAGTATTAATATGATCTTTCCACGTCAATTTTCAGTCTGATGTTTTTCCTAAATATTTAATAAATATACATCGGGGAAGCGATTGGAATGTGGTTGTTTTGCATCGTAATAGAAGGGGTATAAAGATCTTCGAAGTGAAAAAACTTTTGCTCTTTGTAGATATTAGTTAAATTCGCCATATCTCAGTGCATCTAAAATAAATCTTCAGATCATATTGAATGTAACCATATGCGCAATCAATGTATTTATGAGAAGAATATGTTGATGAATCATCGGCGAATAGAGCCAATTAAGTATTTTGGAATTGTGTAATAGATACTAGAAAGGAGATGGAATAAACTGGAGCCATAAGGAACTCCTGAGTGTGTTGAAAAATTGAGCAGAAAAAGCTGAATTAAATCTTACAAAATAGTGTCTACTTTCATAAAAACTGGCAATTAATGAATGTAAATAATACCCAATGTTTGTGTGTGAATGTTTGAATAAATAATACCGAAGGTGGACTGTCAAATGTTAAGTTTATTGAGTCCCTTTTGCCAAACTTTATAGAATGTCTTTTCTATATCTAACAATATTATTAGAGTAGTTTTTTTTTGAGATGGGAACGAGTTCAGTTAGTATGATCAATTGATGTGTCATTAAATGATTCCTTCGGAATCCAAAGTGAACATCTGGAATTGTTTTATATTTCATTAAATATTTATAGAACTTAATCAAAATTATTTTTCGAAGATTTTTTATTTTGATGGGCGCAAGCTTATCGGGCTATAGCTGAACAATAATTGCTGTTTTCCAGTTATTAGGGAAATAACATAATCTCATTGCAACAATAAATAATGCTTACAAAGCTGCAATTGACCTTGTATTAAGTTCTTTAAAAAATTATTATTAACATTATCAAAACCAGCAGATTTACTAAATCCTAAGTCTTTTCCAACTGTTTTAATGTACGCTCTGGTATTTTTAACGTCTTTAAACGTTTAACAATCCGGAAAACTCTTCGAGTAAACTTTAGGGGATACATTATCAGACGCTAAACGACGCATAAACAGCCCACCGATTTTTTGCCTCTCCCGTGAAAGTCATTCAAGAGTTAAAGTTGAGGGACCTGAACTGCAACGAAATCTGATCTCCATAGTTTGTGATCAGTGTCGCTTCGACAGGAATCTAATGCATCTTCATTGGATCGCAACCAATCTACTGCGAATAGGTACAGAGTTATCCGACTTAACACACTCACACTCTCGCACTTTCACACACAAATGCCACGTATACTTCTGTTCTCTGTCCTTGTCGATGGTCGCAAATTGTACGTCAAAGAATATCACAGACTGCTGCAGTATTTGCATGTACTAGTAAAACGATTTTCATTCATTTGAGCATGGCCGAGTCTGAGGGACAGTACATTTGAGCAATGCTACATAAATCGCCTATTCGTCTCTTTTTGTAGTCCTTTCTTACGAAGTAATCCTGTCACCGAATTTTTGCTGTTTCTCAATTAATTCACTCTCCATATATTCTCACTAGTGAAATGATATATTTGTTCTCTTTCGTCCTTATATATTCACATCAATAAATAGTCTTATTATGAACACACATACGCAATGCCAACTTCAGTTCTATTAAATGGAAGTATATCGCAATAATGAAGAAGAGTTTCAAATTGGAAATCTCGACACAAATAACGTTTTTAGCAATCTCTGCACTACCGTTAAACTACGAGTAAACTTCGTCTGAGCCAATGCCTGGGAAAATTCTCCTGAAATATTCTCATCGTAAGACATAACATACTGAAAAATAACATTAATTGAAAGTCAAATCTTATTTCCAATAAACAGCAATAAACCTAACAAGATACCAAAACAAAAATACGCAGCGCCGATCCGGTGGCAGCTAAGGCAGTAGAGTCGTAGCGATCTCGGACCAAAGGGTCGTCGGTTTGAGTCCCGCCTCGGGCATGGTTGTATTTGTGTCCGTCCTTTTACCCCTTATCATCAACATATCGTTTCATCTTCACAGTTACCATAACATTAACACCAATAGTGGTCGCTAACGACCCATACGTTGATGTGACCTTAAATAAAAATAAATAAAAATACGCAGCAATATAAAGCAACTTGAAAGAAAGTGCGAAAATCGAGTTTCAAATGCTATGAAAAGTCTCTCGTTCCGTGCAGGAAAGGAGCTGACATATTTGGATTCGCTTTGTGAGGACAACGTCGTCTCTCTCTAAAGGCAACAATTTCTTGGAAACGGCTGACAGCGCCTCGCACAATGGCTGCTCGCAGGCGAAGGAGTCGTACGAGCGGCTGGGTTGTGTCTCGGGAGAGCAAAATGCGGAGCCACGAATGGAAACGAAGATAGCCGAGCAGGCCAGCGAGCCGTGCGGAATTGTCGAGCGAGCCGATAGGACTTCCATGGCGGGAAGCTGTAATTCGAAGTTTGTCAGACTTTTTTAATTTTACAATGGTCGTTAACGTAATTAACCAAACACGAGGAAAGAAATGGATGCTTTCCTACAACACATAACGAACATATACACGACAGATGACTTTTAAGGTGAGTTTTCGCATGAAATGAGTTGGTAATTATGCGTTGGACAGACTCAAGGATATTTTATGTTAACGCGAGGGCCGAAGGCCCGAGCCTTTCACAGCTTGCAGCCTCGTTCTAAGCGTAGCAAAGCGTGACAATTCCGCGGGAAAACTTCTGATTCGGAAGGAACTTCTGATTCCCACTCCATACCAATGTAAATGACTAGTGCTTCAGGAAAGCACAAGCTCCCCGATCGGTCGGCTCCGCTCAGCTGTCTTCTTATACGTTCGCGGCTCCGCATTTTGCTCTCCCGAAACACAAGTGAGCGGCCGGCGGTACGAGCGAGGAGAACGGACGAGTAGCAAGCGAGAAACTAAGCCGAAGGAGCAGACAAAAGAGATGGCCTGTAGACGGGGCAATGGGGCTGATGGTGAGAGGTGCGTTAAGCGGAGAAGGCGTGAAGGGAAGGGCGCTCGGCCTGCGAGCGGAGCGGGAGCGGCAGTGCAGCTTTAACAGCCGCGCCGCTGTAACTGCCCGGCGCGGCGGAAGCTCGCAGAATATCAGCACTCGGTGTTTCGCAAGCACAACGCCATCACCGGGTTATAATGCAATTCACAAACTGATATAACTAAGTAAATCACCTCCACGGGAAATTGTACTTCGGAAATACACAGCAGATATCGGTTAGAAGCCATTTGGTATGAAATAAATTTTATTTCAACCAGATCTAGAAAGGGAATCATGTTTATTAAACACTGGTTTTGTTTTCCATCACTCACATTCCGCAAAAAGTCATATTTCATTATCTCCCCAGTGCATTATATGCGTTTCAAATTACTTTAATAAAATCATTCGTTAATATTTATTTTTCTACCAGTAGGTGGAAGGTAGGTCTAGGTAGAGATGTGATAATATAAATTATAATAGAACAATAAAGCATGGGAACTTCAGCAATTATTACAAAGGAATAGTAGAGAAACCATTTAAGTATACAATAAAGGGTTTGGGAACTATCATCTAACTTGACTTTTAGGACTGAATCTTCTTTTTCATGGCAAGAATTTATTTTCTCCCTGATCACAACGAGCTTGAGTTACTTCAAAAATTGAATTTATTATAAAAAAAAGGAATCTACACTTTGCGAACAAAAATTGAAATAATGTAGATATTCCAAAAAAATGTTTAATGTAAACGTATATAAAATAATATTCTTAATATTTACTGGACATATTAATAAATATCGTAATGTAACTCTTATTATGAGTAAAAACGTAAGAATCATACTTCTTGGAGACATTGTATGATGGGGAGCAAATCATACTACCTTCCAAACTTTCCGCTTTTCTTGGAAACTGTCTAATTGTATCGTTATATTTCATGGCGTTTTTCTCCTCGCTAGAGAGACACTGTTGGAGCTGGCCGACAGCCGTCGGCGATGCGTCTGCCACACTGTCGCTCGCGACGGAGGTGATGGCGAGGGCGGGGGCGGGGGCGGGGCGGGGACGGAGGCCTGGGAGACGAAGGCGACAGCCCCGTCCGCATCGCGCTGCTAGGGTTTGCTTTCCCTTCAAGCAGCCCTGGAGCCCTCCATCCTCCCAGCTTGCCCTTTTGCCTCTGCCCTCTTTCCGTCGCTGTCATCCCGTCACCGCCCATACTCCCCACGCATTGCTCAATGTCCTGCCGTGCTACTGCAAAGCACTTTCGTCTCTGGCATCACATGATCTGCGAGCATTAAGATCCGCTCTAAACCGAAACTATACTCCTCGACCATGTTCCATTTTAAATTTAAAATATTCTTCTATTCTAAAAAGATATACTACGAGTTATAAATGTCATACTTGTATCATTAAGTTATAAATTAAGAATATAGAAGTATTTACTGGGCAATTTCGATTGATATTTTGGGAAATTCAATATCAAACGTAAATGGCAGAAATTTTTTTCAACCATGAAAATGAACAATTAGGTACACAAGTATATTCAGTAGATCTTTTGTAATCTTGAATACAATATTTAATGACTTCCAATTTTGTTTTATTATAGGAATCTATTGAGCACACTGAGTATGCAGAAAATTCTCTGAAATATGCTTACATACGTATACTATACGTTTATGTACTGTATTTGCATAAATAACTCTTTATTAAATTGCAATGGAAGATATGATCTGCTATTTACTATATATATGATTAATAAAAGTATCTTAATTCCCTGAGTAATAGTGTGCTGACGCACGAAATAGTTCAGATGCAGTCGAGTACTCTAAACAGAACTTGTGACACTCGTCACACTACAAACACTGCCGTTCAGCCTCGAATTGGCTATCGCACACTGTGTAGAACACTTCCTCTGCGTTTCCGTGGCCTTACTGAAGACCTGCCATGACGTCTCTTATCCAGTCGAAGTATTCCGTATCTGCGTAACCACTACTGACTGGCTCAATCATTGCTTCCCGACCTCCGGATGCTTCTTCCTATGTAATTATTCTCCTTGCTCTTCCTTGTCATATCGTGATGACACGTCGTAAAATACATCAGCTCTGCCCTTCTTTCATAACTTTCTTCGCTTCCTTTTTTTACCTCTTTTGTTACCACAATGAGTTGATGTTTCTCAAGCGTGCCCGTCTTCTCCCTTTTCTCGAGAGTAAGCAAATATTATGCAGAATTCATAAATTCACAGCGGACATAAAAAAGCCTTTTACAATATCAGACGGAACATTATTATTCGTTCATTATAAAACAATTTTCCTGAGTAACGTCTCATAAAACATGATACTGAATAAAGAACAACTAAAATGGTTCTACCAACCAACATTAATTCGTTTGAACTAACACTATTTACAGATGAAGTAGACTATCTTCGCCCTATTCATCAACCAGACAAGTACGAAAATCCTCAAACAATTTGAGTCTCATTGATTTTTTCTCCATGAAGTTTCTCTAATGTGTTGAAGGTATATTTCACTAAATGCTATTTTAAACAATTATTTTTCTTAATCATTGGCTTGATCACATTTTGTGCAGTCCCAACAAATATATATGTCATTCACAAGAAACTGCCTTCAGCTTTTCGTTCACGAGGTTCACGAGCTTAACACGAACAGGAAAGATGCTTCAATTTTTGCTGAAAGTTGTATTGTGAAGAATTTCATTTCTTCCGTACACCGTTGAAAAGCTTTTTCTTGTTTGTCATTACTCAAAGCCAGTAAACAATAGCACATTTCGAAAGATTCCAATAACTTTTCTCTCGTCTCTCGTGCTTTTATTTTCAAGTTCAATCCACATACAAATGTAGATTTTTATATTAGAGCGTTGGAGATGAGAGCAATGTTTATCGCCTGTGAAAGCTTTTCTTTCAGTTTTAAAAATAGTATGTTTTCAAAACACTGCATTGCACCGCCTTTCAATGTGATCAGATATTATTGTACAGTATACAATTCACTACAACTCCATTTGAGTATACGAGCGGATTTTCAAAAATCACTGAAATATCTATATTTGTTTCATGTTTTGTCGAAAATATTCAAAACGTTTGCACTTCGCCAAACGATAATAGCGTTTGTTGAGCATATTTTTATGAGAAAATATCCAGAACTGGCTTTCTGTTTGCGTCAAAATACGTTTTCCTCTTGAACTAATTCACAACTTGTTTCCCACTTCTCTTGTCGAGTTCATTCCACTGAATCGCTCTTTCAGTTCAGACCACCCGTCATTTGCTATCGGCTTTTCTAGTTCATTTTTGTCTTTGCTTTTTGCGTCTCCTAGTGGTTCGGAAGAAGCACTTGAAAGTTACGATGGAGCAGCGAGTTTGGCATTAAGCTATCGCGTGAGTAAACACGGGCCTTGAAACAACAGCAAAGGCCTGAGGACTGAAGGTCTACCTTTATTTTAACTAACGAAATGAAAATACTGATCTCACGTTTCTCATAATATTTCTCACAACTACATCAGATACCAAACATATTGTGTACGACTACCGGTAAGGGTTCTCTAGATGAGATAAGAAACCAGGGCTCTTAATTACAAGTTTTCATGTAAAAGATATGTCATTTGTATTTAAGAGGTCATTTATCTGTATAAAATAGTGGTTTTACAACAGCATGCAATTTTTAAAGTTTTTTTTAACTTTTACAATGTTCAAAACTTCAGATAATTTAACAAAAATTACAACTGCGCCATTATTTTAAGCGTCTCTTGTTTTATAGGTTGAAAAAATTGAAGCTGTTTTTGAGAATATATTTTTTTCACAAATTGTACCAACTTTAAGCAGAATTGTGCATGGAATTTTTAAAAAAGTAATATTTCAGAACATATTTTATTTAAGATAAAACTGTCTAACTTCATTATAGTTGTTTTGCAATGTTAAATTTTGTAATCTTCGATAATGTAGGAACTCGCTGAAAAAAACTAGCACCATTTTTATCGTTCTTTGATACACAGGAGGAGAAAATCGAAAGAAAACGTTTAGAGCTCTTATGCAGAAAATAAATGTTTAATAATTACTTTACTTCACACAAAATTACGCAAAACTACTCATAATTTCTAAAAATTGAACACGATTTTATTTGAAGATGTCAATGAAGAATAGATTTCATAGGGAAAACCTCTGTCTTCAACATTGTAGTAGAAGGAAGAAAAAAGTTTGAACCTTTTCAATTGTTGGAAAATCAGGGATATCAATTATAATGAAACCTCTAGAAAATTTTTATAGGTTTTTTGCGTTCTCCAAAGACAAAGTTTAACTTAAAAATTGAAGTCTTTTGTGAAAATTATGAAAATTTTCAGGTTTGCTATAAAAAACCGCCAAAAAATAAAATATCCGTTTCAAACTTCCATGGCCTTGAGTTTTTTTTAAAACGATCCAGGAAGATCAATTTTGGAAACAAGAATAACACTTTAGAATATTACAAAGGAGTAAAATCTGGTCGTATATGCAAAGTTCGGTTGGAAAATTTACTGTTGTTTTTAGACAATGTTGATGGAGCGTTTTTTAAAATGCTCAATTTTGAGCGAATTTTCATAGAGAATTTTGGAATGTTCCAGAAACTTCATTGGAAATTATTTGAACAACTTTTACTCACAAATGCAATAATGTAGTTCAAAAAACGTTTGTAATGTGAGTATTAAGAAGTGGTATTATTCTGTATTTAAAAAATGCTTTTATAGTAATTTTGAAAAAAAATCAAGATAATTCAAAATGGCCTTAATGTCATGTTATTCAGTATCTTTTACTCCATCCCTGCAAAACGTTTAAAGAAAAAAATTGTAGACGGTTTTGAGAAAGTCGTCTGGGCGTATTTGAAATTGTGAACATTTGAGATTCTTTTGAGAGAAATGTTTAGGGTTATCGAAAAACTTCATTAGACATCATTTGAAGACTCAATAAGGCATAATTTGAAACTTTATTAGACATCATCATAAATGCAATAGTGAATACAGATCGCCGGTTAGAGCGGGACAAAACGCATTTTATTATCGATCGTTCTCGCTGGATTGCTTTCGCAGCCTCGGAAGTCACGCGCGCTCCTTGTCTACTTTTGGAACCTATGCATCGCGATGTCTATCAAGGCTCCAAACTGTCGAATTCGCTCATTCTCTGCAGATTGATCGGGGATATAATAATAATAAGTTTTGTAGAAAATCGTCTGAACGTTTTAGGCGCTGGTGTTGTGGACAGAGGGACGTTTTGTCGGAAATCAATTTTTCGGTATCAAGGACTCGCTAAACGTGTCGTAGTAGAGAATTCAACATATTAGAGGAAGTAATTTACTACATATATCTGCAAGAATTATCCACTTTTTAGAAAGCAGAAACTCAAAATATTAGTTTCTTTCGAAAAATCGCCACTTTTTGTTTCAGCTTTGCAGTTCTATCTTTTTACTACGTAGGTACAGAGTGGGCGAGAAAATAAAATCGAAGATACGAGATACATGTTGTAAAGTTTTCACTGTCAACGATCGTATAAACAAGGTCGTGGCTTCGCGACATAAGGTAGTGATGCATAGTTCGCATTGTGCAACTCGTACATCCTGGTTATAATTAATGAAGTTAAAATTATTAAAATAATTGCTGACTTTTCACAGTTGTTCAAAACTACGAATGCTGCAGTATCGAATTTATTACCCATCATTCCGAAGGTACTTACGAAAATGACTTACCACCAGTTGAGAAATTGATCTACATCTACATGAGAGTTGGTACAAGTTTCATAACATATTATCTGTTAATAATAACCTACTAATTACGTATGAACAGTATTAACAATTAATTATAAGTTAATAGTTATTGAAAATCGTTTAATAATCTTAAATTAAAGTTTTTTGTCATTAATATGTGCTTTATTTTCTCCCTTCTCTTATAACCTGCCTACTCTGCCGTGACGTCAGCGCGAACAAAATCATGTACTAACGGCGACGGCTCATTTTTCAGATGTTTTAATAAAAGACTAACATCACGCACGCGTAGCAGCACGTACAAACCCATCCTTTATAGATCGCAGACATAGATTATTCATTTAGTTTATATTATAATCTCCTTTTTTGCACGAATAAAAAAATATTACCGAACGAATTCCATTAGGAGTGAGATCAGTAATATTTTCATGAGTGCAAAAAAGTAACATTATAAACGAGTTGCATACGCAATTTTTTATTACAGAATTGCAAGAATTTATGGAAGCGAGGTTAATTTGAATGTTAAGTTGTAATCTCGGACCCATATTATTACGTCATGCGTGCTCTAAACAACGAATTTGTTCACAAATGGCACTTAGGTCGAACTTTATGTTTTACAAAATTTACGGATTCTTCGCCAAGAGATTTTGGAAGCAGCTGCGAAAGCAGAAACTGCGTTAATACAAAAAAAGTCTTGCAAACTTTATGAAAAATATTTCGAAGTTTAAGACACGCATGTCAAGGTTGCGGGCAAGTAAACAAGCTGAAAAGCACTGCGTCCAGAGAAATTGGTGCGAGATTTAAAAGGAAGGGTTGTACAAATTCTTCCGGAGTGGCTGAACGTCACAGGATACCTGGTCCATGACAAGTCTTTGGGAAAAGTTACTTGATCGTTATTGTCCCAAATTTAGCTACATTAATTACTATTTTCTCTTTAAGGCAAATAAATTATCCATTAAAATGCAATTATATACCATACCAATTTCAAATTCTTAATTGAGAGTAAATTTTAAAAAAATGGAATCAAAAGAATATTGACTTCGTAATCCTGTTTACTCAAGTCATACAAAAGCATGAATTTTTGACATTCAGGTTAGAAGTTTTCACTGACGAATATTCTTCTCTGTTAAAATCACTATCCGTCCGTAAGAGAGAATTGTTAACTTGGAGTGGCTTGTTAATTTATTTCAAGTTATTGCTAAATACAATAACTGAATTATTTAATAACACAAGACAAGACGAAAAAAAAGAATTCCCCATTCAAACATATTCCTCACACTTAGATGTTTATATAAGGGAGACTTTATTACGAAAATATACATAAAATAGTAAAAAATAATTAAGAATATAAACTTAATACAATTCTCGGTTATTTGATAGAAAACATTCTGCCAAATATGTTTTCGTATGAAGCCACTATTCACCGCCTCGCGCCGCTTCAGCTTGCGCATGTACACCTCTTTCTGGATTTTAAGAGGAAATTAGTACGTAGTCAGGATAAGTTTACCCGTGCCCATAGGAGCGCCGGGCTCCCCAGGCAGGCAAGTAGCTCGTGCGGGCGCGGTATGACGTGCTTGGTTAAAGAAATGAATGGATAAAAAAGAAGCAAGTTTTGTACGTCATGCTGTTCTTGCATAACTCTCAGAGAAAGTTGGTTAATCAGATATAATGCACGTCGTTAGAACAACGACAGTAGTTATTAAAATATATACTTCATCGCATATTAAAATCACAGCATGTATAGATCTACCTTATGGTGAAAGTATTCTAAATTGATGGTAATTATGATGATCAAAGATACTGATTTTGCAACTTTTCATAAATTTAGTGTAGAAAATAATAAACTAGAGGTACTCCAGAATAGCACAGACTTTCTCGTAGCAAGGTTTTCTAATTTTCTTGGTGTGGTCTGGCTGTAAGGTCTTGCTCCATTCTCTGGCCAGCTGCCTTCTATCGTCGCCCAAAGTACATTTTTTGAAATTTTCTGAACTTTTCGATTTCCAAATAGTACAATCTAAATATTACTTTAAAAATATTAAAGAAGAATAAAACCTCTTCCTAAATATATATTTTCATTGACAATATGAAGCCGTTTTAAAAAATGGCGATTAACCATTACTATAAATGCGAAATTTGAAACTTTCAAAAAACTTTGACATTACTTAAGCACGTGTTCTCATCAATATCATAATGTGAAGAAATATCCTTGAATGTAAATATTACTAACGTGAGAGACAAGTCAAAAAAATTCCATTTTTGTCATTAAAAACAAAGAATAGAGCAATACGGTGATTATATCATCAAATAGAGTGCATTTGGCTCGACCTCTATAAAAAATTTAAAGACAAAATTTGAACCGATTTTTGAGAAAATCTTGTATTTGTAATTTTTTAAAATTGCTAATATTGCACGCTCTATTGCGCGAAAACTACTAACATTTTCAAAAAAATCTACATGACCATATTAAAAGAACTAATTATGAGCAACATACTTCATTTGAAGAAAAAATCTCTATCCTTAAGTTTGTAGTTTTAGGAAGACGCCGAAAAAATTCAAACTTTTACAATTTTCGAAAATTCAGAGTTAACAGTGAAAATGGGACCTATGCCACATTTATAGGTGTACTTTACTCTATTCTTACAAGAAATTTAAAGGAAAAATTTGGGGTCGTTTTTGAGAAATTTTTGAAAATATCCGGAGGGCTTCATGTAAAGTACCCCTCAAATTTTAAAGAATGTTTTTCGAAATCTCAAAGATTTAACTAGAGCCAGATCGATCGAGGTTTCTGCAATTTGGAAAATATCGTACGGGTGGTTTAGGCCCTAGGAGTATTCGCAGACGGGCAGACGGACGTTTTAAAGAAAAAAAAACACTTCTTCGGTATCAGGGGACCCCAAAACGTACTTCCGTTGAAATCTCGAAATAAATTTTCCGCATCATTACATAACTTTCTCTATACTACGTATATTACTGTCGTATATACGTATGTATACGAGAAAGTAAAAACAGGCAAACGTAAAGTTCATGAGCATACAAATTAGATTACGTGATATTTTTTTTATTATTGTTTGTTATATTTTTCATAATATAAGCAACAAACATTTCCAGAGGAGTTTTTTGATTAATAAAGAAGTTTTCAAACGTGTGTTTTTTACAATATTGTTAATTTTCCTGTCAGCGCTGGAAACTATTTTTGTGATACCATATATTTTTTCTGCTCCAAAGCTAGAAAGTAGAGGAGGCTGTGAATATTACGCCAGTGATGACCCACATTTCGTCCAGAAATAGTGATGACATAATGATTTGTGCCATAATATGCCATATTATGGACGATTTTGTTGTTCGAAAAAGATTGTTTATGATGTTGGAACACAAAAAAGTAATATATTACGTACATCAAACGTTTCTTAAAACTCACACTATGTCCCACCAAATGCTTTTTAATTCATTCCCATAGCACCATAATGCTATGAGTAATTTCCAACCAAAATATTTTCTAAAAGTTCATGAGAGTCAGCTTTCAATATCAATAATGCATAAATTTACCGCTCGTAACAGCAGGAATGATTCATCAGTAGATGTAGCATAAATGATACACGGAGGGTACGGCATGTACTGCGAAATTCTTGGAGGCATGATATGACGTGCTGCATGCTGCGAGTCGCAAGGGCAAATAGAGGCGTTACATAAAATTCAAAAAACGGATTGAAAAGTTTGTAAATGAGGGGGCGTGCAGTTGATGGAGAAGATGTGTGGGAGTCTATAGATAAGAAAAGCGAACGGGCGCGTTTATGTGTAATGTACAAGGCATTTGGAGGGGTCACAGCATAGACAGATATCGGTAACAGATTAGAAATGCTAGATTACAAAACCCGAGTTATGCATCCTTGGAAAATACGATGCTGAAAGCAAATTCGCCTTAGCGAATTCCACTACAGTAGATTTTAGCGTGCAAAAGCACTAGTCCAGGCCTGCATAGCATTCTGCACTTTGACCTCGGGAACAGCGCGCCAGCAACTTGAGTGTAAACCTTCGAAAAGTTTAAATCCCAAGTGAAATCGTTTCTGCTGCACAACTGTTTCTATTCAATTAGAGACTACTGTGAGCATCACAAGGAAAGTAACATTAGTTTTAATAGTGATATTTAATACATTATGTACCATTTAGACTGTATAAATGTAAACAACCAGTAACAAGTATTGTACTGCAGCCTCCGGGTCAATGAGACCCATCTCGATCGGGTGTTTTGTCCAGTTTCCCTGATCCATTGGGCAAATGCTGAGATGGCCCCTTGTTTTGCTTCTGGGCATAAATGTAACTTCATTATCTGTACACGTGTTCTAGAATTCAGTGATAAATATTTATTCAAATTATCGTTTACATGTTATTGCGGCAGCAAGTATTATTCTTTGACGAAGGACATAATGGATAAGAGCACAAAATTTATTGATGATTTATCCTTGGAAATGGATATTATTACATCGGAACGATTTATTTCCTGTATTCAAAATCCATGTAGTATATGGCTTAGTGTAGGGATCTCAGAATTTTGAAAACGTGCACAGTACTCACTTCTCCCCATAGCACTTGATACACAGTTTTTAACTGTTTTTGACGTAAATATATAAATAAAACCTGGGCCGCGTGAAGGGTGAGGAAACAGACCTATTCTACGGGCGGGGTCCGCTAATGAGAATGCGCGATTCAAACCGTAGCGCGAAAAATAAAAGAGCAATAGCGAGAATGACGGAGAGTTACACATAGTTCATGTTTCATTACCGTTCATCTTGGAAATGTTTGTTGTCAATTTAATACAAAGTAGAGTATGAACATAAAAACGAATTAGATATACATTTTTGATTTGGATACCTTAAGTATTATAATCGGTTGTAGTGTGAAATACTGTTTCGTCTCGCCTATTGTTTTCACTATTGTGGATACTATTTCAACAAACATCTAATACTATGAAGGGGCTTATTTCCACTGCTATTGTTAATATTGTTATTTATACTGTTGCCCTGCTATGCTCACAAATTCTCTCAATGTTTACATTAATTTATTAAATTTACTTCCAATTCAATCATAGGTTCGATATACAACATATTACTCCTTGCCTGTTGCACGTGGACGTGTAATTCTGTACAGAATCACGATTCCTGGAAGTTGTATTGATGGAAACCAATTATTAGATTGATGGCAACTAATATAAATTATCCTTCTCAATAATAAAAAATTAACATTTATTTTTATACATTTTTACAATTCCATTGAGATCATGAAAATTACTTTTCTTATATGGAACATTAAAATACCATACGGGTTTGAATATAGTTAGTAAGCTTACTACAATATCTTGTTAGATGGCTTCTCGGACGACCAGCAGAATGTTGTCCGTGGAATCCTTGGTATCCCTATTTTTGCTTTCATGTCTATCATTAAAATAAATTAAAAATATTACAGAATGTCCTCAACGATTTGGTATTAATAGGATTTAATATTTCCCATAAAAATAATACGCGGTCCTGACTTACCCTATCTGTGTTTCGTATGAAACACTCACGACCATCTTCAGCTACTTATTGAAAAATCCTTCCATCTACGGAGATACCCTAATATATATCCTCTCGAAACACGGAGTCTATTTTAAATCAAACTTCCAACTATTACATTAATAGAATCTACAATTACAATTCCATACTACTATTTTAACAATACCAAGCTATCAAACTAATTATAAATTCCCGCCTCTCTATAATTTCAATAATACCCCAGCCTATGCTGAAAATCCGTTCGCACGTTACCAACCGCTTACGCTTCAATATCTTTAAGAAAGTGATTCCTTGCGCCCTTCTTCAAGATCACGGCTTTCAAGTCTCTCTCTACTCCTTTCGCATATAATGTGTTTGAGGCCATGTCCATCAGCACAGCACTATGAACCACGCATGGAATATTACAGTTTGTTGATCGGTTATCTTAACAACGCGTATTCTTTGACTTCCGATTTTGGAAACGAGGCCATTATTACTAACGCTCGATGCCGATTTTCTCATTCAAACTAAACCCGGGGTTCTTGGCTTATCGCAGTAGGGCAGAAAACTTAATTCGCTTTGCTGCGACGTAACTGCAAATTTAGCGTGCTGCTGAATATAAAATTGTAATATTGAATCTTTTTTGTTTGAAGATAGTAATGAATTATTTTTTCATTAACTTTGTTGAATTGAATAAGACAGTTCTATCGAAGCTCTAAAATCTTGGTTTTAAAAAATCATGATTTTTTTCTGCTCTAATTTTCTAATTTCCGACAAGTGTATATTATATCTTTCTAATTTCAAATTAACGAACACTATTTATTGGTAATCGTTTACGACATCTTAAAAAAGGATTAAGCCATTTGCGTTCTATTTAACAAGACTCATAATAATTTCATGATTGTCCATAAAATATCGTAGAAGAGGTTTGCTCGTTGGTACCTCTCATTCAGCTTCATAATAAGGATAAACGGTCACATATGTGCTGCCAAACATTACCCTTCCTGGAATTGCCTTTATTTCATGTTTATATCAATGCCAAATTTCCTCCATTATGCTATCATTTGGAGATTATAACATTCTTGATGAAAAGTCAATTATTAAGTTGGGAATTTTTCCTAGTTACAATTACATAATATTTTAAAACAGTAGCCTCTTTTAAAATGTATTGTTTATGAGTTACAATGAGCATAAAATAAAAAAATTAAAATTTCAATACAAAGCAGTGCATAGAACATAAACATCGAAATATGGCTCTCATAGCTAAACATCGGAAGATTGTCTATTTAAATAAGTGAGAAAATCATTTCTCAGCATGAATCATTGCTTTAGACGCACAGGCATTCAATCTATGCGTCGCGTCAACAGCGCTCCAACTTGTCCCCTCCCGCAAATCAGCTTACTCCCCACCACTTGCACCTTCGGCGCTCTCGCGGGTAGACGGTCGGCTCGTATGTGTAGAATGTCCAAGGGAGCAAGCGTTGTGCAGGCCTGCACTAGTCCCTCTGCCTTCTAATGTAGATAAATTTAATAATTTTCTTAATTCCATTTAGACCATTTCTATTAATAATGAGACTACAATTATTATTATTATTATTATTATTATTATTATTATTATTATTATTATTATTATTATTATTATTATTATTGTTGATATCGTTATTATTAATAGTTAATTCCTTTGTTATTTTTAAGTTAGTCTTATTGCTTATATTATTATTACTATTATTAATAAGGTCATGTCTCATCTACAGCAAAATGGAGTGGAGTGAAATGAAGTGTTACATAAGCTGTAAATCAAAGGAAAACAAGGGCAAAATGTTAATTTATAGATAATGAAAAATTATCTAGAACGAATTTAACTTTCAATTCTAATTGTTTGAAATAGATTTTTAATTGTAATTGTTCAAATTCTATTTGTATTCTAGAGCGGGGCAAACGCATTTTAAAATTATTATCTATCGTTCTCGCTGAATTGCTTTCGTTGTCTGGGAGGTCGCGCGTGTTTCTTATCTACTTGTGAAGTCTATGCGTCGCGGGGTCTGTCAAGGTTCGGAACAGTCGGAACCACTCATTCTCGACTACTCTCGGCAGTGCCGCCAATATCAGCATAGAGAAACATTGCCTTTCCTCTACCGTATCTACGAAGGGTGCTCTGCAGTTTCTTGGTAATTTTGGTAAGATTTGCATGTGATAACCACCGTGGGCTCTCTCACGAAGTATTTAATACACAATTTTAATTAAATTAGGCAAACTAGTGGTGCCCCAACAGCACATACTGTCATAAAATATTTACAATCGAGACCCAAAATTACAGAAACATGCACTCATTTTCAAAGTTGTGGTGAAAATGTACATGTAAATGTAATTTATTTTTAAAAATTAAAAAAAATCGATACGTTCCTACAATTATTTTAAATTTTTGCAAATAATTATTTTTGAAAAAACTGTGTTCAACAATAATGAAACTGGCATCATTTTCTAAACCTACTTTGCTCTACTCGAGGGAAAAAAGGAAACAAGTAGAGAATAGTTTGTTTACGTATTTCTTTAAAATTGTCTTTATTTCAAGCAAAAAATGTAAAAAATACTCTTATATTTGAAAAATATAGATCACCTTTTTTAAATATCGAATTTTGAAGAATGAAAAAAATTCTTTGAGGAAATAAATTACATCAATTTTGACGTGTTGAAATAGACGTTGTAGACGTTGTAGAGGTAAAAAATTGTAATTTTTCCGATTTTCGAAAATTGAAAGATTTCAACGAAAATGGCATCTGCGATATTTTATAGCGTACTTCGCACTAATTGCCATGAAATGTTTGAAGCCGTTTTTGAGAAATTTGTGAAAATGTCGTAGAGGTTTCGTGTGAAGAGGCTCGTAAAATAAAAATACCCATTTCAAAATAGGAGGGTCTCGAGTTCGACCAGATAGATCAGATGATTTTCTCCAAAACTGATAATCCCCGAAAGGTTTAGGCGCTAGTGTTGTGGACGGAGAGACAGACAGAAGTTTAACGTAAAGGAATTTTTCGGTGTCAAGGACCCACAAAACAGGGATTCTGACTGCCCAAAGTTTTAGAGGTAATAATTTGCAAGAATTACCCTTTTTTAGCAGGAACTCACAATATAAATTTTCTTTGGAAAAATCGCCACTTTTTGCTTCGGCTTTGCAGTTCTACCTCTTTACCATGTAAGCATGTAATAAGCAAGAAAGAAAAAATGAAGATACGAGATAAATGTGTTAAATTTTCGTTGACAGTGAAAATGAAGGAATCACATGCTTAAAAATTGACGTTAAAAGTTTGAAGAAAAAGATGTCTAGTATCCATATTTTCATCTTAAAGATCTTTTCGTTAGCTTAGCGATCTTCATCAGAACAAATCTGAAAATATGTACAAGAATGATAAAAATACAAATAAACATGAAATTGAATATATAAAATTGAATATAATGTATGAAATTGAGAAGTATAACGTTTAAGAATCTGACAAACGACGTAGTGAATATTATATTTTGTAAATAATTTGAACATTTTTTTGAATTTAGACTTCTCTCTTCCGCAGTAACTCTATCGGCAGAAGCGTGGCCCATCTCGGAAAACGAGGCATTGCTCATCTCGGAAAACGATGTCACGGGCGTGAAGTGCCAATTTTTGGATTCGGGCATATCGAGATTCCGTCCCTGAAAGGGTCTTGTACGCTGTCAATGGTGGGGACTGCTTGGTTCAGCAAAACAGTTATATCAAGGAGGTGATTTATTTGGTGTAGCTAATCATAGATCAATAAGGAAATAATTAATTTGAATTTGACTGTGCTACCATAATTCGATTATTGGATGCTTCAGGCTCTGATTTCCTTAAACATTACATAATGTTACATTATTTTGCAAATAACTGATGAATTTGCTTAAAAAGTAGCCAATGCGCGGTAAAAGAGAAATACGCCACTGGTACGTTTTTCCACAGAGCATATGCATGCCTGATTATGGCCGGCGGCATACCGCTTTCCTAACAATTGAGCTTGATTATAATTTTAATTGTTAAAATGCTGAAATGCGATTGTTGTATTTTCCAGAATGTTTAAATATATATAATTTTTTTTATATTTTAACATTTTCAAGGGGATGAGGGTGCAATTTGTTCAGTAGAATACATCGTGATAAAACTTACGTCACGAACAAGAACCCATGTCGCCGGTAATAGTTCCCCATTTCCATCCATTATCCTCTCTATGTTCTAGTGCGAAGCAATTTCAGGCGATGCGAATCTAATTTTCTTCATTGTTGCAAAGCACAGACATACCATTACCATTACTACGTAGCATCCACCCGACTCAAAGTCATTATACATACGAAGCGTGCTTGGAAATTATTTGGGGGGGGGGATATTTAGTTTAGTGCACAGGAAATTTTCAACATTATTCATTGTATTGCTTTTGAGTTTCAATTACAAAGACCGGAAGATATGTTGAACAATATTTCCATGAAAATGTAAATGCTATTAATATTTCTTATAGTAGAAAATCACATTATGACTATGACGTGCGTTTTCTTTTATTACACGAGAATCAAAATTTGACAAAATTTCTTAGACGTGTTCGAAAACACTTAGCACCTCAATGCACCAACTGAATGTTGAAAGGAGGGCAGGAAAGGAAGGAAGCAGGAAGTATCCAATATAGAACGAAGGGGCAACGAACAGCCTGTTTACGTTCCGTAATCCAATAAACGATCGCGCCTAACAGTGGCCACGTAATTTGAGGTGAAAGCTGAAGGGTCGAAAACCCGATAAGAAAACAGACGAGGAATGTAGGGGAGCGGGGCTATGGGTGGGGGGAGAGCAATGAATGGGAGACGTACAGAAAGACGTGACGGACGGGGAAGGGGGGGGGTGAGAATTGAGAAAGTGGCGACCGCTGCATGTTTACCCGAAGCCGAGAAGGAGAGGGGGTGTAAATTATTCAGGAGCGTAGGACATGGCATGCTGCTTGAGGCCCAGCTGCCTGCCCCACTCTATCGAGCGCTCAGCAAACAAACGATGCGCCACCTCTCTCCTCACCCTCTCCACTCACACCGATCCTCTCCCCTCCACAGCGCCCCTCCCTTCTCCGTCACGTTCTGCATCATTCCCAGCTCCCATATTATCTACGCCACTCCTTTTCGTTGGTTGGTTGGTTGGTTGGTTGGTTGGTTGGTTGGTTGGTTGGTGATTCCGGGCGCGTCAACAGCTTAGGTAATTAGTTCCGTAAGTGTAGTGAATGTTTTTGCTCTGGAAATTGTGATCTACCCCTGCTGAATGGCGAGATCCGGCGCCGACTTACCGTCGGTTAGCGGGGTTCCCTCTAACCAGGACTCTCCCACCAGTGGGGCACCGCCCCTAGCCGGGACAAGCTCTAAACTTCCGACCGGTCTCCCGGAATATGTGGTCGTGTATGGCAGGAGGAAGAAAAAATAGCGCGCGGTTCGTGGCCCGTTTGTTAGGGTACTGCTCCGGCATTCACCTGGTGTTGATCGGAGAAACCACGGAAAACTACCGATCAGAGCAACCGGCCGCAAGAATTCTCCTCTAGACAGCGACTGAATTCGACCTAGCTGAATAGCTAGTGTCGAAAATCCTGCCGCCGTCAGGACTCGAACCTAGGACCTCCCAGTGAGATCAGTTTATGCACTGACCTACCGCTCCCGGTGCTTTTCGTCCTCGCCACTCCTTTTCGCCCTCGCCAATCCTTTTCTCTCCCTCCACTCATTTTCGTTCTTTCCTCGCCCTCTCTCCCCTCCTCAACGCCCCACTCCTCTCTGCAGAGCAACTCTTTTCTCCACCCCCGCTGTTCTGCCTCTTTTCCTTTCTCCCTGCTTTGGCCTGCCCCCTACCACCAACCTACTCTCACAACTCTTGGCATTTCTGTATTATGATTCTCCCCTTCTTATTGATATTATTATATCTACTAGTTACTTATCTTTTCTTTTTAATGGCGTTTAATTAACATTTCATTCTGTATACAGTGTATTATTTATTACTTTCATTTAAATTTCACACGTACCAAATTCTATTCTCTGAAGCATATCAATCTTTTTGCCTTGTTTGAATACATAAAAGACTTGTCTTATCTCCCCTGATAACGTATTTTATACGACCCCAAATCGACATTCCTAGTATTGAAAAAACTCTATATTACCGTAGAGGAAATTCTTTCCTCTATGATACTACACTTACCGTCTAACTTCACATCCTCTGTTATTTCTCCATCACCCCCGCCTCTCCCCGCACTCCCACTCCCTTCACCATTAAACCCTTCCCCCACACTTTGCGCCACCCCGCCCCCTTGCCGTGGCTATCTGAGTCTCACCCCCGCGCTCTAATCCACCACTCGGCAAACTTATCTCCAGCTGTTTCCGAAACCAATTTAACTATTCCTGGATCTGCAAATCCAACAGAGAGCACCTGAATAATAGGAAATTACTTTACAAATGTTACAACTTCGCACCTGCGGTCGACAGTGGTTGTTCTACGAAGCGTCTCCACCGCCTGACCCCTCGAAAGACACGTTTTAATTTCAACTTCATCTACTTCTTGTTTACGACCATGTATTTGTTTGCCCTGATAGGATCCACCTTTTTACTACACCACTACTGTTGGCTAACCTGAAACGCCACACGTGTTTGCAATGTAAAAATGTATGAAGGCAATTCCAAAATTAAAGTCTCCAGAGCATTGAGGGAGGAGCAGGGAAACTGTTCGTGCGGTTGTTGGCTGTTGAGGCTGTTGCTTCAGCCACTCTCACACAAACTTTCTCGTACCTCGATGGGTCGCTTCATTTGGTTTTGATAGCAGGTTGTAATGGAGATCTTACATGACTCCACTGTTAAGTGCGATATTCGGGTAATTATTAGGTTTCCGATCTAAAAGCGTTAAGCGTTTGAAATTCATGGTAATGTTGAGAAAAGGTGTAAGTATTCTCGACAACGCTTGCCCCCACGACACACGTCAAATCGTTGGCCAGAGACAGTTCGGATGAGGCATCATCCATCACCCTCAGTAGTCTTGACTTGGCATTATGTGACTATTAGCTGTTTTCTAAGTTGAAAGAACATTTGGCCGGAAAACGCTTTACTAGCGACGACAAGGTGAAAGATGTGGTCAAATGCTTCTTCAACGACACAGCGGCATGGCATGAGCTGCTACAGCGCCTATGATAATGCATTGATCGCAATGGCAGTTATGTAGAAAAATATGTAAATGTTTAAGCTTTAATACGAGGTAAATATTACTATAAGTAAACGTTTCTTTCTATTTATTAAAACTGAGAGATCTTACTTTTAGTATTACCCTCGTATTTGTAAGTAGCCATATGAGATTATCCCTACACAAGCTTCATAATGTGCAGAAATCAGATTACGTAGTTCAAACGTAAAACATAAACACCAATTGATTTGAATATTTCCCCACTAATTAACGACAGCAAGAAACTGAAATTACATGTATTACTTGAAAACTACTCTACAGTGGTAGTATATTTGGGCGAAAGAAAATCTCAAAAGTTGCTCGTAGAGTTTGAGAGCCGACAACAAGAGAGGAATTCGAGAATATTAAAAGAGTCAAGTCAAACTTTTAAGCGCTTTGCAAGTCTGCCTCGCGTGTTCTTGATCTTTTAACTCAATAAAAACTAAAACCTGAATATGCAGCCTGAATTTCACGCTTGTGCGGATTCCTGAAAAATATAAACGATTTAATTTTTGTACTAATAGCCTCTGCGAGATTTTCCATTTCATAATTCTCGTGGATTTAGTATGATGCATTTCCAGTACAACAAAACCTAAACTATAAAGAGATTGTTATGAGAAGGGTCCGCTTTGACAGCTATTGCTTGACCACTGCTGCCAATATAACTGCAGGTTATGTACATGCACCATTTTGTCATTTATATTGAAGTAAATGTGTTTCCCGACCTGTCAAAGTGGCCCCTTCTTAGCCTAACTCCTCTATAGCTGAAGTCCCATTAACATTTGCGTACCAATGCCCTTCCGGTACCCGTGAACAAACCATCCAGCCTATGTTTTTTAGACATTTATATTGCAGTTTATTCTGGGGGTCTGGGCCAATCAATGCGAGGTGTCAATGACTTCCCCCAGAATAAACTTCAATATAAATGACGAAAAAGATAGGCTCAATGGTTTCCACAGAAATATTGTGGAAATCCATTATTGTACAATATAACGAGAGAAAAAGAAATAATCTTCCACAAACAAATTTATTAACAAGCTATTCGACAGTTTCGAGGTTTTTTAAAACCTCATCATCAGTGCACCCAAGTAAAATGGTCAACATGAATAGTGTTGTGTTCCTTACCTAGTGTCATTTTGTGCACTGTTTTCTGGGGGAAGGGGAATGATAGTTGAAGTTTGTTTGTGGAAAATTATTTATTTTCCTCCCGTTATATTATACAAAAACAAAGAGTTAAGAATTAATGTTTCACGTACCAAAAATATAATATAATGGCTTTCTTCACGTTTGTGTTAAAATATTTTTAAACTGTATCAACGGTCCGATATTTTGAATATTTTACTGTTCTTAGGATCCTTTCCGCCGGGACATAGATATCCACGTCTTTTTTTTTAAACTAGTTGAACATTGCATCAAAAAGTACAAATGTTCTCTGCCATTACAAAAACTAACAAAATTAACGTATTTTAGGGCAGGTCTGGTGGTAACAAAACGCCGGAGTTTCAACAAGGAGATGACGCATGGAGACAGATTTCGATTTTTAAAAATAAATATATGATAAGCTGTGAAGATGGAACTATTACTCAGTGTTAATGAAGTATATAATATTACAAGTTCTGAACGATGGAATAGTAACTCCTTCACGAAACAAAAATCGAGGGAAAAATACGTGGAGTTCCATGTTACAAGGTAAGCTTGTTTCATGCAATCATCACATTCAGAGGGTACTTAAAGATCACACCGTAAAGGCGAGTCTTCTATTTCAATATGTTTTCACCAATAATCACCAGTATTTTTCACATTCAAACGATCTGCAGTTTTGTAACCTTTAGAAGACAACTTGAGTGTCACGAATATGTTGAGAACAAATTAATTAATTAATATATAAAACAGAGCATCTATACATGAGAGTCTCAAGTGAGCATAAAGCTTACATTCTAACTCGCTTCATGAAATATGAGTTTCTTTACCTGGGGAGAAAAACATTGATTTTATGTTTCTTAGAAGAAAACCTCATTCACTGATTTTTTCCTACTATATTAGTCTCAGTAAAGTAAGTTATTAAAATAATTCATCTCTGTACCAATATTTATTTGAATAAAAAAATCGGGAAGTTAAATGAAAATAAAAAGTTAAGCATAAAATGTGTGCTCTGTAAGCGTGTTTCTACAATAAGCATATTTGGATTCATTGTGCACTCGATGTGTCTCTTCAGAGCCATAGAAGCTTCAATGAATGGTATATATCAACCTCATATCTTCAATCCCATATCTTAACTCATATCTTCGATGAAGGTCATAAAAATTCAATCGAATCAAATAAATGTCAAATTTTAGGTTGACTGCAACTGCTGAGCTCTTGTCAGTTGCACCATAACTATTGACGTTAACTAGTAACGTAGTCTTGAATAATAATAATAATAATAATAATAATAATAATAATAATAATAATAATAATAATAATAATAATAATAATAATAATATAAATGAATAAAGATGAACAATAATTTATATGGTTTGGAGAGATGTGGTATGTGTGTGTGTTATGTTTTAGAAGGAGAGAAAATACCAGCAATCAGGACATGTTTCATTAAGAGTATGGATCATCTGAGTAAGGTAGTGTAGTTAATTTTTTGTATTTCATATTGAATGGAAATTCAGATATGAACTTGACATGCAAATATTGAATATTACACGTCATCATATTGAAAAACTCTCATACATTATCAAAATACAAGAACAAGTAATGGTATGAGTTAGGAATATCAACATATCGCAAATTTCTGAGTCACAAATGATTTACCAAGTAGGTTTCAGAATGAGAAATCACTTTCCAGTATTCAAAGTTTTTTCATTATATTAACATATCTTCGTTTTCTAACATCATTGCGAGCATTATCCACCAAGGAACACAGCGCCATGAGAACATGCCCATTCCGTTTACTTTAATCGATCACTTCGCCTATATCCCTACTTTTAGTGGTTTCTGCCAACCTACTTAACGTTTACAAGCAATTGAGACACAAACATTAATGCTCTAAATTTATTAAATCACAACAATCTAATGGTTTGCATGGGTTCATTACACACATCTGCATTTTTAAATTGGCAAGTTTTTTTGGGCATTTTTTGTTCAGTAACTAAGTCGCCTTACATGCAACCACTCTATTTGGAGTATCGCAGGACTGCAAAGTAGAGCCTTGACTCCCGTAAAGTCGTTTTGGACCCAGCCTACTGCAAGTTGGTAGCAGATGCGTTGGATAAAGGCCAGACAGCTGTATATTTGAGCAGAGAAGAAGCTTTCTGCTGACAAGAAAAGTGGCGTCTGCTGACCCCATCCCCTCTGCAGCAGCACTTTCTTTCGGTCGGTAGGCGGCATGCGCGGGAGTGACATGGTTGTCATTGGCACAAAAGGAGGACTAGGAATTGTACTTATAAGTAAATGTGTTACTTATGTGTTTCAAGTCATTTGAATAATGTAAAGAGTAGTCGGTTAATTTGCACATTATCCAGATGGGGAGATAAAGCTGAATGATGGTCGATAAACGTATCATTTTGTGCCTCATTCGGCAATTGTTGGTATAAGCCACCGGGCGCTGGATAAAGTGAAATTATTGTCAAAATGTGAGGCTTCTTGTGTGTTTTCAAGAAGTATTTTGGAATTAAACCACGTTGGAAATTACGCGTTTCACAGTTTCCAGGTTGTTTTATGTAAATCGCGAAGGTCGAAAGTCGCATCCTTGTTGCCAACTCGAAAATGCGTTGCGAAGCGCCAGCTGAGGTAAATAATGAGGTTATATGAAGAGGTATTACGTAAATACTTAGAAATTAATGACTGAAACACAGTAATTTGTAACTTAAAGGCTTTTCTCTTAAAAACTTTCCACCAGCAATCTGATCCCTGTTTATCACGTTATCCTCACTACCTTAAGTTACATCACAAAACTAACCTGCCGATCCGGTAGCCGAGATCGCTACTTCCGTCAAATTTCCTCGGATCAAGTCTGAAATATGCTTCGAAGCCGTTTCCAGCTTTATAACCCATTTTCTCACAATGTGAACATTAACCAGCTAATCCAGAAATTAGTCAGATTCGAGCTTTAGCCTTAATGTAAACCCAAATGCTTCTTCCTTATGCATGCATTTATTTAACAAATCCATTGTCACCGCCATTACTTTAGTCCCATGCCCTATCTTCTCTTCTAAACAGTTTTGTTTGCCAGTGTTCATATGAAACTGTTGTTTACACTGTTGTTTACGCCATTTGATTACCGAAAACAAAAGTGTTTAAATTGGTAGCTGATAAGAAGCTGCAGAGACCATTGCTGTTGTTTCGTAGTGAAAAGGATTCCGCCGACCAGAGAAATCCACGGACATGATCTGGCAGCCTGTGATGAGCATGAGAAAAATTTAGTCCTCTGAAATTGCGGGGGATTTATTTATGCTACGAGGCGAGTTCGCAGTAACGCATACCGTTCATCCGATTCACGGAAGAAATGAGCTTATACAGAAAAGAAATCAAAGGCAAATAGGTTAAATTATTTTTTACGTCTAACGTCTATATTTTACGTCTAATAGGTCCTTCAACCGTTCCCTTTTTCCCTTATTCTTTTATTTTATTTTTTTGTTAGTTTATTAGCTACTTACTAGTTACTTAATTTATTAGCTACACTCACACAGAGGAAATATGAAACAACCTTGGAGTGTAACCATAGCATCCCCGGGTATCTAATTACACTAGTTACAGCCTCTTTGTCGCCGGCTCCCTTATGATTTCCACGCCAGGTAGCGCGCCATTCGCCGTATTTTTACTGATCGATTGATTGATTGTTAATGATTCTTGGCGCGTCAACTAACGAGGTTGGTAGTCCCGTAGGTGCAGTGCATGCTTTTTTCATCGGGAGGTGACGATGATCTTCCTCCACTGGATGGCGAGATCCGGCGCCGACCTACCGTCGACTAGCGGGGTTCTCCCAACCAGGTATCTCCCATCAGCGGGGCACCGGCCGGGACATGCAGCCTGGACATGTTCTAAGTTTCCGCTCGGTCTTCCGGCATTTGTGGTAGTGTAGTACATGTTAGTGTATGTGATAGTGTGTGTGTGTGATAGTGTGTGTGATAGGACAAGGAAGAGGTGGGAAAGATCGCGCGCGGTCCGTGGCCCGTTTGTTAGGGTACTTCCTACTGATGATCGGAGAAACCACTGAAAACTACCGATCAGAACAGCTGACCGCTGGAATTCTCGTCCAGACAGCCACTGAATTCGACCTATCTGAAAAGTTAGTGTCCAAAATCCTGTCGCCATCGGGATTCGAACCTAGGAGCTCCCGGTCAGAGGCACTGCAGTGACATCAGTTGATGCACTAAGCCACCGCTCCCGGTCTGGATCTTCACTGACTGCGAAGACCTCTTAAGTCAGAAGCCAGCAAGAAAAAACGCGGAAAAATATGACACTTAACACTTGACTATTGGGAACAAGTTAAAATGCTACATCGATATGGCATACAACTCCTCCACACTTGTTTTAAATATGTATGACCGCCCGTCCGTCTATCCGCCCGTCCGTCTATCCGCCCGTCCGTCTATCCGCCCGTCCGTCTATCCGCCCGTCCGTCTATCCGCCCGTCCGTCTATCCGCCCGTCCGTCTATCCGCCCGTCCGTCTATCCGCCCGTCCGTCTATCCGCCCGTCCGTCTATCCGCCCGCCCGTCTATCCGCCCGTCCGTCTATCCGCCCGTCCGTCTGACCGTCTATCCGTCCGTCCGACCGTCTATCCGTCCGTCCGACCGTCTATCCGTCCGTCCGACCGTCTATCCGTCCATTCGACCGTCTATCCGTCCATTCGACCGTCTATCCGTCCATTCGACCGTCTATCCGTCCATTCGACCGTCTATCCGTCCATTCGACCGTCTATCCGTCCATTCGACCGTCTATCCGTCCATTCGACCGTCTATCCGTCCGTCCGCGTATCCGCCCGTCCGTCTATCCGTCCGTCCGCGTATCCGCTCGTCCGTCTATCAGTGTATCCGTCCGTCCGTCAATCCGTCTTACGTATCTTAATCATTGTGAGGCGGTGCAAGACCTTCTCATTCAGACGGTGCGCGAGCTAAGTGCGTCGCGATCCTTGACGTCGTGATCCTGTGCGAGCAATACCGGATTATAATGGACGCGTCTAATCGAGCTGCGATGTGAATTTATGGTAATAGTCCATTCCAGGAAGTTATGCAAGTCCCAGGGGATGAATTCATTTGGATCAAGGGGTTCGGTATATTCTTTTTTGGTGTTCATGCCGCACCCAGTGCGTCACTTGAGTTCAAGGCATTACTCGATAGATTATTGGATGATACGTGAGAACGACGGCCTCTTATTATTGCTGGGGGCTTTAATGCATGGGCCACTTAGTGGAGCAGCCAGGTAATGAACCAACCTGGTATGGCTCTCCTCGACAGCCTTGCCCGTTTAGCCGTCTACCTCTGCAACACGGGTAACAGTCCGACCTTTGTCATGAATGGTCGCAGCTTCATCGTTGACATTTGACATTCGCATGTGATAGCTTTGCTGGACGAATTACATGTGGTATGTTAGGGAGCATTAGACACATAGCGCCCACCAAGATATTGCATATGATGTCGGGGAGAAGTGTAGGTTAAGTTCTTCAAGGAATAGGAGGAGTGCAACCTGGAATCACAGGTCGTTCGATCGCTTGTCTTTCGCTGCCATTATGGAGGGCAATGTTAAGCTGCTCGGAAACTGTGAGGATATGGTCGGAACTGTAATGAACCAGGTCTTTGACGCTTGTGATACATCAATGACGAAAAGCCTCAGGAAAGAACGCCGTCCTCCAGTGTACTGGTGGACTGACGAGATCGCGGAACTTCGCAGATTATGCCACCGCACACGTAGGTTGGGGCAACGCGGGTGGGGTCGCCTAAATAATGACACTCAAGGAAAATCACATGGCCGCCAGAAGAGCTTTCACAAAAGCTATTAAGATCAGTAAGGATCGCTGCTGGAAGAGTGAAGCAACGAGGTGGATGCTGTCCTCTAGGGTCGTCCATATAAGGTGGTAACGGCCAGGCTCAAGATTCTTTCCAGGCTACCTCCGACTTGCCCGGTCTTCTTGGAGAAGATAGTTGCTACCCTGTTTCCTCATCAGAGGGATGTGTTGCCGCCTATGGATCCGCTTGATGTTCTACACGAGACTTCGGAGATTTCGTTGGACGAACTGTCAAAGACTTGCCATAAGGTTCAAGACTGCAAAGCCCTCGACTTTGATGGGGTGCCAAATGTCGCAATTAAGAACGCTATTAAGACCCGGCCAGATATATTCAAGGGGCATACATTGCGTGCGAGAGGAGAATTTTCCACCTTACGAAGGGCGATAAGTCACCTTGTGACTGTTAGCATATCCGCCTATGTTTAATGGATACTGCTGGCAAGGTGTTAGAGCGGATCATCTGCAAACGGACTGAAGCCTAAACGGAGGGACCACAGGGACTGATAATCAGTATGGCTTCAGGTAGGCAAGATCCCCAGTGGAAGCAATTAGGGTCATCTTCGACATCGCACGCAAGGCTATTGAGGGCAAACGATGGAGAAGAGATGCAAAGAAGTATTGCGCTATTGTTACCCTCGACGTCAGGAACGCATCTAATACAGCAACGTGGAGTTCCATACTTGCTGCGTAAAAAACTGAGAGTTCCGAATTACATAATGAAAATAGTAAGCTACTTTGAGGCAAGGACTTTACTATACGAAACTGAGACCGAAGTAAAGGCCTATGGTATCTTGGGTGGTGTTCCGCAAGGCTCGGCGAGCCGCATTTCGGTCCGCTGTAATGGAATATTATGAATGACTCCGTTTTGAAGCTCCAGTGCCAGAAGGCGATAGAACTATTGGATTTGTTGACGATGTTGCGGTGGTAGTGGTAGGCAAATATACTGAAGAGGTCACGCAGGTTCCGAGGCTGTGGCTACGATTCGACGGTAGCTAACGCCGGTGGGGCTCCAGATGGCCGAGCATAAAACGGAGGCTGTCTTGGAGACAGGCAGGAAAGTGAAAGAGGTATTACTCTCAATGTCAGAGGTAGTAAAATACCCTCCCAGCAGTCTCTAAGGTACTTCGGAGGCAAGATTGACTCGAGACTGCATTTCGACGAGCACCTGCGTATAGTCTGCGAGAAAGCGTCTCGTATAGCCTCCGTCTTGGCTCGAATTTTGCCTAACGTTGAGAGTCCCAGACAAAGAAACCGCGGGACGCTGTCTAGCGCAGTTAACCCTATGCTGCTCTACGCAACCCATCATTTGGACTCATGCCTTTGGGATCCAGTCGTACGCTCGCATTGCGAAGTCAGTGTACATTAGGACCGCCTTGATGATGGCCCGATCGTTTCGCACTGTTTTCTATACCTCTTTGTATGTGATAGCCGACATGCTCCCTATATATTTCATGGCACAAGAAAGGGCCAGGCTGTTCAGACGTATGCGAGAGGGAGCTACAAATAGGAGCGTAATAATGAAGGAAGAGACGGGGTGACAATGGCTGGGTGGCAGCGGCGTTGAATTCTTTCATCGCCTGGTAGATGAACATTTCGTTTTATTCCTGACATAGCTAAGTAAACTCAAAGGAAACACGGAGATGATGACCATTATTTGACCCAGTTGTTAAAGAGCCACGGGTGCTACCGTGCATAACAACTCCGTTTCCGGGTGGACGATGACTCCTCATGCCCAACCTGTGATCGGTTGGTTGATGAGGAGTACGTGTTCTTTCACTGTCCACGCTTCGTTGAGGAGAGGGAAGAACTCCACCGACTCCTCCTGCAAGTAGCGGCTCCTGATACCATCGTCACTAGGATGCTGATGTCTCAAAAGAATTGGAGTGCGGTAGCCACCTACGCTCAAAAATTGTTAAATAAGCTTCGGCTAGAACGATTTCGAAGGAGTATCCCGTGATATCAGTTGGCATAGAGCGATAAGCCGATCTGCTCTTCCCGTGGTGCAATGCCTGACAGCGGGAAGGGAATCGGAAGAATGGGAGGGGTTTTAGTGGGGAGACACAGGTTAGCTGTGAATCCTGCACGCTGCAAAGTGCGGGCTCCGTAGTGTCTTTGGAAGATTTTCCCCTGCCCTCGTAAAAAAGACACAGACGGAATGACGAACAGACGATTGACGAACAGACAGAATGACGAACAGACAGAATGACGAACAGACAGAATGACGAACAGACAGAATGACGAACAGACAGAATGACGAACAGACAGAATGACGAACAGACAGAATGACGAACAGACAGAATGACGAACAGACAGAATGACGAACAGACGGAATGACGAACAGACGGAATGACGAAAAGACGGAATGACGAAAAGACGGAATGACGAACAGACGGAATGACGAACAGACGGAATGACGAACAGACGGAATGACGAACAGACGGAATGACGAACAGACGGAATGACGAACAGACGGAATGACGAACAGACGGAATGACGAACAGACGGATTGACGAACAGACGGAATGACGGACACACGGAATGACGGACACACGGAATGACGGACACACGGAATGACGGACACACGGAATGACGGACACACGGAATGACGGACACACGGAATGACGGACACACGGAATGACGATTACCGAAAACCAATTTTTCAACCTCAGGGACCACAAAACCTGAATTCTGATTACACCACATATAAGAGAAAGCCACTTACAACTGAAATCCGCCTTTTCGTTATCAGACGTCTTGCTTTTCCCACGAAAAATAGGCTTTCATCATACAGCTTATCGTTATTTTTTTTCTGCGCGCTTGCAGAGTGAAGAGAATATTTAAATCTGTATTCACAGAATGAGTTGTAAGGTGTAGCGGTTGACGGCTCTCTTGAGCTTACAAATTGAAAATCATTGGGATTATGTTTCGCTTTCAGACTAATTCCAATAAAAATCCATTAATTACTTTATCTACTATTTACATGGATCTCTTCGCTCAAAGATGTTACTCGTTTCATGTTTCGTGTTTTATTTTCAACTCTCTAGTAGCGCAAGGACGATTTATAGATCAAGAGCTCTTGAATAAATAAGAACGGCCATTGATGCTACGTTCCTTGTGATTCTAAAACAAATTCAATGAAGTTTCTTTTGCAAATCGTCTTCGAGACGAAGAGGGATTAAGAAGCTCAAGAGAAGATGCTATGGGTACCTCTAGGTCAACAGAATGAATCATGTTTCACCTTTTGCTAGTAAGTTTCTGGTGTTTTATAATTACAAACGGTTAATTGTTCTCCTAACTGAAGAAACGTAACTCACGGTGACGATTATGTGGCAAAACTAATTATGAGGATGATCATCTTTTGTCATTCCATGAGTTATTTTTGGAATTTCCTCATCATATGATTTGCGGTAGTTATCTAACTTTTTATTATTCATGGGAATTATTCTCAATTGTATGCGGCTGCAGACCTTGTTTGAAGTTGATCATCCCTCGAACCACGAATGTACGATTATGCGTATTCCTAATTCTTCTAGGAGGGTGTTACAACCTCTACAAAAGAAAAATTCATCCTGTAGATTAATTAATCGTGCCATGTTTGTCAGATTATTCGATGTAGTATGTTTTGTTGGTCGTGCCAAATATTATTGTTTATTATTACTACTAAGATTATTAATTAATAACATTATTATTAAAAACTAAAGTTTAAACCAATATTTGGCCATTATTTCTATTCAGAGATAAAATTTCGTTCTCTTCAATTACAACAATTTGTAACTTTCTGATAATAATAACTCGTAAGGTGACATTTTGAAGCACTTGCGACTCACTGGGGTGTTGTTTGTGTTGTATTAATCTGCTCATGCGTACATCATTGTATGTATGGTAATCTCAAACAAATTCTAATGATCATTGAATTAACATGCGACGTGGCATTTTAGTTGAATACAAAGTGACTGAAGTATTGAATTAAATTCGCTAACTTTAAAACAAAAGCACACCGTTGAATTAAATACCTGCAACCCTTTTTTTAACACGCTCTAAATGACTCGTAATCCAGACAATAATGAGTCACAATTAATAGTCACTTGAAAGAACCTCAAACAGAGCAGTCAACGAGAACAGCAGACTATTCAATTTACGCTATCCTCCCCACAGCGGTCTCGAATTTACAAAGGCATGTGAATCGACAGTTGGGTGAAAAAATTGTGAACATCATCATAATGCAAAAGCATTGAATAATAATAAAATGGGATTCAAACAGGATATTTTTTCACTGTTTCAATAATAATTTCTGCGAGCAGGTGTCAGATATATTTCACTGCATGATTTTAGTTAATACCTCGGCAGTGGAATGGTGGTCTTGAATTCACCGTAGAACGATTGATCGTCAGAACGATTGATCAATAATTTTCCAAGAATATATTAATACTAGCTGAAGTACTTGTTGGAGTATTTGCTATGATAATTTATTACGTAGGAAGAGGAATTCCATCTATTCGCACTCTCTGGCAGAGCCTACTTCTATCTATTGTTTTGTATCCCTGCTTCATATCCCGCTCCTCTCTGTCTTATTCTCATCTGGAAATACCCAGTCTTCCTCTCTCACTTTCTCACTAAAAATATTTATATTTTTTCCAATTGGGTTTCCCGCTCCCAAACTTCACTCACTTTATAACTAAAACTAACAAACAAGCCTAAGCTAAAAATATAAAATACATGTACTCAAGTATACTATTTTTGTGGAATTTATATCTTATCCCAATACTTTCATTAAATTACCATACTGTAAAACTTACTCCTTTCATATTTTTCTTCTCACGTATTAATAAATAAAAGTTTGTAATTTATTTATAACGCCACGACCAGGCAATTTAAGTTAAAATATAATAGAAGTGTTTTTATTGAATTTGATTACGGGTTTTAGGGTCCTTGGTATATAGTGGCTGACAAAAAGATGTCATTAATCACTAAGAAAATTATAATAACAACCCGAGATATCTATGGATCCCGACTTGACAAAAGTTTTTCGTTTCTGTTAAATAACTAACAATATATAAAATATTTTTTTTTCTTTTACAACAACCTTGAAAACAGCGTTGGCATTGTTTCGTAAGCAGTGACACAGAGAGTGTGAAAATTCAGTCGGGACGTGCAGTATGAGAATTGGCGTAATAACACAAACAAATATTTGCATTTTTCAGTCAAAATCGAAACTCATTGTTTTTGGATTTTCCCCGAATTCCTGAGTATCTAACGAAAACAGACATTTTTCACTTGGTCGGAGACTGCCTAGTTTTATTTCCATTTCTGCGCATATTGTACGAGTATTTAGTAATACAGATAGTATTTGGAGGACCTATTACCTGGATCGAAATTACATGCATATATGTTTGAGGAACTGTCCTGAAATTTAATCTCCATCGGAACCTGAAATAAAGAGGGAGTCCAAAACTGGCGAAAAGTGATTTCGCACAAGAATTTCACTAATAACACTAATTTTACCGGACACTTTCGCACTTAAAACATTTAGTTATCTGAGGGTATTTACGTCAGTTGTGTAATGAACTCTCTTCACATTTGTTAAGAGCTTTGTATTACGTAAATTTGCAGAGAAGGAAAGGAAGCGGACTAAAATTGTGGGAACGTCTGCGGAAGCAACCCTTTCGCGACAGAACTGCGGACTCGATTCTCGTATCAGATATAGTGGACGTGGAAAGAAAGGGAAACCTCCACATTTCAATTTTAATTCATGTAATAATTTTTATTTACGATGTAATAGTCAAGTAAATCTAAGTTCCAGTTCTGACAAGAACTCATACTAGCCACGTGCACTTTCAAAGAACATAGTTAATTAAGAGAGCATACAAAAATGAATTTTGTGTTTTTTATGAAAAAAGCTTAGAAGCTACTTCACAAACTACAAAAGCTACAAAAGAAATTACAGAACTACTAAATATACTGGAAAACAATCCATTTCTATAAATGTATCAATAATAGTGAATGATCAGGAATATTATTCACAAGTTGTTCTTAACCTCTAATATATGAACGTGTAAGTTAATTTGTAGAAACACAATTTTCTCTCTGCCGTTCTTCATGTCACATTCCACAGCTAAAATTAAGCAGCAAACTGGACTAATAAGTAAATGTATGTAGTGACTTAAAACTACAATCTGTAGCAAACACTACTAATCCCTAACAAAATTTAACAACAAATGCTGTTTGCGACGAGTTTACTACTTCTGAAAAAATAATTAGATAATGACGTAAAAATTAAAATGAAAATACCATTTGCTCAAGACTTTTTTCACCATTATGAGAGAATATCAAAACACCTATAAATAAGATTTATAGCAGAAATGAGAAAAGACATTTTCCAAAACAGTGATAATGAAGTTTTCGTATTCTAAATAATTCAAAAGAGTCGTGTTCATACATATTCTCATTTAAAATATAAGATAAATTTACATATTTTCTTAAATCTATTCACGAATATCTAAATAATTTTTCGTACTTAAATAGTGCGACATATTGTATCAAAAAACGCAAATACCTCTATTACAGAAAACAGTAACTTACATTTCCTTATTCATTTTTAATAGAGAATTGTACCTTATAAAACTTTCTGAAATGTTTGCTGTGAAATTGTCGTCATAAAACGGTCTTACAACTTAAAGAGATGTAACAGAAAACAATGAAGATCTCCGCCAGACAAGCCCCAATCTTCCGAGCCGCTCCTAAGATGGAGTTCCTTTATGAGTCGGGGGAAATCGTGCGTGGGCTGCAGAGGATCTTAGGGCGGTCGTTAAGGGCCTCCCGCTGGGCGAAGAAGAGCGAGCCCCGGCCCCGGCCGCGCACCAGGCAATCGATGGGCGGCGGGGGGGGGAGGGGGCGTGGCAGCGGTGGCGTGGGGCGGGGGCGGCGGTGAGGAAGGGAAAGGGAGCGCGTTCCGTTGAGGAACGCGGGCGATGGGGGACGGGGCAGAGAAGCTGCAGCGCCGAGACGCCTCGCAGCAGCCCGCCCTAACTCAGCCGGGCAGGGTCGCTTATCTCCTTTCCATCGGAAGCCAAGACCGCCCGAAAACGTCGTAGATCGCAGCACTAGCCAAGCGAAGATATGAACTCGAAATATGTCTTCACTATACCTTATCGGACACATTTCTGCGGAGTCTACTGCCGCATTTTGCCCAAACGTGACAGTGAAGAAGAACAAGATGGGAAATAAAATATCGAAGTTGTGTCGATGAGAATAGAATTGTTAGTTTACTTGGGCAATTCCCATCTTTAGTGACAAGCGTTCAAACATTGCAGACAGTATTCCCACACCCCATAGGAATTACAGAAGTTAAGATATTGCTACAACATTGCTGAACGAGTCTGCGATGTTTAAATTCGTGAAGATTACGCATCGTAGGTTTTTTATACAACCAAAGAATTGTGACATTGGATTCAAAATCTTTAAACTACCATATATTTTCAACTACATATCCCTGCTTTGTATTCAAATAACATCCACAAACATACGTGGACATTGAAGCTCAAATAAGAATTATTGAAATAAATATTTTTTTATTTGCACATACTCTTCGTTTCTCTGATTTCTCCAGACTTTTCTATTGACATGGAGTCATGGTTAGTTGTAAGAAACTGTATGATAGACAAAAAACGAGTGGTGCTAAAACAACACGTGCCTTCTCGCCCGTACTTTCATCCAAAATTATACGAAAAGTAGGAGAGAGTTAGGTTCACTGCTCCACTTTTTCTAACTAGTTCTAAAATGTTATTTACTTGACTTATACATATGACATTTCACGTGATATTTCAGTGAGGCTTTCTTCTCATATAGTGAGAACAAACAATGTCATTGTGCGTGCAGTTATTGTCAAATATGTAATCTTTTACACATTTGCTAATGGACCAGTTAACCTAACCGGTAAGGTTAAGTGGACTGGAAATTAAAATAAGCTGTGACTATGACATTCACTTTTAATTCATAAAGATTGTTTTAATGAAAAAGGTTATTCTACATATTGCCACAACTCTTTAATATAAATAGGCAATTATTATAAACATATAAATTGAAAAACCTCTTATCGAAAATAGTGTTCTTCAAAATTCACATTAAAATAAATCATGTTTTTAAATCTCTCCCTGTCAACCTTCAGAGGACATGGAAGCTTCCTAAGAATATCTTTTGTTGCAAGAAAAGCACTTTCATTTGTTACAAAAAACTCTCAGAAGGGATTTTTCTCTTGCAGAATGTGACTTCAACACCCTTTAAAAGTGACTCCTTTACAATAGCCACGAATTTGCCTCGATTGTCTTTCTTGACTCCGTGGTCTTTCACAATAACAAAGTCACCAACTCTTATTTCTGGTGAAATTTCATCGCCACTATCTGCGTTCCAAGGGGAATCAGAATCCCCTCTTGACACAATTTCACTCTCATCTGATGATGATGATGATGATGATGATGATGATGATGATTGTGGTGGTGGTGGTGGTGGTGGTGGTGGTGGTGGTGGTGGTGGTGGTTCCAGTTTTGTCCGTGCTTTCTTCTTTTTCTTCTGTACCATGATACACGCATCTTCTTCCACGCGGGCTTTGACAGGTAAACTAGTCAGAATAAGTGATATTCCTTTTTTCAAGCCCCTACCATCTCTCTTTCGTGGTTCACATTGAGTAAATGACTTCAGGATTATCTGAAAGACTGATCATGGAGATACATGTGGAATTTAGTCATCACAAGAAGGACTTATGGTAGAAGCAATTCAAGAAATTGAAAGAGCTGGTTCAGGAGTGGAAGAAGTGGAAGGAACTGGAATATCAACAGTAGATGAAGTAGTAGTGGAAATAGCAGTGGAAGAGTCATTACTATTAGGAAGATGAAAGATTGTGAGTGTGGTCTAAAGGACGGTCTGTCACAGATGAACAGAGCAAATGTTTCAGAAAATACTTAATTGAAAGGCATAAGGCAGTAGCGTTGAAAACTTTCATGATATTACTAGGTGTGAAAGGAGATGGAAAAGCTTCACCAGCTAAACCTGCCACATCGTATATGCAATCCGGATGATTGAGAAGCCACCTCTCTCAAGCTTTCTTGTAAAAACATTTGAATGATCCATAAACTGCCACGTCGAGTGGCAGGAGCTTATGGCTAGTCTGTAGAGGTATTGTTAAAAGAATGATACCATTTTCCTTGGCATATGAAATGGTTCTAATAGATATGTGGCTCTCATGATTGTCCCTGATACTAAGTTTTGGCCTGTTTCTTCCAGATTATAAATGTCTTCTGGTACAAATCTGGATTAAATTTCTTTTAAGATTTGCAAAAAACAGATCAACATTAGACTTGTTGAAGCTCGTTGCACAGGTTAGACTTGTAGTCTCAGGCTGTCTGAGAGAGAGTATGCGTCTTCATGAAAGAATGAAGCTACTCTTTTCCAGCCATTTTTTCTTCTTGTTAATTTGGAAGAAGTTTTTGTTAGTAGCTGCAGCAAATTCATACGCCAGCTTCCTTGTGTCAGTAAATGACAATCCATAATGTATATCTGCAATTTTCCTTAAATACGAGCTAAGTGAATCCTCTTCTGCAAGAGAGAACACCTTTTTGTGTTCATTGGATGGTCTAAAATTGACTTCACATCCATCACAAGATTTGTCAACAAACCGTTTTAATGTTGTCTTCGGGATGTTGAATTGTCTTGATGCTGTACGCATACTAACACCTTCTTTTATTTCAGCCAGTGTTAATTTTGAAGTAACTACAGAATAAGACCGGTGATGCGTTATTCAATTCCGAATACGTGTTATCTGAAATAATGTACAACAAATAATAGTGGTAACGCCACAGACAAATAATGGTGACAATGAATTACAATTAGTAATATAATGAACGGCGAATAAATCATGTAACACTCCAAGTTAAATAATAGCATATCTACAAATACTGCTTTCGAAAAAAAATACAGGGGTTAACCGGTTCACCGAACCTAATCTCCACGCGGTCCAGTTAACCCCACAGCACATGTTTTCTTTATATCCTCGAAAACAGGCACATCGCAACAGATTATTAAAAACAAAACACACTATTATGGAGCAGAGATACAGTTAATCTGGTGTGAAGATTCTTCTTGAAGTTGTTCAAAAACAAGCAACAAAAACGAGCGAAACAGATGAGTAGTAGAAAAAAAATTTATTACTTCTTGTTCGGCAGTTTTTTAAAACTTTTATTACTTCTTGTCCGGCATTTCTGCCTTTCAAGTGCATTTATACATGATTTCAGTAACTATATAATGAACCATCCTCAGATCTAAATGTCAATATAATAAAAAGAAAAAGGAGCTTGGCAAGTTATGTTTTGTGTGTGTGTGTGTGTGTGTGTGTGTGTATGTGTGTGTGTGTGTGTGTGTGTGTGTGTGTGTGAGAGAGAGAGAGAGAGAGAGAGAGAGAGAGAGAGAGAGAGAGAGAGAGAGAGTGAGTGAGTGAGACAAATATTATATTTTCTGATATTTAAAGAGGCTTGAAAATGTCCTTTGGATAGCGTGAGTGGGTTCTCTGTGGTTGTCTGTAATTCTTACCTAGATGGTAAGTTGCTGTATCTGGGGATTCTGGTAGTATATTATAAACGTTTTTTGACATTTTGATAATATAGTTATGAATTAATTCTTTTTTTAATTCTCTATGTAATTGTTGATTGCTTATAAACCATGGAGCTTTAGTAATTTTTCTGAGGCACTAATTGTAAATAATTTGAAGTTTGTTAATGTGGCTATGGGCTGCTTTTATCCAAACGGAGCTTGCGTAGGTTAGGGATTACTGATTTATAGATTATTTTAGGGTCTGATTACTGATTTATAGATTATTTTACCGCATTCAAAGCTAAGTGAGGATTTATAATTTAATAAGGGATAGAGTTTTATAATTTTTTTGTATGTTTTGTTTACTGTATTTGTGATATGTGTTTTCCAAGTTAATTTTGTGTCCATTGTTAGTTCTGGGTACTTAACTAATGTTTGTTTGGTAGCCATGGTATGGGTGAGTTTTGAATGAGTAAAGAAGAAGGTAATTTTGGTTTACGAAGGGTGAAAATCTTTGCTTGTGATTTTGAAGTATTAATTTTAATTCTCTATTTTTCAGTCCATTTCGAAATTTAACCAAGTCATTTTGTAATTGGTCATGTGCGCATAAGATATCGTCGTGTGATGTGAACAGTGCCGTGTCATCAGCAAATAAAGCTATTTCTGAGGTGTCTGGCTGAGGAATATCTGATAAATAGATATTGCAGCGGAGAGGAGAGAGACAGGATCCTTGTGGGTCCCCTGCGTTCATTGCATGTTGTGTTGAAAATATATTGTTTATTTTAACTTGAATGTTTCTGTTGGCTATGAATGATATTAAATAGAAAGCTATGAATGATATTAAATAGATACTGTGGAGTTCCCAGTTGCTGTAACTTGTACAGGAGACCAGTATGCCAAACTGTGACGAAGGCCTTTTCTATGTCCAAGAAAATTGCTAGTGTGTTTTCGTTGGTGAAATACTGTGGCCATAGATTCAGTTAGGCACAGTAGTTGGTGGTTGGTTGAGTATTTGGATCGGAAGTCAAACTGTAAGTAAGGTGGTGTTTTGATATTTAAAAAAAATAATTAGTCTACTTAGTAATATCTATTCCCAAAGGTTTGGCGATGGATGGAAGAAGACTAATTGGTCTGTAATTTGACGGGTTTCTTGCATCTTTTCTTAGTTTGCAGAAGGGTAAAAGTATGGTTGTCTTCCAACTTTGTGGGAAATATTGTATACATTGTACATTTGTATACAATATAAAGCTACATTGAATAGTTCAGTTAGAGCGGCTACAGATTTTTTGCTTAATTCATTAAGTGCTTTATTGGAGATATTGTCGTAACCGGCTGATTTTTTTGTTTTAATTTGGGTGATGTTTTTGGAGGTTTCTGAGGGAGAAATAAATGAAGTTGATATCGGTACTGTTTATATTGTTTGGTGTAAATCGATCATTACACAATTGAATGAGTGTATATCTGAAATAGGGTTAGGTGTGAATGTGCTTTTGAAATGTTTATCTATTGCGTCGGCTTTGTCGGAGTCGGTGGGTTGATTTGAGCCGTTGCATTTTAAGGTTGGTATGATAGATTTCTCTTTACACAGTGTTTAGTTGTGGTCCATAATGGTCTACTGTTTGGATGAATTTGTTTGATTATTTTTTGAAATTCGTTGATTTTGTAGTCTTGTAATTTAAGTTTAATTATTTTTGAAATTTTATTTAGCTTGTTTTTAATGTCTAGTCTTGTAATGTGTTTTGCCACGGACGTCTAAGATTGTGCTTACTTCTAATTAAGTTTAGTATTCTAATAGAAATGCATTTGTGGTTTTTTACTACTCTACTTTTTAATACTCTATAAGGTATAGTTGATAGCTTAATTGATTTTTGTATAGTTTCAACGAGAGTTTGTATTTGGTTGTTTAAATTTGCAGCTGTTTTAATGTTTTTACGAAATATAAGATATAAATACGTTTGTTCTTTAAATTTTTGCCAGTTTACAAGTCCTTCACAAGTAATTTCGGGATGTTTATTGGTGGTTTTAGAATTTCTTGTTCCTATATCTCAGATTACGGGATTGTAGTCTGAGTCAAGTCCAGGCAGAACAATTTGTTTAATTGATTCATTGAAGTTTTTTGTTATTGTTAAGTCTAAGATGTCTGGGACTATGTTGCTGTTGTAGGAGTAATGGGTTGGCTTCCATAGTGCAATTATTTGGAGATCGTTATCAATGGCGAATGCCTGTAATTTATTACCTTGTGGTGTTGATGAGTTACATCCCCAAGCTGAATTTTTAGTATTTAAATCTCCTATTAGTAAAATTGGATTGTTATAGTTGTGTTAAATATTTCCTGATAAGATTTTAGTGGACGGAACAAATGAAGGCCTGCAACTGATGAATGCAACGTATATTGTCGGTCCTGGCATCCTCCGAATGCCATCTGGTGAAAAAAGCATGAAACACATTCCACCACTTTTTTAATGCATGGGTCACTTAAACTAACACGTCAAGTGAACCTAACTCTTCCCTACTCAAATTTTCGAGAAATTGTACAAAAACTTATTTCAAAATCTATCTTTAAGGAACATATTTCAAAATCTATCTTTAAGGAACATATTTCAAAATCTATGCTTAAGGAACATATTTCAAAATCTATGCTTAAGGAACATATTTCATTCAGTAAAAACTTCATAATTGTAGCTGTGGGAAAAATTCAAAAAAATTTTGAACTTTTGCAATTTTCGAAAACTTTCAACGAACATGAGACCTACAGCATTCACTTAAACGGCCTTTACACTATTCAACAACAAAATTTAATCAAAAACAATGGAGCCAATGTTTTGAAAATTTGGAAAATGTTCGAGAGACTTCATATAAAGTACCCCTCAAAATTAAAATACTGACTTCAAATTCAAGAGGCCGCGTCATAAGCCAGATTGATTGTGGAGTATCAATTTTGGAGGAAATCAGCTGAGCAATTTAGTCGCTGGGGTTGTTCATAGACGGACGGACAGAGACATTTTATCGTCATTCGATGTTTTCGGTAGCAAGAACCCAAAAATCATGGATACTTACTATAACACATGTTAGAGGAATTTTTTTCTAAATTTAGAAATTGGATTTATATCCTTTTTCGTTTAGGAGTCCGTCAATAGTTTTTCTACCGAAAATTTGCCTTTTTTCCTGTAGCATTTCATAACATTATCTACACCGAATATTCCATGACATGCTACAGGTGTTATCTTTAAGGAACGTATTATGTTGTGAAAGCCATGCTCAAAAATGGGAGGAACAAAAAATGTCACGCCCACCCACCCAACCCCACACGCCCACATATATACACAAACAAATTATAATCCAAGCAATGAAATAAAATAGATTTTAGAATTCAGAATTGACTAGTTACAGCACATACTTTCTGGCATTATTTCTAAATTTGCAGTTTTCAAAAATTCAGAGAGTTCAAGAAAATTATACCTGTGCCATTCTTTCACGCATTCCTTTTATCCGTGGGTAAAAAACGAAGAAAAACTATGGAGCTGTTTTTGAGAAAATCGTCTTTTTTTACAAATTGCATGAATTTAATGTATAAATTGGGTAAAAATACTCGTTATTTCAAAAAATGGTACATGATATTTTTTAAAGAGTTGATTTTTTGGAACAGGTTTTCTTTAAAGTAGAAATCTCTGTATTCAGAAAAGGTAGCCCAGACTACATAGACTAGGAAACTAACTAGTACGAGAAAGTCTGTGCCATTCTGTACCGTCACAAATCCTAATTGAAGTAAATAAATAACGAAAAGAAAAGTTAGCTGGTTGGCGATTTTCTTCTCTCTTTCATGTGTCCAGTTAATGCTCTGAACATCCGCTGTTAGTGAGAGTATGAGCCGAGTGAATGTTTAACTAGAGTTCGTGCTGCCCCATCCCTTTGGGAATGGTGTTGAGGGTACCTGTTGCATGTCGCACCACCGCTCACCCCTTCCTCGGCCCTCTTCCCCGGCCACCGCGCTTCACACAGGTCCCTCTCGAGAAAGGCAGAACTCAACCTTTTCATACGTTACAGTAAAATTCTCTTCTAATTATGTGGTTCTCGCAGGAAAACTAATGTAAAGTAATTAATGTTATCGAGTAACAGGCGGATTCTTACAATTTATGAATTTTTCTGTTTTTGAAGGCTTATAAAATAGACACTACTGGTGTTACGTATCGTTGAAGATGTTTATAAAATATTGAAACATGCCCACAAACTGCTCATAATTATTGGGCGTTTCGTCGTAACCCGTTTCCGAATTTATGTTAACATGGGCGCCAGGTAAAAGGTTACGATAATATTTTTAGCTATTATTGCTTCAAAGAAAACTAAATATTGTCCCGCTACTTGGGTCGATGGGTTGCGTCTAAAATAATCGTATTACCTATTGATAGCCGATTACCCGATCTGCCATCCATATAGAGTGGCGAGAAATCTGAAAACAAATATTTTATTTAGCTACTTATTAGCTCGAATTGGCCAATGAAAATCGCTTTTTTTTTCTTTCAAAAAGAAACAGGATTTATTGCTTATTGCAATGTAAAAATTTTAAATGGAAATTTTCAACAGAAAGACTGTCCTTTGGTTATGACCTTGTTCGAACCTTTATAATGCACTATACTTCGCGCGCTCTTGATCGACGTCGCCACGAAGGACCATCTTCTCTTCTCCCCGGTGATGCGAATTCCAGAGTCGAAGTACCGCGTTCTTCTCTCCTGTTCTTCCACGCAAACGTTGCCGAGCCACTGATCCGCACTACTTCAAATATTCGTGGTTCTAGTTCGATTAACTTGCAAAAATAATACTCAGTTCTTTACGATTACACAGCGTAAATGTTTTAAAGTTCCACAAATTAATTACTTGTCCAGAATATTTCCGAGTCCTATCATATACGACTTCTCACAAGTTCTAATTTCCGCGTGTTGTAAAAATAATGAAAGTCTAAACTGTTCGTGGACGTCTGAAATTCTATCAGTTCAATAATTAGTAGAGCTCCCTCGCGAAAAATAACAAGTTATACTTTTAACACAATTTAAATTATTCGGAGTACAGCGTTCCTCAATCTCATGAAAAAATACAAGTTCCAATTACACAAATTATCTATCCGCGAGCGACCCGCACAGCGTCACGACATGTGACGCAATGTGTATGTTTTTATTACTGCTCAGCCCTCCAGACTTCGGCTTCCCTTTTCTACTGTTTTGTCTCAAAAAATCAGACATACTTCCGCAGTAGTAGACTATCGTTGTTCTCTCCAACCAATTCGTTTTCAAATCTGACTAGCCACACCGTCACTTTCAATGCCAGATGAATATTTATTTATCTTGACAACAACTTGGGCGCCGTTGCTAAGGCACCATATTCCTATTTAATTACCCTAGCATTTCCACCCATTTACGACAAATACATGTAATAAAAATGACCCACATATTGGTATGTCACAATATGTTATAGTTTATTCTGGGAACAATAAGAATGAATCCAGAAGAATTAAATTACTTTTAACGTTTTACTTTAGGGTTAACCGCTAGTTTTGCATTGCAATTTATTAATACGAGGGTTGGAGCAAAGTCATGGCAATTATTTTTTTCTAAAAGACATATTATCGGATCGCACACATTTATTTGTCTCATGAAAGAAGTGCTATACTAATGTGTGTTCCCAACAACAGATGGCTCCTTTAGTGTTTCTATTAGCACAGAGAGCAATGTAAAATCAACTGCCTAACTGCCGCCGTGCGTGATGATCCGTTAAGAGCGCGCCCATACACCAAGATAACCGTTCTCCATGAGAGAAATGCCCAAGAATGTAACGGGGAACGGAAGAAGCTCCTGGGAATAATTCACTTCCAAACCGGAGAGTCGTGAGTTGGGCAGGAGAGTTTTTGCGAGAACGCGTAGCATCCTGTCATCAGCAAAGCACGCGACGACTTGTGAGAGTTCGGACCGATGAGGCACGTGCAATAATCGAGCATCTACCTAATCAGGCCTTTAAAACATAGACATAATTTCTTTTGGAATGTTGTGAACTCGTATATGCTAAAATGCTTTGCAACATGAAACCAATACTGTTATTTCAAAAACCTTAATAAATATTAGAAATACAATTTTGGTGTGTCGTTAAATGTCCATACACTTAGTTGATACCTTGGCCTTTCTTGTGTACATTTCACATTTCCACACGTGCTCGTATTCTCACAAAAATATAGATGCCATGACTTATGCCGCAACCCTCGTATATTATGAATATAGTCGACGTCTACTTTACGAAGCTACAATTAATTAAACAACTAAGGCTACACTTACTTTCATAATTGCATATTTTCTTTATTATACATTTTCTTTATTATTATAAACAACTTTATTTACAAAGAGGTTACTTGAAAGAGGGACTGGCTCGTCTTCTGTTTTATTTTTAGTTCGTCATCGAAAATCACTCAATTTTATTTTTGTTATAATATTTAATCTTAACGCTCTTGCTTGCCATTAAAAGATAATATTTTTCCAATAATTGTGTGAAAAATCATTTATTATTTGCACCACATTACATCCATAACAAGAATATTCCTCTGTTGATTTCTGTAAAAATGCTCAATTATTCTTTTTCTTCCAAAGTCCATTATATTTTAACTTCTCTTTACTCATCGAGAGCGGACAGACAAATAATGGATTCCACTCACGACAAGGAATCCGCTTATAGTTACGCTTAATTGATTGTACGTACATTATTTATGGCAAAAGAGGAGTCACGAACTATGAAATATGGTAAGATCCGATCAAAGGGAATACGAGATATTAAAACGGACCGTTTCCGGATGTCAGTCTCAAGACATGCCCGAGAATAACAAGGCGCAAATCGTTAAACTCGTCTCAGCTTATTGATCGTATATTTCTGAGAATACTTAAGAAAGAGCACATACCTTAAGAATCTGACAAAGCTTTCAAAAATATCTCACTCCTCAAAAAGAGAGAAAGAATATTGGTGCTACAACAACAAATACTTTCTCACATTATTTGCAATGTTTGCAATTTTCGAAAATTCAGTTCAACGAAAATGAGGCCTGTTCATTTTTAAGCATTTCTTTTTGTTCTGCTGGAGAAAAAAATTAAAAAAATTTGCAGCTACTTTTTGAGACAATTCTGAAAATGTTAAGGCTTTATATAAAGTGCTCTCAAAAAAACAAATGTCCGTTTCATATTCGCTGAGCCTCGAGTTCACCTAGATCAATTGGAGATCCAGTATAAATTTTGAAGAAATTGGGCTGAACGGTTTATAAGCTAGCGTTCTCCACGGTCGCGGGCAGATAGACAGACGGACGTTAGACCGCCAATCACTTGTTTTGTATTAAGGACCCTCAAAACGGGGATTCTGACTATAAAATGAGTTAGACTACTTACACAATTTACTACTTAAACGAATTACATTTATCCATTCTTTTGATATCAGGACCCCACTATACGAGTTTTCCTACCGAAAAAATCATTTCTCGCTGCAGTATGACAATGCTTTCTCCACACTACGTAAGTAGTACGCGAGTAATCAAAAGTTCCCATCGGATATTACAGTTTGAAACTTATAGTAATCACACCAGAGTATACGAAGCAAGAATTAACATTTGAACCATCTTCGGAAATAAAGTTGTTCTTGTGTATCTCAATTCGATGTCCCTACCAGCGCTGCCGACAGATATAAAAAATCTCTACAGCGAACCTTTAAAATACACAAATATGCTAGGAAGCCATTTCATGGCCACGAGAAATAAAATCTGTAAAGCGTTGTGAAGTTTTGTTCGGTGGTATTCGGCAAAAGAAGTCAATGCTTCCACTTGTTTCAGGAGGCATGAGAATGTTGAGTATCGCCATTCTTCAATCGATAAAGATGACATGAAAGGGAATTAGGTTTCCCTGATCCTGATTAGGCGCAGATCAATTGAATGGGCTACTTCCTACAATTCACGACTACGGGTTGACCAGTTTTATAAGTGGATAATGGTCAAGGATGTTCATCAAGGTGTATGAAAACTATTTCAGTTTGTCAATGTTTCGTAAAGTAAACTTCCTTTCTTAGGGCTACGAATGCGGATATAACACCATTGACTATAAAAAGTATGGTTATAAAAACTAACGGGTTTTTAAACTCAATAGGTATATTTAAATTGAGGGGTTCACGAGCAAAACACCGAGTCCATTCGGCACGACTTTTATGCTTTAAATTTAATTAATTTTTTTTAATATTGCATATATTCTACGCAATATTGCGCGGAAACTACAAACCTTTTAAACTAAATGTAAATTACCTTAATGAAAGAACTTATTTAGGAGAACAAATTTCAATTGAAAGAAAAAGCTCTATCTTCAATTTTGTAGCTGTAAGAAGGCGCCGAAATTCAGAGTTAACAGTAAAAATCGTACCTACACCAACTTTATAAGTGTATGGCGCGTCCGAGGTTAAAAAAGAAGTCTCTTATGGCGACAATGATGCCAAATGTGGCGCCTTTCTGCTGAACTGTATGAACCAACAGTTACGCGCTCGATGGCATCGAGGAATCCCGCAATGGGGCGGAGCTCTAGTGTATTCACGTTCTACATAAATGTATCAATGATGCACGATGCGTTTTTTACATATATGCATTTATTTGAACTGCAATTCGGTATCAGCCGGTGGCAGGTGATCAACATTAATTACAACAATAACAATAATAATAATAATAATAATAATAATAATAATTGTAATTATAAGTTTGATATTTTATATTGTATTATATTAATTATAGAATGTTCTAAAGGTTAAACAAACCAGTTACTATGCTTTGATGTATCTGTGGGGGAAGCTGTAAAAGACCAATAATTTGTTGGAAAATGGTATACTCATAATGATATTAATAATAATTAGTAATAGTAGTAATAATAACAAGAATAACTAGTAATAATAGTAAAAATAATAACAATAACTAGTAATAATAGTAAAAATAATAACAAAATAACTAGTAATAGTAACAATTAGAATAAAAGCAGCCGTATTATAAGTGAGCAAGTTATCAGTAATAATCTAGCACGAATATTGTGGGACAGCCCAAGTATAACCGACAGGACGGTTGAAGCAAACAGACCAGACAGTTTTATTTGATAAAATAGCGAGAATGCCTATGATTATTGATGTTGCAGTTCCCACAGACGACAGCCTAGTGTCAACTGTTGCTGAAAAAACAAACAAACGAAAATACCAGCCACTAGTGGTTGAGTTGAAGGATATGTACACACCGCAGAGAGTGGAGATAGTACCTGACATAGTATTGACAAATGGTGCAGTTACGAAGGATTGGCAGAAGGGTGGAAAAAGTCTGAGGCTACAAAAAAACCATCTGAGAACTATGCAAAAGGCCGCTTTACTGGGTACAGCAAGCATTTCCAGAAAGTTTTTGGGTGTTGAATGAGGTGGATGAAGGGACAAGGAAGTAAAGACATCACCAAAATCATCATTAATGAAGGACTACATGAAAGATGTTAGAACACTGTGTGAGGAAGCTCGTCATTGTAGCAACTCAATATTTTTGTACAAACAAGTTGTGACTTAAGCAAGAATGCTCCGACATTTCTTGAGAAGTAGAGAAGTAATAAAGAAGTATACAACAACAACAGTAAAGAAATAAACAACAACAACAACAACAACAATAATAATAATAATAATAATAATAATAATAATAATAATAGAATTATATATATAATATAATAATAAAGTACAATACAAAACGAAGATGCAATAATAATACTATCACTAATATTAAGTATTATAACATATGTCGACTCTTATCATGATATACAACGATTATATGTTAGTGATACTAAAAATTAATACAAGCTCGTACATAGACATTGGCAAAATTAGATTTAAAAAAAAAGGTATTGATCGCGTTCACTACACTTTACTCCACTACAATATACTGATTTTCTTTGAATTACACTCACCAGCACTTTACAGCCTTTAGTTACTCATTTAACATATGTTACTCTCATGTTGTTCTAACTTATTCCCAAAATTTCGGACACTTAGAGGAAAGGCTTTGAAAGTTGCTGCGGGTAAACTGTTCCAATCACTAATTGCTCTGTTACAAAAGGAAAATTTCTCAATATCTAAATTTAGTGTCCTTGTTCGAATTTTGTGGGTGTGATCGCTCCGGCCGCAATAAATTGGTTTTTGTAGTCTAAGCTGAATTTCCTTCCAAGTTGGTCGACCTACGTATGATTTATAAAGTGCACAAAGCCTCGTACTTGTTCTCGTTTCTAGCGGTTCCCAAGACTTTTTTATAGCGTTAGTTCTATATGTAAACGTATTCGCCTTCCTCTGTATTCTATCTAGATTTTTCCGTGCGACTTTCTGTACGGATCCCAACAGGTCACTCCGTATTCCATGGGAGAGCAAACCAGCGAAAGATACTTTGGATCAGGGAACCAGCGAAGATTCTTCAGCGTTTGTTGAATATTTTTTTAGAATTCGAATTACGAAAGGCAAGAACTTCCACTTTCTCTCCCTACCTGATTGACATGCTTCTCCTTCCCAAATTTACTGTCTAGATGAATGCCTAAATACACATGATGAGACTCTTGGAATGATGACCTCACATAAACTGGTTCCTCATAATTTCGTTCCCGTCCGAACGTTGTTTTGCTTTTCGATCCGTTGTTTTCCATGTCATTTGTTTCAGCCCAATCACGTAAATGTTCTAAATCCTTTTGTAATTTTTGTTTGTCGACGCTACCTTTGATTTCGTGGTGTATAATGCAATCGCCTTCAAATAAACGCACCTCTGTCGTATGTTAACATGGAAATCATTCACGTATGCTAAGAAAACTAATGGCCCTAAAACACTTCCCTGTGGAACCCCTGAAATAAAAAATACTCGTAGTCAAAAACTGAATTTCAATCCTTGTTTCCTGTCTCTAAAAAATTCGTTTATTCACTTCACAACTCTAGCATCAATTTCTGAAGTTAATAATTTCCTAATAAGAACATCATGCGGTACTACGTCGAATGCTTTCGCAAAGTCAATTACGACTGCATCCACCCTCCCACCCGCCTGATCCTCGTCAGACAGATCATGAAAACGGGAAACAATTTGACTTTCGCACGAATATCTACTTCTAAACCCATGATGTTCGTGAAAAACCTTGTGTTTTTTCCCATTCGCGGCGAAGCTAGCTATTAAAAATTAATTACCCAGCTATTAAATGCTCCATTGCGAGTATTTTACATACTATTTATGTGAGAGATACTGGTCTAAATTTCGTTTTATCGCCATTTTTGAAAATTGGAACAATTATAACTGTTTTCCAGTCGTCTGGTTAACTTGCGTCATTAACAGAAACATTCAATAATCTTAACAAATAGGGCAATTAAGCATCACCATCGAATTTATTAAACTCTGCTGAGATTCCTTCTGGCCCGTGTGATTTATCGTTTCCCAGTGATTTTATACATTTGCGGGGTTCCCATGCATGGAGCTTGAACTGGTTTTCAATTGGAAAATAACTTGCTCCTGCACCTTTATTGATTTCAATACCGAGACAAAATACACGTTGAACGCATTTGCTTTCGCTTGGTCGTAGTGCTGTAGTGCGTTGTCTGCGACTCGAATTTCCCGAATTTCTTCCTTATTCCCACTGCGTCTGTGAACATGTTTGTAAATGCCTGACCATTTGTTTCTTCCTGTCTCTAAAATACTTCTTAAAAATAATTAATGCACAATTTTCTTTTCTTTTTCTAACTCCTTGTAGTAATTTTTAAAAGTTATCATGTCAGCAATGTTTCCTATTAAATGCTAGTCTCGCCTTTCTCTTTAAACGCCTTATTTCCCCCTTAAAATATTCAGAATCTGTATTCAGTTTCTACGATTGTTGAAAACGCTCCCCACTGTTTTTCCAGGTCTCCTTCTTTTCTCAGAAATCGGTTCTCGGAAATTAATTTAGCGCTAAGTTAGTCTTGAATCTTTCCAATTATATGAAAGCTGATTTTCTTTCCTTTTCTCAAATCTAAAAGTATAGTCTTTTAGTAAAAGATGAAAACTGGATCTCTTGAAATTGGGGAGATCGTTGTCACTATTCTCTGCTGCAAGAACTACATTTAGTGTTGGCGGAACATTCTTCATATAAAATGAATGCACTTCCCTGCGGATAACACTTCGCAGAAAGTCGTCGAATTTTGCTTCTCTGCAGTTGACATGAGTAGAATTTTCCTTTTTTATTGGGAATTGTAATTGAACTACTTGCAATTTGTCGTCTTGTTTGAAAAATAGTTATTGAACTTACACCGACAGGTGCCGCTGTTTTCTCCACAATCCAACGTACTGGTTCACCTAGATTCTTCCCCTTTAAATAGTTGTAAACAATAACCATTTGTTATTGCCCGCTATGGAGCACTTCATCACGTTTGTGCATTACGAATGGCGAATAACACAGTCTAAATTAATTTTGGGAAGAAAAATAAATTAAATTTAAAAAATTGTGGATTGATATATTTATCACAACCTAAAAGCAAAATGAAGAAAAGTAAACGAAATTACATTTAACTTTGATTTGATGAAAATCATAAACCTAAAAAACAACATAATGAAACACACGCACACAGGTAAACAACCACAACACTTATTTTCCAAATCCACTATGATGGGGCAGCTGGAGCACGTGGCATCGTGACCATAGCTGATCCAACGTATCGCTTCCTACAAAAATTAATAAATTCTAAAGCTATTTACCACGGTTTCTTGTAAATATATTATGTATTCGAGGTATAGTTGTAATAGTTGTTTGTTATGAATAGAACTATTGTATATAATTATATGATATAATTGTTATAGAAATATATGTTATGAAAAACTATGTTAATGAGGATATAAAAAAGTTTGAAATCTTCGAAAAGAGGGCAGGATGTTCCTTTACCGGAAAAGCCCATAACGTCCTGTACTTCAATCTAAAATTCGGACGCTCCACAGAATATTTCAAATCCGTTCATTGGATTGTACAATTAGTCTCACCTTTTTCATTTGTCTTAAGCATTTATATCATAGCAGAGTTCAGTTAAATCAGTGAGAGAATTTGCCATTGCGTCTGGACGTGTTTCATTTGTCACGTACAATTTCATTCCCTTTGTGCAATGTCCTTGTTTTGTGAATTTCTAGTTTAGTAAGTTTTGACTTTAGCACTACCGTGTGTTTCATTTCGAAGTGTATTCTAATAGTGGGGTTATCACCAAGTATACGAATTGTAATTACTCTTTATATTTTGTTAATAAGTTACAATCTGTAGCGCAGCAACTGCAGAGTCCGCTGGAGATTGTGTCTCATGCAATTGTTTTCGAAAGTGCTTCAGTGCCCGTAAATGACGACTTGCTCGCCAGTCTACGCCCTCTCGGTGCAAACAATTTACCAGGCTGCCGGACTGCAGTTACTACAGGATTTATGTTCAGTGTGTGTGTTTCTCTTACAGAAGTTGGTGCATTTGATGTGAATAAATGCTCTTTTGTTTTAATCATATTTATGCATGTGAATATTGTACTAAGAATTACACAACTCATGTCTCTTTTCAACCTGACGTATTGGTCTACTATCTTAGATGTTTGGCTAGAGTATGCAATACTCTAGTCCACTCTTGCGTTCCACACAGTGTCCACTCTTTATTTATCCACGCACATGGCCAATCAAGTATATAACTAGTGGTGCTAATGCAGCACGTACTTCCTCGCCCTTAATAACGATTACTTTAATATTTCATCGCAATTTTGTCCGTTTTAACGCATCTCAGTCATTGTTTTTTGTAAAACTCATTAAAAATCGTAGAACATTAGGTGCAAAAACTCCTTTTAAAGCTGATATATAAACACAAAGTCGACATGCGTATTAAATACGTAATGTAGCCTTAAATATATAAGTAAATAATACGACCCAGAGGCGGCGACGGTGTCTACAGCTCAGCTCACGCGGTGTTGTTGTGTTGCGATGTTGCCAGCGCGGCATTGTTAAAGCTACAATGTGCAATTAGTTCGCCACATATGCATGGCGAATGTTTATTTATAATTTTTTGCTAAATATGTTAATTTCCATCTGTATTCAGAATTCAACTTGTTTATGGGCTAGGGTAGCAATCTCAAAATTTTAAAAAATGTGCACAGAATACGCTTTTCACATAGTACGCCACAGTTTTAACTGCTAATTGAAGAAAAATGTCCACACATGCATTATGCATGAATTTCGTAAAAAAACTACCAAAAAACAAAAACATGCACGGGAAAAGTATACATTTTTAAAGTGACATTTAAAAATTACATTTTTACATTAAAAATTACATTTTTAAAATATAATTTTGCAAATATCAACATAAATTTGACAATTAAAAAAGCGTTTCCCAAGAATAGGAAGGAATTCTCAGAATATCCAACTAACCTCTTACGACGCGGAATGCCATTTCGCATTCCAAGCCGATATTTCCTGAAGGCTACCAAATTGAGCGCAGGAAATTAGAATTTTCAAAATTCCGTTAAACTACTTATTTCATGAAAAAATACTAGTGACCTTTTTTTAAAAAAACTGAGTTTTTTGTTAAATGAAATATGATCTAAAAACTAACATCGAAATTGTACTTTTGCAAATTTATTTTCGTTGTTATTTGCAATTTCCGAAAATACAGTGTTGGTCGAAAATGAGTTCAGCCTCAATTTCTTTGTCTTTCTTTCTAAATAGTGGTTCGAAAAGAGCGCCAGTTTTGAATCGGCTGGTAAGTTTTCATTTGTCAGTTAGTGACATGGTTTTGTTTCGATCCAATTCCCAAGAATCATGAAAAAGTTGTATCAGAATGGAGAACGTTATGCAGAAACTACTAAGCGACTTCGCACGATTCTAAGGCGTAATTTAGCACCGAATGAATCAATAGTTCGCAGAATTACGGAAAAGTTCTTTGAGACGAGTTTAATAGTAAACCTCCTGAGCGTCATCGTTTCGGCCGAACTGAGCGGTGGTTCGTGACGTGTGGCTGTTAGCCCAATGAAATCAATTCGTCACTGTTCCCAACAACTGAGCTTAAGATTCTTCAGTACGGAGAATTCTTCGATATGATCTCCTTCACCACCCTACAAAAATTCAATTGATGCAGCAGCTGAAAGTGGCGGATCGCCAGAAGAGACGACAGTTTCCCGGCTGGGTTCTGACAAGACGACAGGAGGACAACGACTTTGCAAGCAAAATCATCTTCAGTGATGAAGCGTACTTCTACTTAAATAGATTTTTGAATGAGCAGATCCTTTTCTGGGCCGTATCTGGGGGGTCAGAAAATCCTTGCATGATCCAAGAGGGAAATGTTTCAAGGAATGACAGTTTGGTGAGGATTTTGATCGGGTGGTGTCATCGGCCCTTATTTTTTGAAGATGAGAACGGACAATCTGTGACAGTCAATGGAGACCGATACCGTGCGATGATGAGGTTTTTGTGGCCTCATTTGGTTGGAATGGACACAGAAGAATTTGGGTTTCAGCAGAATGGTGTTATTTGCAATACTTTCCGCAAAACAATTTAGATGATCCATTCGCAGGTCCCGGATCCACGAGCAGTTCCCGACTCACTCATTTCGCTCAGTGCTGAACATCAATGGCTACCACGATCATGTGACTTAACTCCTTGTGAATTTTTACTTCCTCGCTACCGCGGTAGAGAGAAAAATGTAATATTGCACGAAAAACCTGCGATTTTTAGGCAGAAAAACTCCTGTTACAGGGCTCAGGCAAAGAAAAATGAATAAATCCATATGCTAAATTTAGAAAAATCCTCTAATACGTGATGTAGCCAAATTCCATGCTTTGTGGGTCCTTGATACCGACAAATCGATTGACGGGAAAGCGTCTGTACGTCTGTTTCTCTGCCCATCTACCTATCTGTGAACAGCGCTAACGGCTAAACTGTTCAATCGATTTTTCAAAATTGATATTCCTCAATCGATCTGGCTGATGTTGCGGTCCCTTGAATTCAAAACAGATAGGCACTTTACATGAAGCCCCTGGGACATTTTCAAAATTTTCAAACAAATGCTTCCGTTTTAGGGAAAAAATTTGTTGTTGGATATTGTAAAGAACGTTTAAGAGAATGCTGCAGGTCTTATTTTCGTTAAAAGCTCTGCTTTTTTCGAAAATTGGAAAAATTCAAAAGTTTATCGGCGTCTTCCTACAACTAAAGCTCTAAAGATAGAGATTTCTTCTCTTAATAAAATCTTTTCCCTAAAGATAGATTTTGAAATAAGGTCATGTACAATGTTTCGAAAACTTGCGTATTTTGCGTGAAATGTAAGCCATTTTTTATTTTGTTAAAAAAAAATCCTGAAAAACGGCTCCATCGTTTTTGATAAATTTTGTTGTTGGATAGTCTGAACGGCGTTTACGAGAATGGTGCAGGTGTCATGTTGGTTAAAGACACTATTTTTTCGAAAACTGAAAAAAATTAATATTACCTGTTTCACGTAAACAATACGCAAAAACTATTTTCGAAAATAATAACATGACTTTATCTGAAGATATGTTTTTGGTTAACAGATTTCATGAAGGAAAAAATTCTAACTTATTATAGTTGTAGGAGGACGGGAAAAATGTTCACACTTTTACAAATTTAAAACTAGTTTTGTAATTTTATATCATCACAAAAATGTATATATCCACCTCCTGATAATTGATGTTAAAAAGACACTCTAGAATACCAACCTAGTACAATTTTAACTTTCGACTACATCTACTGGGTTTTAGAATGGCACAGACTGTCGTACTAGTTATCTTACTTCTTTAATCTGAGCTAGCTTTTCGGTTTTGCCTCAGCCTCTTCCCAGGTGACATCCATCGTAGCCCAAACTACATTTTTACCACATATTTCTCAATTCTTCAGTTCCCTAATTGTAGAACTTAAACATGGCTTTAAGAATGTGACAAGAGAATAAAACCTTGTGCTATATGGGAATTTTCGTTGAAAAATATGGAATTGTTTTTGAGATAGTGTCTTAAGGGTTTTGTCAATGCGAAATTTAAAGCTCTTTTTCACAGAAAACTTTTGAGTTTTTGAGAAACTTCATTGAATATCATCTGCAGCACTTTTATTCACAAAGGCACTATTGTACACTAATCGGTGGCAATGTAATTAAGGAACTAAACAATATTTTAAACAAATTCAGTTGTTTAATTTTTGTAAAAAACAAAAGAATGAATTAAAGTAGCATTGTTGTCATGTTATTCAGTACATTCAGCATTATCCGCCCAAAATATTTAAAGAAAAAACTTGAGGCTATTTTTGAGAAAAAGGCGTTTAGGTGTTTTAGGAAAATGTTCAATTTTGAGCTCGATTTCACAGAAAAGTTTTGATTTTACCAGAAAGTTTATCAGACATAATTTGAGGAACTTGTACTCGCAACTGCAATAATGTAGAAAACTCGTCGGTAATGTAAATATTAACGACGTGAGAAAGCAAAAATTACTTTTGTGTAATATTTGAATAAACAAAGGATACAACAAAAAGGCGTTTATGTCATCTTCTGTACATTTAGGACTACGAAAAGTGTACAGTAAAAATTGGAACGCTCTTTGAGAAATTCTTGTTTTTGATCATTTTTAATATTGACTATTTTAAACCATTCAAAATTGCGCGAAAAATACTAAAAGTTTAAAAAATGTGAATCACGTTAGTTATATTATTATGAAGAAACAATTTCGCTTGGCAATTCGCCGTTTTCCGGTGCACGATTACGTAACTTTCTCTTCTTACGAAGAACTTTGTAAGGCGAAAATGTAAAAAATGTATCTTTATTTATATTATACTATATAATTATATTATACTATATCTTTATTTATATTATATATAATATATCTTATATTATATTGTAGTCGTAGGAAAACACCGGACAAAATGTGAAATTTTGCAATTTTCGAAAAATCAGGGATTTTAATGAAAATGAGACCTGCGCCATTTTCTTAAACAGTATTTACGTTATTCGAGGATAAAAAGTAAGCAAAAATGTGCAGATATCTTTTTGAAAATGTTGTTGAGGCTTTGTGTAAAGTACTCCCAAAATTAAAGTATCAGTTTCAATTTCATGGGGCGCGACATCAGCCAGATTGATTGGATAATAATAATTTTGGTGAAAATTCTGCCAACGGTCCAGCGTAGTTCACAGACAGACACGTTTTGTCGTCGATCGATATTTCGGAATCAGTGGCCCACAAAACGTGGATTCTGACCACACACTGTGTTAGAGGAAGTAATTTACTGTATATATGAAAAAGATTTATCCACTTTTTCGTTACCAGGGCTCGACAATAAGAATTTTTATCTGTCAAAAATTTGCTGTTTTTTTTCGCAGCATTACAATCCTTTCTATATACTAAGCGAGCAGTAGTAAGAAAGTAAAAATAAGAGCTTATGGAGACAAATGATGAACAACCTATATAAACTTTGTTAGAACAATAATATTTGTTATAGAATTATATAACGATAAGTCGACATGTGGGAGGGAGATCCACCATATACATCGCCCCAGTCCTAGGGCGATGACGTAAAGTCTCTCTAAATGGTCGATTCTCGCTACGCCACTGGCGTACACAAACAGAACTTGGCTTAATTGAATCGCGTCTGGAATCTATGTTAAATCTCTGAAGTACACGTTTTGGGTGTTAACCACCAGTCCATTATCTGGGAGAGGGGATCTAAGAGGAAGACATCAGCGCCGCTGCTTAAGATGCAATCTGCGCGCTAGAGACCGGACAAGGCGAGGAAAGGGCGTGGGCGGCGGTGGAGGGTGGAGGGGGCAAGGGCTCGGCGCGGTGCATTGACCGAAAGGGTCAGCGCCCTCGCCGGAGGGCCCGCCAATCGACGACGCCACGTCCTGTGCGCAAAGGGTCGAATCGCGCAGAGCGAGAGAAGAGGCAGGGAGCCAATAAATGCGATCTGTCGATTCCCAACCTTTTGGAGATAAAAGACCGACGCATTGACTGTAAATAATGTATGTAAATGAATGTAAATAATTGAATAGTAAACTATATGCTGTGGAACAGTGAAAGCGTTCCCTTTTAGCCAACGAATTGGTACAAAACCGCGATAGAGCTATAGATTCAAAACTGCACGTCTTCCAAACAGAAAGGAAACCGTTGAATCCATTTACTTTAACTGCCCAAGCAAATCTAAAGCCATCTTGTGCCCTAGAGACACTAGTTGCAGGCTGGCGACGTTCTCGCAGTCGTGTATCAACAGTCAACGAGACTTTGAGGAAGGTCGCAACGCGATGGCAGGAACGTCAGCGAAAGTCCCCGTCGCGGTGAACGATGTCCGAACAGGAACTCTGGTTAATGCACTTTTCTACATGTACGCAAGAGCACTATCTACGTTTATGTTACTGTTAGTCATATTTCTAAAACTGTGGATCGAGAGTTAAAAAAAATATTTGAAAGAATGTGAGCAAAAAGGAGTATTCTATGTTGCTTTTTGTCTATCACAGATGTCCAATTTATGTTTAATTCTTTAGTAGCCAGTAGCTCACAGAGATCGTCAGGTCAGGGCGTTCTTATCTCTTCGCGTCTGTTGACTCGATACGACCGGGGTCCTAAGATCTGATCCCGATGGTAGAGGGTTTTCGACACCAGCTAGAAAGCTAGGTCGCATTCGGCCGCTGTCTCGAGAATTCCACGGCTTGTCTGCTCCATTTGGCGATTTCCTGGCGTTTCTCCAATGAATATCAGGCGACTGCCGAAGCTAATGCTCTAACAAATTGGCCACAGTCCGCGAGTTTTTCTTTATCAAATTTGTCCCCTTTTCTTCCCGTACAGACAAACATACACACACACACTTAGCGACTGCCGAAGCTAATGCTCTACAAATTGGCCACAGTCCGCGAGTTTTTCTTTCTCAAATATGTCCCCTTTTCCTCCCGTACAGACATACATACACACACACTTACACTCACATGCATTACACTGTCACACACATCGGGAGGCAAGTCGGAAGCTCGGAGCTTGTTCCGGCTGCGGAAATGCCGCTCTGGAGATACCTGGAAAGGCAGATACCCGCAGGTGAACGTGTAGATCGTCGCCAAATCTCACGTTCAAAGGAGGAGGAACACCGCCACCCTCCGCGATATAACAATCACTACACTTGCGGGACTAATGACTTCAGTAGTTGACACGCTGGGAACAGGAGAAGTGGCTCAGGGCATCAATTGGGAGATCCTCTGACTGGGAGATCCTGAATTCTAGTCCTGCCAAAAGCTAGACATAAGTCAAATTAAGACGGCGACTGGAGAAGAATTCTAGTGGCCAGCTTCTCTGATCGGCAGTTTTCCCTGGTGTCTCCGATCTATACCAGGCGAATGCCGGAGCAGTACTCTAACAAACGAGACACGGATTGCGCACGATATTTCCTTCCTCTTCCTTGTCCTATCATCACCCCTTACTTACACACTCTTACACTTCCATGCACAACACTACCACATGCCGAGACTCAGGTCGGGAGAGCTTAGATCTTGTCCCGATTGGGCACCGCGGGTGGGAGGTACCTGGTTCGGGAACCCCTACTAGCCGATAGGCAGGTCGGCGCTGGATCTTACTATTACGTGGGGGAAGTTCACCAACCTCCGAGGAAAAAACATGCACCACACTTACGGTATCGACCTTAGCCGTTGATGTGCCTGTAATCTCTAATCAATCAATCAATGCCGGTCGTTGGTGCGCTGTGACGGACCCCACTGTTCACACATTCAGCCGCGCCTATTTGAAGACCCACTGTGTGCGCTGGCTGCAGGCCAGGCTGCCGTACCTCCGCCCCGCCCCCCGGGCCAACGCCCACAGGCCTCCATGCACGTGCGTCGCCGCTCTACGCAATAGATCGATGCGCTGAATATTTCATGGTTCCTTTGCTGAAGCGCCTCCCCTCCCCTTCCGAACGTCGACCGAAGCGGCGTCTCAAAGAGGAAAGCGGAAGCAAATCGTAGCGACTCTGCGGCCGCCTTATTGGGAAACTCCAGCTCCATCTGGGAACGCGCAGCATGTTTTCTGCTCGTATTTGCTCCGTGCCGCGGGAGTAGCATGCGAATTTCCTTCGGCTAAAATATCTTTATTGTTTATGCGGTGGATCCTCGATATATCGATTTGATAACTCGAAGCGATAAAATCATAATTGCAGTAATCAAATATTGTAATGTATTGATATTTGGATGTGTTTGGGGGTGAATAATAACAGACCCACAAAAATTTTAAAAGCCACGATTCCCTGACATATCCGTTTCTTACAATACGTTTCGATCCAAAATTAAGTAAATGCAAGAGTACTTGTATCTTATCAATGTTGGTATTACTTAAGATACCTATCTATTTACTCTATTTTATAAAACAAATTTGTTGTTCGAGGCTGCTTGTCTGTTAAAACATGAAAACTGCGGAGTCGTTTTTTACGCGGCTTTTGCCTTTCTTTTGAATGTTTATTCCGGAAGGTAATGGTGTTTAACATGTTAAATTGTTATAAGGATAACTGAGTTCGGATAATTTTACAAAATGTCACGAATTATAAAAAAGGACTGTGCCTCCTGGATGATTATTGAAACTTCATGGGGGAGGAGTAAAGTGGGGAAAGGATACGCAGATCAATGAAGGTTGGCCATGTGATGAAATTTTTTTTTCTTTTTATAATCCAGATAGAATTCATTTCTTTTACCCTATTTGCATAGATTATTGTGATACGTAAATACAATGGTAAAACCGGGTCCTTCAACCATTCATAATTAACATGAAAATGTGTGGATTTAAACAAAATAGACCATGTGCTATAGATCACATGAAACGTATACGGAAAAAATATCATTACGAACTCTATATTTTGGGATAATTGGATATTCGTCGTGAATTGTCAATCTCACCCCTGCTTCACAAAAATCGAGTCTTCGGAATTAAGTATGAGCGTATATTTACGAAGCAGAAGTGATTTTAACGCCGTACTTTCTCTGACCATGTGAGTAGGCTCGATCGAAATCTGATAAATACTTCATTGCTTGTTATTATTTTATGACATTTTCTTAACACCGCAGAGAAACAAACACTTTCCTGTATATAGCCTAAATCGGAACATATTCAGGGAATGAAGTCGGCTCGGAGAATGTCAGTTGTAGGCAATAATTAGTATAACTTCCAAAAGTGTTGGATTTGGGTTTGAAGGGCTTAGTTCATCCCCTAGATCCATCACTGGCTACATGGTACGAATGTTTAAGAGCACACAGACGCCTCATAAACAATGTATATATTACGTACATATTTTATCTTCTTCTTCTTCTTCTTCTGCTTCATGGATTTAGGCCTTAAGGTCTGTTTCCACATCAAGAGAGTGAGTCTCTCCATCTTGTTAAGGGGCGGCCAACATTTCTTCTTCCTTTAGGATTATACGTGTACATTATTATGGGAAGTCTGTTTGGAGGCATGCGTTGGATATGATCATGCCAGTTGCTCCTAAATGATTGGATTCTGTCCATCAGATTGAATATATTCAGTTCGGTTCTGATGTCATCATTATATTGTCTATCTAAGATATTGTAACCTGCTACTGAACGTAAGAATTTCATTTCGGCGCTTTCTATTTTTCTTCTGTCTGTTCTATTTATTGTCCAATTTTCGCATGCATAAGTTAGCATGGGAACTTCTAACGTATTTTATAGTTGTATAAAATAATTTTAATACACATTATTTGTATTGTCGGGTGCAATCGTATTGTTTAGAGACCAATTAACTCTGAACAGTAGAACGGTCAACCATTTCAAATCATTTAATGGCCTGATTGACGAGGTTTTGCGTTCAAAAATTTGAAAATGCTTGTTTCCAGTCACTTCAAACACTATATTTTTTTTATTTTACACATTTTTACTTGTTTTACAGATTTTGGAAAAATAAATACACTTATATTACCCACTTTGCTTCCTTTGACAGTAAATTCCAGCCCCTAATTATACTAATATTACAGTGACTAACAAAACGAGAAAGTATGCGCCGTTGTAGCACCACTAGATTTTATTTCATCGCAAAGATCTTAAAAGGCGAAATAAAGAGCCGGAGAGCTGAAAGGAACAGGCTCGCAAGTTTCATGCCGGATGCGCGTCAGTGCGTTCTCATTTTCTCGCGCCTTGTGGAACGCCCTTTGACCACAACTTTGTGGGGGGAGTGGGTGCTGCAACGGATGCCAGGGAGTTTCAGACCATACAGCACATCAGAGTAAACAAATTGGGTCTGTGTGTAGGACGAAATGTAATTAGAAAGTTCTCAGTGAACTTTCTCACTGGTCTCAAAAGAAATTCATTTCACCGCGCATAGGCACTTCCTTGCGTTGCGTTCTCTAGTGGACAGAAAAAAATCTCACGAGCGTTACAAAATAAGACAATTGCAAGCATTCGAGTTATTGAGTTTTTCATTCGCAACGTTAGAAATTATTGTAGCTCATAAAAACGCTGTACATTGTAAAAGTGAAAGGTAATGAAGAATATTCAATATTTTAGACATACAACATTCGAAAACAGATTAATTTGATAAAAATAAGTTACCGTCTCATTTAATTCACAGAAATGAAGACTCATCAGAAATATGACAAATAATTAAAATGCTTCCTTCCACATCTGTCTTGTTGGTATCCAACACTTCGCCTACATCATTAATTGACAAATAAAACGCTTCACTTCATCCGTAAAGGGTTTCCAAACTTTTACTCTCCTAGTAAGAAACTCTGTTTTTTCTTCTCCTGCAGCCGTGAGTAAAGTTCGTTTAGAAAATCGCTTTGTTAAAGAAATTGTCAAACTTATTTTATAAATGCACGTATCAAAAACAAATTACACCAGTTCCACTGAAAAGCAAATGAAACAATGTTTATTTAGTACTACGTGTATTAATATTCACTTTCAAGAAATTTTTTGGGACGTAGTATTAAAACGTATGTGCCCTCAAACCCAAATCGTATCGACCAGGCCCCTCAAACCCAAATCCAACATTTTTGGAATTTAAACTATTTATTGCCAACAACTGCCGTATACGGATTTTTCCACCAAGCTCGAGCGGACTTCATTCCATGAATAGGTTCCGATTTCTGCTGAATAAAGGAATGTGTTTGTTTCTCTGCGGTGTTCAGGAAATGCTATAAAAAAACAAGAAGTGAAGCAATGAAGTATTCGTCAGATTTCGATCGAGTACTCGTATGCTGTGAGAAAGCATGTGCTTGAGACCCTTTGCTTCACTAATATCCGCTCATACTTAAGACTAAAGGGAAGGAAAGGTCCTATATTTACATTTGTGAAAAGCGTAGCAAATCCTACATACAGTATGGAAAAGTGTGCAAGTTCGTTTGGCCGTCCACCTGACCGTCCAGTCGGCCGACCGTTTCTTAGTTTTAGTTTGACCGTCTTCTACCCACCGTTTGAGTGGAGCAGAATGTGACAGTCGGGGTGACTCGGTGTGCTGATGGAAATCTGCTCATTTTTTTGTATATTTATGGAAATTATTTTTATGTTAGAAAACAGAAAGAAATAGATAAAAATTAGTTGGAATCGTGGGGAATGTTAAACAGGAGGCGTAATAATTATAATCTGAATTTTATCGTTATCAACATTAAAGTACTTAATACGAGTATACAGTTGGTTTTACAATGCTTCTTTAGTTACAGTGCTTAACAGATACTGTAAAAGCGAAAGTTGAAGCTTCTTTTCACAAGAATCTTTTGCGTTTTCGAAAACCTTTATTAGAAATAATTTAAAGTACTTCTACTCACAAATGCAATAATGTATACATATTGCATATTAACGCTGTGAGGGATATTTCACAAAAATAACTTTGCTTCATTTTTTTAAATAAACAAAAGAATACAGCAAAATCAATTTTATGTCTTCTTAAAGAGTGCAATTAGCACTGTTCGTACGAAATTTTGAGCTGTTTTTGAAGAAACGAAAGTTGAGTTTTCTGAAAATGCGGAAATTTGTGCCCATTTCCCAGAAAACTCAGTTTTAGAGAAAAATTATTGGACATCAATTGAAGCACATGTACTTACAAATGCAATAATGTAAAAATTCGACGATAATGTAAATATTAATAACGTGAGAGAGATGTCAAAATAATTAAATTTGTATATATTTTTTAAACAAAATAAATTTTTGTATATTTTGAAAAATCATTCTTAATTTGTAGATTGTAAATTTCACGGTGTTTATTTTTTTGCGATTTAAACAAATTGGAGGATGGTGTCGCAATTATGGCTTCAGTTGCGAATTCAGCGCGTCGACATACATAAAGAAACATGTCTCAAGTCTTCGGCTCTGACAGCAACCCCCGAAAACAAAAATACAATTTCACGATGTTTTTTGCGATTTAAAAAAATGGATGGTGATGGCGCAATTATAGTTTCAGATTTGGATTCAGTGTGTCAAAGTACATAGAGAAATATGTGTCAAGTTTTTGGATCTGACAACAACCTTCGAAAATAAAAAAAATATAATACCATGATGGGATATTGCGATTTAAAAAAATGGATGGTGAAGGCGCACTTCTGGCTTCAGTTTCGAATCCAGCGCGTCGACGTACATAGAGAAACATGTCTCAAGCCTTCAGGTCTGACAACAACCCCCAAAAACAAAAATACAATTTCACAATTGTTTTTGCGATTTAAAAATATTGAATGAGGGTGGAGCAATTCTGTCTTGAGATTCGGATTCAGCGAGTCAAAGTACATAGAAAAACATGCGCCAAGTCTTTGGGTCTGACAACAACCCCCGAAAATAAAGAATATAATGTCATTATTTTTTTTACGGTTTAAGAAAAATTGGAGGGTGAGAGCGCAATTCTGGTTTCAGTTTCGAATTCAGCGCGTTGTCATACTTAGAGAAACATGTCTCAAGACTTTGGGTCTGACAATTTTCTTTGTGTGTTTCTGTGTTATCGATGGTTTTGAGGCGATATCTTATTAACATCGATGTGTAGAAACATCGACATTTAGCTGTCAATGTCGCATCCCGAGTTGACAGTCGACTAGACAAGTATGTGTGAGCCAAAAAGAAAATAGGGTGTACTGGAAGGTAACCCACAACAACATTTTGAATTTTCTTTGAATTTATTAAAATCATTTTTGTAATTAAGATTGTGAAAACCTTTCCTAGAATTCTTTCGGAGAATTAGGACTTTATTCTGACTTTATTGGACGATAAACGGTGAAGAATCTTGAGCACCGAGTGCATGCGACAACGTACATACACGGTCCAATCCTACCACATTGTCCGTCTTTGCCCGCCTGCAATGATAGAATGTTACATTAATATAGTTTTTTTATGACTGTCTTATCATATTTACTAAAGTGCTTGATTTATTAGCGTTTCTGAGCGCGTCAATTGGTATGGTTATTATTCCCCTTACCTTTCTCGAAGCTGTAGATTATATTTTCGAGAGATGACCGATAAAAGGTAATACATATTGAGATATACAAAACTTTCTCTCTACTTTAATATCTTGCAAAGATCTTAGCGTCCGGCTTGCTGGGTCAATGGGTCACGATATATTATAATCCTTATTACCTTTATAAGGGATTATAGGATCCGCAGACTATACAGCGCTGCTGGGAATCTGAAATAGAATGATTCTAATTCCTAGTTCATTACTGTTTGGATTGACTAAATGAAAGATCACTTTCTTTTCTAAAGAACAAAATTTAACAAAGTTTATTGTTACCTTTTTGCAAACAATATAGTGAATTTAATAAATGATTTTGATGTTAGGCCTTTGATCAAGATATCTTTGAATTTATAGTTTTATACCGCGGTTAACTTATCTATTCTTCGTTGATGTCCCTCGAAGACTTCTCAGTCGAAATATCTTGCGAGCTTGCCGTAGTCGAAAGTTCCAAGAAATCCTCTTCTGCTCCTATCCAAGATGGTGTCAAACTATCAAAATTAACAGTCCCGATTACGTCCTATGACATAGTCCCGAAACCTATAACTCGATTACCACTCCCGACAAAGTGCCAATTTATGCGTCAATATTACTTCCACATGCAATATCTGCAATATCATTTACTGTCCTTAAACTTTCACGATCTGAAAAACCCGACTCTGACTATCTGCATTACACTCGCTCCCTCTCACAACCTGCGATCAGTTCAGACACGCGATGCCGGTCAGAATCAAATCTTCCTGCATGATTCATCCCTCGAAGCTTCGTATTAAACTCCCTTCTTTTTTTTCATAACATTTGACCGTCCTTCTCTCACCCAGCCAATCCTTGCGTTCGTTATATTTTGGTGTAGCTGACCTTTCGATCGTCTAAACTTCTTAATGCATATTCCACCATATAGTCTTCAAATAAATGTTAGTTTATTTTCATGTGACATATCGGTATGTCACAATATTTAAGGTGCGTTTACCTGCTAAACATTTTTGTAATTATAAAACAGTGCCAGACTATCATATTGTTACGAAATGTAAATGTAAACTTGATACAAACGTATCAACTCGTAAAAGATAGAGCAATTGAGGTAGGTAGAGGAATGTTTCAAGGAGAGTGTTTGTTTTGAGAGATGCTGGCTAGAGTTCGCAGGAAATGGACGCTTGACGATTAAGTCGTGATATTTAAAGTGAAATACTTGTAAAAATTAGTAGCGTCTTAAACTTCTTAGAAGATTGGCGAAATCTTGAGCAAAGTATTAGACATAACTATTCTGTTGTCCAAGAATACAGAACATATTTGCAGAAGTGGACCGATAGTTTGCAGGATTGATTAGCCATCCAGAACTTTACAATAACATATTAACATATAACAATATCTTTAAACACATATAACAATAACTTTAAAACAATATATTTCATTTTTCCTGGAACTTTTAAGTGTTTTATTTTACATTACCTCAAGAGTGATGTAAACAGACAGCGATGTTGAGGAAGTAGAAAGCATCGGCAGCTGAAGTTATTGTAAAACCCCACATTTGCGGAAGCAAGTTCATTAGATACGTAACACGTAGTTTCTTTACGAATCGTTAAAAACCCTCGAAAGTAAATAAAGGATTAATTCTCATTGACAGCTTAAATAACTTTCTACATCACAGTTTTCCATTTATATTACATTAGAAACGCTCTATCAATATCACGAGGGACGTCAAAAAGAAAAAAAAATGTTTCCGGGAAATTGATGTGCGTGCGTAATTGAACAGATGACTACGACGACGACGATGACGACGACGACGAGCGAGCGCGTATGCTCTGAGCGTGTCCGTAGTGAAGGGGGCCCCGCCCGCACGCATCAATGCGTGACTTCAGCCCTTTTAAGTCCCCTCTCCCGACCGTCTCGCGTCCCACCTCTTGCCGACCACGAAACAAAGCAGCTCGTCGGTTGCCGTACAGCCGCGCCTCCCGTGGAACACGAAAACCCACCCGCTCGTCAGAGAGAAGCGCATTTCTCGACCGCTTCCAAACACTATATAGTTATTCCACAAAGCCTGCGAAGGTTGAAAAAGTTCTGCATTGGGTTCAAAGAAACGCTAGTAGAAGAAGCGGGAATGTACGAACATAAATACCTCGTACAACAAATGACAGAAATAACTTTAAATATCGTACGTAGTACAAAAATGAATGTATGTTTGAACCACATGGTGTGATTGATTTCAAATTTTACACGTACGATTTTGAGAAGCCGAGGGAGTTTACGACACAAAAAGTTATCCCAAATTTGTTTTCTGGGATCTTGCAAGATGGCAGACGGGTCGGACCAATCAAGATGGATCAGTGCAATGTGAGCAGAGACTCATGAAACGTAGGCTTTCTTCAGCTTTTTTAAATAAAAAAGGTTATTCAACTAAAATATAAAAAAGAGAAAACAACGCGATTCTAGCAGCAAATCAATTTGAGAATAAATAATGAAAAACCACTTGAGGATATTTGCAAGGCAAATTTGATACCCTTTCATTTCATAAAATAGTCTCCCCTCAAATTCAGCAGTTGGCAACACTGAAAGCTCAGAGGGTTATTGGAGCTCCAAAGAACATTGCCTCGTCCATTCCTTATCTTTTTAGAATACAAAGAGCCTGCAGATGCCGCGAAGGCCACCCAATTTATATCAGCTGTCTAAAACAACTTTTGATTTAGATAGACGCCTCGCCCTTCACCGAGTCAGCTGACGTCTTAGAGAAGTTATGGAGAGTCTAATAGATTGATATACTTATAGATGCCTTGTATTTCAAAGGTTCTGTAACTATTCGCTGATATACTACGTAGTACTCCATGGTCGGAGAAGCTGAGAGCGACGTGAAATCTGCGACAGAAGTTTTCAACTTCACTTAAACTAGTGGTGCATATATTTTCACACATTTAACAGCATATACTTTCTCGTATTTTTTGTAATTTTACCTTTATATTTGTGAAAAATCAAAAGTTAAACTGAAGAACGTTTTCTGTCGTTGAATTCAGTGTATTGAACTTAATTTTTTTAAGTTTCGGAGAAAAAATTTTCGCCACTGGGATTTGAATTCAAGCGTTGCAGATCACGTAGCAAGAGTGATTCTCTCGCTCTACCGTGTCGGGGAAAAATGTGCCCACATCGGCAAGTGCTTAAAGAGAAGACAGGAGGTGCTGGAAGTACGAGTTCGCAGAGAACTATCAACAGGCCGTGTTGAGGCTGCAAAATAGCTTCATCGCAGTTTGTGGGAGAGCCATAGAAGCTGAATCGCGTTGTCTACAAGAGCTTGGCCACAGTTCCACGCTTGACAGAATAGAAAGTTATGAAAGACAATTATTTCAGAACTATTAGTTTATTTCAGCTTAAAAGTTATTGAACATTGAAGTTGTCAATGTTACCTTGTTTGGCTGAAGAGAAATAGTTTTCTCTCGTAATTGCGGGCGTGATAGCTCTTGCGCGCCAATAACTCGCAGCTGGGGTCGCAATATCAACCCTAAATAATTAAATTGATTTTCAGGAGCATATATACGTGCATCTTAACAGCTTTTTTACTCGAGCGAGGCGAGTCTCAACGAAACTGTTTCGGCCACCTTTTCAAACAATGCGATCCCATCGAGTCTTATTTCGAAAGACGTTTGATTCTCGGAATGTTGACAATGTATTATTCTGACTCCGCGGCGTCTCCAGTAGTTGGCGCGATCTCGCGAGCATCTATGAAAGCAGTTCAACATTTCAGAGCTGTTTGTCCTTTCAAAAGGTTTCATACGAAAGACGTCTTTGTCTTTCTCTCTGGAAGCCAGCCAGCGATTTTTAGGGAAAAAAAAGTCCATCGCGGGACGTTTAAAATGCATACCCTTTGCTGTTAATTAGCGCCAAGGAATTGTTGCAAATGATAGAATTTCAAGTACGGCGCCAAATTTGAATTAATTTTGGCCGTCCATGTGCCAACAGGTAGGGAATCCTGAAAACCCACCGAAAAAAGTATTTCTTGCGCTAGTGTCCTAGGGACCAGCAGAACCCTAAGGTACGCAGGACCAGTCTGTCCGCACTCTCCGAGTTGATTGGGCTCGTTGCTGCCCAGATGCTGTGGTAAGTATTACGATCACTTAGCACATCCGGCGCAGGATAAAATGAGACGGTTTCAAGAGAATTTGAGACGTTGATATATAGCTTAGTTGAAAACAAGGGCCATTGTTCTTTCTCAGTCCATTCGCAAGTGCGGTGTAAGAAAGTCTTTGTCTCTTGTTCCGTACCTCTTGTTTTCCCATCCCGTGCTAGCGCATGAAATTGCAATGTAATTCCTCGCCTTCTACGCTGAACTAGCATCGCTTACGCTTTCATCGCCACAGCCATCTCCGTAGTTTCTGCGAGGGACTCCTGACATTGCAGTAGCTAAGTTCTAATTGGTCCTGCTTTAGTTGTGGAAGTTCAGTGCGGCGAGGGTGACTCTCCTTGCATCCGCCTGTGCAGAACCCCCACCCCCTGGTCCAAACCGCTGGCCTTGCAGTCTCTGCACGCGGCGACCTTCACGCCAAAGCTCGACCCCTCTCTCCACAACCCCCTTTCGGGGCAACGGCCACCGCCGAGCGATAGATAGCGTCGCCACCGCCGCCGGGCGCCGCACTGGGCAGAACAGCGACCAACGGAGTCACGGTTCCAACTTCTCAATTTATTTATTTACTTATTTCCTTATTTACTTATTTACGTATTTACTTACTCATTTACGTATTTACTTACTCATTTACGTATTTACTTACTCATTTACGTATTTACTTACTCATTTACGTATTTACTTACTCATTTACGTATTTACTTACTCATTTACGTATTTACTTACTCATTTACGTATTTACTTCCTCATTTACGTATTTACTTACTCATTTACGTATTTACTTACTCATTTACGTATTTACTTACTCATTTACGTATTTACTTACTCATTTACGTATTTACTTACTCATTTACGTATTTACTTACTCATTTACGTATTTACTTACTCACGTATTTACTTACTCACGTATTTACTTACTTACGTATTTACTTACTTACGTATTTACTTACTTACGTATTTACTTACTTACGTATTTACTTACTTACGTATTTACTTACTTATTTACTTATTTATTTGTTTTAGAAAATCCTTACACTGATCTGATCATGGAGACCAAATGAGAAGATTTATTGATTGATTACTAGTGCTTCCGGGTGCGTCAAAGACTATGATTATTAGTCCCGAAAGGGAAGTGCACGTTTTTGCTTGAGAAACGGCGGTGATTTTGCCCCGTTGCATAGCGAGATCCGGCGCCAATCTACCGGCGGCTAGCGGGCTTTTCCCTAACCAGATCTCCCAGCAGTGGGGCACCGTCCCAGTCGGGACAAGTTCTAAGCTCCCGACCGGTCTCCCGGCACGTGTGGTAGTGTAGTGCATGGAAGTGTAAGTGTGTGTAAGGGGTGAGGATTAGGACAAGTAATGCGAAGAGATCGTGCGCGGTTCGTGGCCAGTTCCGTAGGGTACTGCTCCGGCGTTCGCCTGGGATTGGTCTGAGAAACCACAGAAAACTACCGATCAGAGCAGCTGGCCGCTAGTATTGTCCTCCAAACAGCGACAGAAGTCGACCTAGGTGTCGAAAATCCTCCCATCGGCTCTGTCCTCCCCGACAGAGGCACTGCAGTGACATCTGTTGATGCCTTGAGCTACCTCTCTCGGTGATTGATTGGTGATTTCGGGGCGATCCCGGAATCACTAATCGACCCTGAGTCCCAGCGGTGGAAAGAATATGAGTTAACCATTTACTCTACGAGTGCCCCTTCATCTACTTGAGTGCTGATTTTTGAGTTATAGAAAGATTGTAGTTTAATTTATTACAACATATTACCGATTAAGTAGTAGAGCTAACGAGATGGCACAAAATAGTAGAGTCAGCGATATGGCTTACGGTGCGGGGTAAGCACGAGTTACACCAAGGCAATACGTATTAGGTTTGTTGTTGTAAGTTGTGTTGTCGCTGATGCATTACCAACACAGCCTGTATCACTCCTGTATACGAATCCTTCTAGTTCCCAACCTCACTTCTGTAAATTATTGTGAATGAATAGAATATATTCAACACAAATGATATCAAGAACCCTCTTTGTTCCTTAAAAATGTGAACTTTGAAAGTTGATGGTGCTTAAAAATTGAAAGTACTTAGAAAGATTAAAGTTGGGTTGACTGGATAAAGTTAGCAAGAAGTGAATCGATATTCGAAGTCAAAAAAAAGAGGGATTTTACTGTGACCCGATTCTGTAATGTCGCTTTACATGGAGTAAAGTATTTGATTTCATAAGCAGAAATTCAAAACAACATTTTTAGGCATTAATAGTAAAAATTACAACTACATATTCTATACACTTCGTTATTCATATAAATGTTAATTAATATTTACCAACATGTACTATAGAATGTAACGAAAATATTTCAAGTAAATTTGATTATCCCTGAATTTACAAAAAAGAGTCAATTTGATTACAGTACTTTGTTGCAACTAATGGATAATATACAATTTACAATATTCGCGTATAATCTTATTCAGATATTATACTCGTTAGACTATCATTTTAGTAAGTTTGTCCAAAATCTGCAATGCATATCTAATTAACACCTCAAAAAGTTGAATAAAAAGCAAAATGGAAAGAAGTTTATGGCCGAGCATATTGATACTACTGCCAAACGTGCGGCGGTCCCACAATCCACATACACACACAACCGCCCCGCCCACGCCCCTCCCCACACCCCTGCCTCGCTCCGCGTGAGAAATGCGGCTCCTTTATCGCCGCCAATGACAAACGAGCGACGCTGGCCGAGGGGCAGCAACGGGTGCCGAGGTGGCGGAGGGAGATGGCGGAGGTGGCGAGGGCGACGGGAGCGGTGGGGACGGCGTGTTTGCAGAGTGGCGCGTGCAGACAGGTCGATGGCTGTGCGTCACCTCACCAACACCTATCACCTCCCTCAGCGCCCTCTGTCTCTTTGGAGTGGTAGTGACGGTCAATTGTGTACGCATTTATTTATACATTTACTATTTTTATATATTCGTTCATTTAGTATTTACTCGTGTGTTACTACTGGTGCTGTCTCATACATTGTTTTCTACGTTTGTCTTTAGTTTCGTTCTCCTTTCATTGATATCCATTTCTTTCCAAACACTATGCAATATAAGTTTTTTAATAGGCTTAAAGTAGATGATGGAAGACGTGCCTGTATTTCTGTCTATACCTGTGCCTGCGTGCACGTGATCACTATTTCTGTAACCATAATTCTTGCGACCGTAATATATTATAAAAATACATGTATTTTCCTTTTTCCCTAAAGCAGGTATTTTTATTAAGAACAACCAACACACCAGTACACACCAATGCATGTACAAACTGTATTTTAGTTAAAGTAGCCGTTCACCGAACGGCCAATTTTTACATACATTCATGAATGCATACCAATAATCCACGGCAATCTTTGATAACAAAATCAATTCAAATCAATGAATTCAAATCTTTCTTTTATATATTTATGAGATGCAATAAATTTGTATAATTAAATGCATATTGTGCATATATTTTCCATTATTAAAATTAATAATTTAACCTTTAATTGGTATTGCTTTTCAAAATCTTTCATTGGTCTTTGATACTGCTCACACTTAATTCCTATAATTCAACCTATTATTTGACAACATTGAACTGATCTGCTAGTCTAAAAATGTACATTTGTTTCATCAAAGTTTATGATGAAGCAAAACTTCGAGTTCGAGTCTTGATGATGGCAGAATTATCCACAAGGGGTCACGACACACACATTGGGGAACCGGGGTAAGTCTTGTCGAAAGCGAATAAGAGTCAATGCGGCGGAGTGAGAACGAGTGAAGTGTGTTTGTAAACTAGTTTGAAATATTTTATATTAAAATAATAATAATAACTGCAATAAGTAAATAAGTCAAAAAGAAAAGAATAAATAACACTAATAAAACTAAAACGGAAATTCGTCCTATGATTTTGTTAATATTCGTAGTTGTCAAAAACTTAAAACTCTATCTTGTCAGGCAAAATTTAGAATCTGAGATTGAAAACGTTTTGAATATTTTAGCGGTCTTTGGTATGCATTCATTTACCTATTTTTCAATGTTTTTGGTTCAAAGAACATACATTTTAAGTAAAAATTATCAACAAACATAAAGTTTCTGGTTCAGACAGGCATATTAAAATATATTTAGATGCGTCACGGTCGTAACGGGAAAAATGGGGTATCGCGTAAAAAGAGAATGAGTAAGTGACAAAATGGGAAAATTCTCAAATGAGAAAATACATTCTCCGTGTATCTGCCTTTTAGATTTTGTGATAATAACAAACATGTCAACATACAAATATGCGCTCATTGCATCATGTGTTGGTTTTTCTTTCAAAATACGAGACTACTATACTAAGAATACTATCTTATACAAGGCGCTTCCTAAGAATGGGTATAGTTTAGTGAATTGTAGTGTAGAGAAAGTGTAGTGCAGTGAAGTGAAAAGCTTTAACCATAAGCTATATCAATAGAATTTGAATACAATTTCAATTTTCAATACGGCTAAACCGAAGAATGTGGAGGTGAAGGTGCAGTGTAGTGACGTAAAATGGGTGGCGCACTGTGGTTGAGAACGTAATTTGAATGTTTAGAGAACTAACTTAAACATCCATATTACGATTCTGTATTTTAAAAAAAACCTTGTTCGACTGTGTACCTATGTGTGCATGTATATTTATATATACGTATGTATGTATGTATGTATATATGTATATATGTATATATGTATATATGTATATATGTATATATGTATATATGTATATATGTATGTATGTATATATGTATATATGTATGTATGTATATATGTATGTATGTATATATGTATATATGTATATATGTATATATGTATATATGTATATATGTATATATGTATATATGTATATGTATATGTATGTATATATGTATATATGTATATATGTATATATGTATATATGCATATATGTATATATGTATATATGTATATATGTATATATGTATATATGTATATATGTATATATGTATATATGTATATATGTATATATGTATATATGTATATATGTATATGTGTATAAATGTATAAATGTATAAATGTATATATGCATATATGCATATATGCATATATGTATATATGTATATATGTATATATGCATATATGCATATATGCATATATGTATATATGTATATATGTATATATGTATATATGCATATATGTATATATGTATATATGTATATATGTATATATGTATATATGTATATATGTATATATGTATATATGTATATATGTATATATGTATATATGTATATATGTATATATGTATATATGTATATATGTATATATGTATGTATGTATGTATGTATGTATGTATGTATGTATGTACGGGGCGAAGTACGTTGTATCTGAACTTTATGTGCATATTATGAGTGCAAATGCAGATGTGTGTATGTACGAATTGTAAGTGAATGTGTAAGTGGGCATACGTGTATGTGCATGGGCTTCGGTAAATGGGTGCATATATGCATACAGGCACGTATGCACGTGATAAATCAGATTGAGGGGTAATCAATAGTCTAAAATATCTGTGTTTCTGTGTATGTAAAAAAATAAATTATTATTAATGTTAACGATTGAGTTTCTTTAGGTGTTTATAGGCAGTTTCTGTGTTGTACCATCTTGTTCTAGTTTCGTTTGAATTGTATTTTAAATTGTTTTAGTATTGTAAAATATGTGAATATTGTAAATCTGTAAGCTTCAATGCTTCTCTCTCTCTCAATCAATCTGTAAGCGGCAAGCTTGGCAATCAGCTAAATGTAGCAAATTATTATTATTATTATTATTATTATTATTATTATTATTATTATTATTATTATTATTATTATTATTATTATTATTATTATTATTATTATTATTTTTCCTGATCTTCACGACTAAAAATATTTTGAGTCGGTTGATTATAAAGTCTACTCCTGGCGTGGCTGCCAGCCTCCTGCAAATCTGGGGAGCATCGGTGCCTTTACAATACTTTGCGCAAAATGGGGGCTGTTCCAAATAAAGTAATGTCTTGCACTTCTCAGTCTTTTGAATGACCTGGAAGTTTATCCAAGTTCTTACTCAAATTTTTCAGACCAAATGCCAGAGCTCTGATAACTCTCAGGACAATCTATCCTTTTACATACTACATTCGACTGACCTCGTAATTAAAACATTTCTCTGCCTACGTGTTTACGACTTTTCGATCGCATGGCACAGTCACATCTACAAGTAGACACTATTTTTTCTCCAAATCCCGGATAACAATATCCGCTTTGTTTGCCACTATCGAGCGATGAGTTTGAAAAGTTTCCGCAATTTCAAAAGTAAAATCTCTCTGAATAACGCAATAGCCCTATACAAACATATTATCCGGCCTATTATAATTAAGGCGTGCCCTTTATAGTTACATACTTCCTGAACCAAGTTAAACAAAATCCAAATCGCTAAAAATAAATGCAATTAAACAGACCCAATGGCTCGTTTCAAATTTACATTTGTACACAATTAAATATCCCGTACATAATTACTTCACTATCAAGATCTCCAGCAAATGCTACTCACACGTCAACCAAAAAGAACACCTATCCCAAATTAACCTTGTTCAAATCTTCGATTCCCGCACAAGAATAATTAAACCGGTTCCCAATTCAAGCATTTTTGAACATGCGATCGAGTTGGAGAATACCTAAGGCGCTTTAAGAGCACCGTTAACCTTGATTAGTTAGATTTAGAATTAAGTTATTTCATATGGTTAATTTAAGTTGCCTATATATATATATATATATATATATATATATATATGTGTGTGTGTGTGTGTGTGCGTGTGTGCGCGCGCGTGTGTGCGCGTGTGTGTGCGTGTGCGCGCGTGTGTGTGCGTGTGTGTGCGTGCGTGTGTGTGCGTGCGTGTGCGCGCGTCGGTGTGCGTGTGTGTGCGCGTGCGTGCGTGTGTGTGTGTGTGTAACTTGTAAATCCAATAAAAAAAATGCAAACGAACGTTTCCTATGTAATTACTTAAAAAACAACTGCGATATCACAAAATGTAATTTAATACTGTTTGTTGCCCTGGCAAGACCACAGTGCCATCACGGCAAATGATTCTCGCCCAGATATTGTTATTATTCTTCAGCTATTTAAAAAATGATTAAAAATTCAAAATCCATTATCTTCATACAACAATACCATCCTCCCTTGATGATAGCGCACTTCGCGGAAGATAGTTTGCATTCCCGACAATAGGTTATAGGTATTACTCAGTTTGTTAGTTAAGCATTTTATTAGGTTGTGGGTATACTTTCATTTAAATTTTTAAAATTCCAAAAAAATTAAGATTCCACTAAAATTAGTAATCCTGAACTTCGGCTGTAGTAAACGCAGGAAATTCAACGTCCTGGAAATTAATTTCCTCTTAGAAAAGAATATATCGCCTCAGTGCCACCAAATTCCAACACTAGGCAGCTTGAAAAAATATCATGGGCCAAAGGTCATAATCGAAGAAGTCTCCCCTGAAGTGAAGGTAGCGGACTAGGAATGGACACCTTACTGATAACCTTATGCTACTTGGTTTCACTGCAAAAACAAAGGCCATGCCCTGCGTGGGCTACCACTGGCGGCGGCGACGATGAGCAATTGTTGCATCAATTTCAATCTTTATGTTACTCTATATTCCGCGGTATAAAGCTCATTGAGTTCTACGTAGACAAAAGGAAGCACGCGACTGCCAGTCAGGCGACATCGGATGCGCCGCGCGGAAAAGCCATCAGTTTCATTAGCCAGTTGCGCCATCCTGCTACCGAAAGCATCTCGGATGTTATTAGGAGAGTAAAAGGACTTTGGAAGAGTGGAGCGGTGCTCTAACAGTGGAAGGGGCATTGAAGGGTTTTACGATAATTAGACACTGAGGACAATCAGAATAAAATATGGAGAAAGCACGAATTTTGAAGAACGATTTATACAAATTACTTATGAAAAAGTATAAAGCAAGAAAGTTAAATAATAGATTTTTTAAGGACAAATAAAGATATTGAAATTTTCAATTCGTGCTATTAATTATTATGCTGAATCTCTATATTAATAAAAGCAATCGTCATGAAGAAATTCTTTTTAATTTTCACATCATCGGATAGAGTGAAATAAAAATATTAGCCCCCAGAAGTTTATATAACCGGAGACGACATTAAATGCATTAAATAATATAATAAAACAAAGGTTCTCTCCAACATCTAGCAACAGTAGAACATCAGTTTGAATGTGAAAACGGACTCCTTGGTTAATTAACAGGGAAATTATATGGTCCTACTAATTAATTGGTTCGCATTGTTCCTGGAACAGGCATGAAATGATTTCCTCTCATGACCACAATGAAAGTACAAATAAACAAGTCCTTCGAAATTTTGCGGATGTTGAAGTAGTATCCTATATGACTGCTATTTGAATGTGTAGTAAACACCGTTTAATATTGAACTGATCCATATGTTTAATTAATGATAGTGGTACTAAGTATTTGTTTAACACCCTTGGTACAATTTTCATTCTTGTAAGGTTTCTCAAACTACCACTTTTGAAATACAGTATTTCGTAGGCGTATATATCATGCATTACCGAGAAAAAGTAAAAATAAATTAGTAGGCTAGATTAACCAGTGGGTGAGAATAGTAACAATAATTTATGGTGCCAAAAAGCAATTGTGCGAGTTATTCCGCGATAAATGTTGCTTACAAACGCTTGCGTTCTTATCCCAGCAACTACAAATAATTAATTTTTGCACATACGATTTTACCTGTCCTCTATTTTGTGTTCATTAGTTTTCATTTTATTGTACACAGAAATAAGTTCATATGCCATATTTTTCTGGTTCCAGAAAGCGAACAGTCTCCCTTACGCCCGATGTGATAAGTGGATTCTGGACACTCGAAATCGTACGAGTTGTTATGGAGGAACTGTGGACTTGCTTGTTCACGTACTTTTCACGGAAGTGAGTGCAAGCGAAAGAATGCACGTACGAGCAAAACGTTTGGAAGATGATCTGAATCTGCCTCGACAAACGACCGCCCCTGGCATTAATAGAACAAAGACGCACAAAGTGCTGTCAGTTAGCTCTTTGTTGCAAATATCGAGGCTCATTTAACCAAAACTAAAGCACACAACATGTCTTTTATGTGTGTAATTACAGAATTCTGTTAGTAATTACAGAGTTCGTTTGACTAAGCAACCTTCAGAAAATATTGGGCAGTTTCCATCGTATACTCTAAATTAATTGTAGTTCTAAACTTTATCATCTATCATTTTCATTACGCGTTATTATCAATAATGGGTCAGAAACGTGGTTTGATCATATTACCACACACACGCACCGAATTCATCCCTTTACAGAATTTGAGTTTGCTTGAGTGCGTCTGTGCGGTTCCGCCACTCACGGTTGGACCATTTCCCGTGCACCAATCGAGACATGTGAGGTATCATTCGACGCGTCTCGGTCTCCTGGAGGGGAACTGATAATTTGTTTTCCTATTCTACCAGATGATTCAAAGAAATTTCTAAAAACGGGATTTTGCTTTTATAGCGTTTATCACCTTAGTGAGTATGTCGGAAATTAACCCAACGCCACCCAAATAGATCTTTGTAAGTCGCGTTGAATGCAACAAGTGAATCGCCGCGCACCGGATTTCATTTAATTAGCATCCTTATTAACGTATTTATAAATAATAAATTTGCTAAAACCTGCGAACAGTATTGCCTTGGAACCAATTGAACTAGAAGAACTTCAAGTAAATACAGAGAAAACCAACCTGTGTGTAATGTTACAGAAACAAGTTTAAGTTCTCACGTTCGACTTCTCAAATTTACATTCTTAAGCGTGCAAATGCCGATTTTTAAATGAATGTGACTATCAATTTACGCTTATTAAAACGCAAGTAACAGTTTATTCACATAAACATACAAAACAGTTACCTTTTAATGTTTATATAGATTCTCCTACAAAACGATAAATAGAGCAATTGCAGAAGGAGAATTGAAAAAAAATTGGACTGACTTTGTGGAGTTTTAATCTCTTCAAAATAGGGGCAAAAATATGGAAGTGTAAAGCAAAGACAATTAGACGGATTTTGTGGGTTTTTTATCCCTTCAAAAATTAGGGGCAAAATATGGAAGAGTAAAGTAAATCCGGGGAAGAATAAAATGTAGTTGTAGAAGATTTTTGGGACATAATTTTCGGAAATAATTGAAAACGATGTTAGAGAGTAACGCTCAATACCAGCTTACAGATGATTTTTTGTGCATTTTTGTGCATATTAGCGAAAAAACGTAAACATTGTAATGATTTGCAAGACCCAGAACGTGAAAAATATAAAAGGAACAAAACTTTATTGGTCAAAGAGAAATTAAGTATGCAAAGCAATATCAGAACGTGTATGAATTGTATGTAACACATTAAGAACGAAGAACATGGCACCCATTGTTGTGAAAAGAAACTAAGTTTTTATTGAATATTTCAAGAACGCTTGGACGGATTAACGTCAAACTTTCTGGAATTATAAAACAGAAGAATTGGATTAGGGCAAAATTAGTCACGGCACGGGGGAATTTGTACGGGACTTGAATTATTTCAATATTTACATTTATAACGTGGGGGATTAAGAAAGAAAAGACGTTCGCAAACGATGGAAGTATGAATTTCTAACATGTACCGTGATGGGCGGATGTTTTGAGAAAAAAGAAAGTTGTCGAATTATAAACCAACAATGTGAAAAAGGTGGTAAGCAGGAGAACGAGTTGAGTTTTGGTCGCGAGTACCCGCGTTATATCGTCGTGCTGAAATTTTCTAGACTTTCTCAAAATATTTAGTGGAAGTGTTTTTTCGAGAGTTTTATCAAGTAAAAGAAGTCATTGGAACATTGTGGAGATAAAATTTAAATTATTTTGTTGTTAAATTCACGGGCAAAATTGTAAAAACATTATTTCGCGTAAGTAAGACATAGGAAAACATTAACGGGAATGTGATTAGTCGCGAGAAACAATAACCGGGACTGTAGGTAACGGATTTGAAAGTGAATTAGTGGCATCCAGGAACTGGTGGCAGCCGAATTGGAATTTCGTCCACGGGCGTTGCGCGAGACGCCGGGCAACGACGGGCGCTGACAGTTTGCGAGGCCGCAGCAAAGGGAAGTTGCATGAGTTGCATATACACTTTATTTTTTTTATGCTCGAGACAAAAATACGCCAGGATTCTGTCGAAGATCAAGTTTTGGTAATTAAATTAACTAAAATTACAACCATAAGATGAGGTCACGACAGAATGCGCATTCCTGTGTGAATGAAAAGTTTGTTGATGTTTCAAGTGTGAATGGGATTCTTCTATGTTGTTTGTATTTATGTTTTGTGTTATTTGTTTTTTTTTCTTTTTTGCAAGCCAAGGGTTCATTTGTCAATGTGTTAAAATTTGCTTGCAAAAGAACAAATGAGCATTTAGTACGGCTCATGATTGCCTCGAATATGTGTGTTGTTTCTTAGTAGTTCTATAGAGATTGACTCAGGCACGAACGTGAGGTATCCCGTCTCACGTCCGTATGGAATGAGCACGCGATTCACACCCAGGTAAGATTGAATAATTATAGAGAGCTAAGCCGAGGTACGGGCGACTGAGCAAGAGCAAGGGCAAGGCAGATGGGGTGGATATAAGAGAAATCGGTTGCATTGTGCGCCCAGAGGTATTAAGAGAAAGGGTATTAGGTGTGTGGCGACATTACAACTTGTAGCTGTACTTAATTCTAATTATTCAGTATCATTCAACCTGCAAGAAATCTTTAAGGTCATTTATAATTTTGAAATTGCAATATTACGAGTTCATATCCCGTATGGAGGTAACATACAAGGCCATTGGGCGTTGGGAATTTTTGAACAGGAGCAAAACATCATTAGCTACTAAGAACATTTGTATGTCCAATGCTAGAGGCTGTAAGAACTTATTTGAACAAAGCTATGCATGACATACATATTCAACACATTAAAATACTTTTAAAGCGTCAGCGACGCCACATTCACTAGTGGATTTGTATTCCAAATGTTCGGTTACTGATGTATTTGCAATTTTATTTGAAACTACGGCACCGGATTATCTACTCTAAAGAAGTGAAATATAGGCGACAGCAATTCTTGAGTTGGGAAAGCAAATTATCCTAAAACAAGACAATATTTAAAGAGTTCAATTGGGACCTCAAGAATCGGAATAACGGATTTTAGTACAACTAGCTTCCAGTTCTCTGCAGCGCCTACCCTCAACCAAATACTATCCGCACATCACGCTTGCTTTGCTGGTTGCCTGCACCTTTCCCTGACTTCTGTCCATTTACTGGAAAGGGAGGCGCCTCTGCTCCACAAGATCATTTCTCATTCCTGCGAGGATTGCATCCGTGAGTAAATTAACTAGTGATACAACATTTCATATTCTTTGTAGCCTTTTTATCAGATACAGTAAATTTGAATGATCGTAATGTAACTCGTGTACTACTCAGTCTCATACAAAACCTCTTTTAATCGCACTGTTTCGAAAATAACACATCACAGGCCCCCTAATGTCTAAGCATCTGAACATCGTTTTAAAAATGTGTATCTTTGATAATAATGACTCTTGTTTATTTCACGCTAAATACACAAACTTCCATTCCCAAACATATATACTTCTTTCTTAAAAATCACAAACTCGTTAAACATTTGGTAGAACAAAATATTTATAGAATATTTTAGTTACATAATATGATTGTTTACTTTTGTTACTGTAATATATATTGCGATTTCTTTGCCTATCGCCTCGAGAAGAAAGCCCATCCTCGAGGGGGGGTGAGCAGGTGTAGGGAGCATGGGCGGAGTTTATCGTAAAATTGACAGCCACATAAAAGCATCATTGCTAACCTCGATATTCTCCTTCTTGCATTTTACTGCTCTTGCGGCTGTCTCTCGCATCCCAACCTCCATACCCCTTCATCATTCCAATATTCTCATCAAGATATCTTCTTTGCATATCTTTAAAAAACTGATTTTGCCGTTCCTCTCTGGGTCTACCTCTTTTTCTAGTTAACGGAAACCACTCTCACACCTTTCTGGGCCAACTCCCACAAGCAAGACTTTTCACGTTACCAAACGAATTCAGTATTCGTGTTTCCATTTCATCTATAATTGATTTTGTACCTGCATTAGCTTAATCATCT